>OY759266.1:32678400-32785900 GCA_963662155.1 Lamellibrachia columna | reverse complement strand
TGCATATTGTGCCCAAGGAATAGTATGTAACCAGCAGCGATTTAATCAATATTTAACCTATAGTCAGAAGACAACATGTGTGGCTGCTTATTAGAAGGAATAGCGTAATACATTCCCATTTCTGCCAATTATAAGAAGAATATCACACTAATGGGACACATTTAGTGTGTTTGTAATTACCCCCTGCAACAAATACCCTAATATAGCTACAATGTAGCTGTGTGTTAGCTACTGTAGGTAACAAATATAACATGGATGACCTAGAGTAAAGCTTGCTGGTAATGTCAGTGATGTGATATTGATTTACATCAACTCATTAGCGACATGATACAGAGTGGAACATTCGGTTAGACTGCATGAAATGACTTAGCAGCTTGGGGGGTGGCTTAATTTGAAATATAATTAGTAGCACCTATGTTTAGTACTGTGTACACTAAGTATGTCTGTTTCTTGGTAACTTATCTCTTGGCATATGTGATTACCATTATCACAATTCACAAATAACAGTTTCCTAGTAACAAGACTATGTGCATGTTTCTCTATGTTTGTGTGTGTGTTCTTACAGGGGCAACAGATCCCTGGAAACAATATGTCTGATGCTGGCCTACAAGATAAAATACCCAGACAACTACTTTCTACTGCGGGGCAATCATGAGTGTGCAAGCATAAATAGGTAGGTGCAGTTAAATTTAGTCTCATGCATGTAAACACTTAACACGTGTTGTTTACATTGTGAACTAGTAGTGGTATAAACAGTTCGAAGAACAAACAAGCTGTCTACTTTCTATACCTCTGATGCAACATGTTTGTTGTGGGCAACTACAATATGAATCCTCGCTAAGATGTGGCAAATCGTCCCATTACCCATTGGTAGTAAATAATGCAACAAAATGTGTATTTTTAAAGAAAACGTTGCCTTTCTTGCTAACTGAGATCAGAGTGGGATCTAGGGATCGAGCAGCTCACACGAAGGAAGACCCAACATAAAAACAGTGCTGATGAAATACCCACTATTGTTATGGCACAAAGCCACTAACATAAATTGTTAAGATAATTTGATTTACAGATATCATCATATACAAATATAGATGTTTTTGTATAGAAGGTGGGGCATGTCCGCAGAGAACTATGTGTGCACCCCTATGTTAGTGAAAGTTCTATCTGTGCCAAAAGAATATAATTTGGCCTTGATGGATGGCCAGCATGTTTAGTAATTGACAACTGCCAATAACCAGGCTACACGTCCAATATGAAAACAATATATATATATATATATATATATATATATATATATATATATATATATATATATATATATATATATATATATATATATATATATATATATATATATAGCAACATGTATTGATCACCAGTGAGCAGCTATGCATCTGGGTAGTAACCCACAGCAGCAGGGCAGACATCCTGTACATGTGTAGTCGTACATATTAATTGGTGGTCCGACGTGCCGAGACACACTACCTTACTGGTCTAGCTGGGGACACGTTGTTCCTTGTCAAACTTCACAAGAGCACACTTGTTCCTTGTGATCCCTACCAATCTAGTGATGCATATAAACAGTTGGTTTTCGTCTTCTGAATCATGCTTAGATAAAACTTGTCTTTGTCATTAGGTGTATTGAATGGACTGATGGTCAGGACATTAGGCCAGATTTATTTGTTTGTGTCAGACATTTGGAACTCCGGCATGCTACTTGCATCAATTGATTCAAGCAGAACAGATTGGTGCTTATGTAGCCGAGCCACTTGGTGCAAACAGAATGGTGCCAGTTGATTTACGTAGAGCAGTTTCGCTTAGCGCAGACACATCAGTCAGATAATAGGCAGAGGCGTCCATCTCACAGAAGTGGATGGCCATATAGTGATGCATATATGCAATATGGAACAAAGCTGAGCAATGCATGTCATTAGAAACCAACTTGCCTAGACCACTACACTGACATTAGCTCCGATGAACAATTTAGTGATCTGATGGCTGACCTCGTCACAGGAGAGGTAGCACAGGCAACACTGGCAACACAGGCAACACAGGCAACACAGGTAACACAGGCAACACAGGCAAAAAAGACAACACAGCAACACAGCAACAGAGGCAACAAAGGCAACACAGGCAACACAGCAACACAGGCAACACAGGCAACACAGGCAACACAGGCAACATTCAGCAGCTATAATGTGTAAATGCTGCGTGATGATGGCAACAGACTTCTACCTTATCCGTGATCTGTGTGCAAGCATACGTGTGTGTGCAAGCATGCGTGTGTGTGCATGCATGTGTGTGTGTGTATATATATATATATTCTGTTTATACAGTGCTTGTTTTGTAGGATATATGGTTTCTATGATGAGTGTAAACGACGCTACAATATAAAGCTCTGGAAGACATTCACAGACTGTTTTAACTGTCTACCAATTGGTAAGTTTATTATTATGTGTGTTTGTATTTAATAACTATTGATAATAAGTGTGTTTCACTTTTGGTATCATTAGCAGCATCTTTTGTGTGTTTTCCTGGCAGTTATAGACATTTGTTATTCAGCTATCTCTAATCTGATAAATACCAACATTGTGTGCATTTGGTAATTGATGAAATGTGGTGACTTTCTGCTTGTGATTTGTCACTGTTTTACATTTCTAAATATAGTGAATATCAACATTTTGGTGTCTGTTCTGGTATCTGATCATTATTAACATTTGTATTATAATAACATAAAGCACAAAACTGGTAACAAATGAACCAAATGGCTAAAATTGCCAATGGCCCAAGCCCATGGTGAGCCAACGTTAATCTCATGGCTACAGTATAAGGCACAAAATTGGTGAAGTATAGTGAACCAAATTAATGGTTAAAAATGCCAACGGCCTAAGGTTAAGCCTAAAGTCAAATAAATGGCCCTAGTTCAGCCAACCAAATAATATCATGGTTACGCATAGAGCCAACAGATAATATCATTACAGTGTCCATGATGAGCAACAATGTGGCACAAGACATACTCGGCCTCTGCTGCATCCAGCAGAAACAGAAAAGTAATTGGCACGTGATAATTTTCTGCACGTCATTACCGTAATCTCTTGATAATACACCCTGTTAGTACTGACCGCATCAATGCCATTTTAATTGTTATGAAAATGGTCTTCATGTTTGTCTATCTATTGTCTCATTTTGTGTCTATCTGTTATCTCATAGTCAACATGTTGTGGGCATCTATCTGTTATCTCATAGTCAACATGTTGTGGGCATCTGTCTGTTATCTCATAGTCAACATGTTGTGGGCATCTATCTGTTATCTCATAGTTAACATTATATATATGCATCTGTCTATTATCTCATATTTAACATTTTGTGTCTGTCTGTCATCTCATAGCCAACATTTTATGGCTGTCTGTCTATTATGTCATTGTTAACATGTTGTGTGCATCCGCATGTTAGTTGACATTTTGTGTACATCTGTTTACCTAACATCTGGTTGCTATGAACATTTACTATTCCCAGCTGCTCTGGTGGAGGACACCATCTTCTGCATGCACGGCGGCCTCTCGCCCGACCTTGTTGACTTACAGCAGGTAAATGATCACTCATACAACTCCCAGGACGCAGCTCCTCCTTCAACCAATGTTCTTTCTGCGTCACATTTATATAATGAGTATAGAACTACGTGATTGTTCCCATGGCTACACAGCAATAACTGTTTTATTTATGTATCTGCTAGATTTATCCATTCATCATTGTCTAATTCAGTGACAGCCTGCAGTACTCCAGGGTGGTGGTCAGCAGTTAAGCATAACATACTCATTTAAAACGGTTCATTGCACACCTGCACCACTAAAAAACAATACATTGTATTTGTCAACACTTTCACCACATGCAACACCACAACTGTACTATCTTGGCATCACAACACCACATAAACCCAACCTCAGCGCATGTATGACTTGTACCACATCTTCGTCGAAGTTGTAGTTTCACATGACTTGCCATAAGCAAGATAGGGTCAAATGCCTTCTTAAAGTCTATGAAATTGTGGATCAGGTCTTTTTGATGAAGCAGTTTTTTCTGTGATCAGTCTTACATTGAAGATCTGTTCAAGGGTGCTTCTCCCAGCCCTAAATCCTGCCTGTTCTTCAGCTAATATTTCTTCTGCTTTTCCTTTGAGGTTACCTACAACAGGAACACTGTGTCGGTAACACATTACCTTGGTCACACACCACCTCAGTAGCACACCATCTCAGCAGCACACCATCTCAGTAACATACCACCTCAGTAACATCACCATTGTGGCACCACAACAGTACTATCTTGGCATCACAACACCACATAAACCCAACCTTAGCGCATGTATGACTTGTACCACATCTTCGTCGAAGTTGTAGTTTCACATGACTTGCCATAAGCAAGATAGGGTCAAATGCCTTCTTAAAGTCTATGAAATTGTGGATCAGGTCTTTTTGGTGAAGCAGTTTTTTCTGTGATCAGTCTTACATTGAAGATCTGTTCAAGGGTGCTTCTCCCAGCCCTAAATCCTGCCTGTTCTTCAGCTAATATTTCTTCTGCTTTTCCTTTGAGGTTACCTACAACAGGAACACCGTGTCGGTAACACATTACCTTGGTCACACACCACCTCAGTAGCACACCATCTCAGCAGCACACCATCTCAGTAACATACCACCTCAGTAAGATCACCTCAGTAAGACACTACCTCGGTAACAAACCACTTCAATAACACACCACTTTGGTAACACACCACCTCGGTAACACACACCTCAGTAACAAACCACTTCAGTAACACACCACCTCAATAAAACACCACCTCAGTAACACACCACATCAGTAGCAAACCACCTCAGCACCACCATAACCTCAATTCCGACAGTCTTTTTTATTTTAATATCTGGTGATTGATCTTATGCATGGAATTGTACTGATGAAGTACTCCGTGTGTACATTTACTTCAGACTTAGTTGACTGTGATTGTTATTTTGTGTCACTGCATTGTAGCCTGACGTTGTGTTTCAGCTGCGTAACATAGAGCGTCCACTCGATGTGCCTGACCATGGACTAGTGTGTGACATGCTCTGGTCAGACCCTGATGAGGTAACCTACTTTCTGTATTTTACAGTATCTCAAAATGATTGATTACTGATGGATTACTCTTACATGTTTTAAAGTTTGTTTTTACATTTATGTATAATTTTCCTTAAGTTGTATATATATATATATATATATATATATATATATATATATATATATATATATATATATATATATATATCCATGAATGTACATTACCATAGTGGCCCATGAACAGTACGCCTTCCCAGCCCACTATGTCTTTTGGCATCCATTTTAAAGCCGTCTGAGGACGTGCCAAATCCACAATGTACTTTATGTATCACTGTTCAGATGGCCACTGTTAGTGAACAACAATTGTTCACGAGACAATTTTGTGTACAGGGACAAATGTCCTGGTTTTTGTTCACAGGCTAGACTATTGAGATTTTTACTGGACATGAATCTATCTATAAACTGCCTTAGACCCCATTGAGAACGAGTTGGCAATGTAGTGTACATGTTGTCCGATAGACTGCCATTTTCTCCTACTGGCAACTCTTGATGCACTCCATGCAGGGCACATCGCCATTAATGTTCCCTCAGCATATGGCAAGGCTGCTTGTGTTCTTGCATCGAACACCCGCCTCACCAAATGCTGCAGCTCCATGCGCAGTATGTGGCAGTGGTGATGCTTGTTCGCCATCTTTAGGATGTCTCCTCCGTGGCCTTGTCATAGCCTTCTTGTTCCCTCCCTTTTCTCTCTGATGGGTGGGCGGTAGCCATGGTTGCTTCCAGGTCAGGGGCATGGAGTGAGGCGTTGAACAGGCAGTACATGCTACAGTAGGACATGAACAACATCTGTATCAATGTAAACAGGTCCCTTTAACTAGCAGCAGCTCTATTTGACAGAACAGCACGTCAATCACACAAAGGTATTGGACCTCCAAAGGTACAGCATTTCAGTGTGATTTGTCCTAAATTGTGTATGTTATACTTTTTCAGGACATCACAGGCTGGGGTGAAAATGACAGGGGTGTCTCATACACATTTGGGGGTGACATTGTGCGACAGTTCCTGAAGAAACATGATTGTAGTCTGATCGTCCGGGCCCATCAGGTGAGATGTCTTTGTATCAAGGACAAACGATTGAACCAAAGCATAGCTTCACCTACCAGGGATAGAGTTAGGATCTGATGTGAATAATGCATATCACGGGATGCTGCATGTGAACAGATGCTGCTTGATCAGTGAGAATGGTGTGAGGATCTTGTCACATGCCCCATAGATCTCACATTAACTAGTTCAGTTGTAGTGTCACCTAGTGGTTGGTATAGCCATAGTCTGCATGTCTATCATGTCAATGGTGCACAGACTGCACACACAGTCCATTCTTCCACTAAGCACCATAACAAAGGCAAACATCTATAAATTGTCGTAAAAAACACTTATTGACTAAGCCCCTGAACCAGATTGTATTTATTTGGATGATACAGTCCCAAAATACATTATATGATATATTTTAACATCTACAAAGATAATGTCATTAACATTTCAATTTAGCATGGTTTTTAACATATTCATGTATCTGACGTTATTTTCAGGTAGTGGAAGATGGCTACCAATTCTTTCAGAAGAGAAAGGTTAGTGCTGTCTGATAGACTGCCAAAGAGTTAGACTCATTAAGTCTGTCAGTGAAGTAGACTGTCAGTAATATAGAGTACTACAACCACTTTGTTTTCTGCAGCAGGACAGTTGTGTCATAGGCACTGGCACTGTTATTGTCAGTAGCTTATGCACATTGTTCTCAGTAATTTTTTTAAATGTCGTTTTATATTCCTATATTTATTACTAGCAACGTATCATATCTGAGAGACACTGTTACAGTTAGCTTTGTTACATCTCATGTTACAGCTAGTGACATTGTTTAGTGCGCCCAACTACTGTGGGGAGTTTGACAATGCGGCGGCCATGATGGTTGTCTCCCGAGACTTGACGTGTTCCTTCCAGATCCTTCCAGTAAGTAACATCTTCACCAAATGCAAAATTATACAATATTTTTAGCATTACAGGTAGGCAATTTCAGTAGATCGATCAACAACCTGCCTTCTCGTATACCCATATGCACACACGTTGGGGCAATTTTTGCATTGACTTGGATTTTCATACTTGTAAACTGAATCATATTTCTTGCTTAATTAGAAAAAAGTTATACCATTTTGAAAATGGCTCATCTATTTTCTGAGGGGTAAGTGTAGGTCGATGGACCTCCTTAAATGGTATGTTTTTATGACGACCCAATATGCTGACAAGTGCAGGAATCTTGTGTTCCAGCCGGGAAAAAGAAAAGCAATTGCAGCACCGGGCAAGAAGAAGAAGTAGACCCTTATCCCAGACATTGCAACCAACATATAACACATCAGAATGTGGTTATGTGTGGTTATGTGTCAGTGAAGTCGTCTGTTCCGTCTTATCCAGCAATGCTGCTTATAATTCAATGACCGAGTCCACATTTTCTGTCCACTGTCAGCTACAAGGTGAACCACACCTGACTATTATGACCAGGCAGAACTATGTTCACTGTTGACAGTGTCTTTCGGAAGAGACACTAAAAGCCGTTGGTCCAAACTCCTGCGTTAGCTCAAGATTGGGCTGTTTGGAGTATAACTACTTGAGACTTGAGACAGTGGGCGGTCAATGGCTATGGACTTACAAATATACAACAAAAACAGTGTATGTGTAAATCATCTAAGGATATAGACATAGAATAGTTTCCAACATGAGCTGTATGCATCATGCTTAATGTGTACAATACCATTAAGTTAGTGTTGAGATATTGTTGTGAAAAAGTGTAATAACAATTTGGCTTTGAAATGTGGTTTCATATATATATATATATATATATATATATATATATAATATATATATATAAATATATATATATATATGTTACAGTCAATCTGTGTAACCAGTCATTTCGTGGAATGACTGACATGTTTAGGCATTACGCGAAATAACTGATTCACTTAGGCATTTCGCAAAATGACTGAAAATTTCAGTCATTACGTGAAATGACTGGAAAAGAGGTGCAGTCATTTCGCATGACTGAAACAGTGTTTTGCCCTGATTAATGACAACTGATTTGGGCAGACTTGCTGTTTTTTCATCTACCTAGCTAGATATTTTCAGAAATTGCCACCTATCTATTTCTCACACTCAAAAATATTGACTGTCAATTGGCTAAGATTATTGTTCGGGTTCACTTTGGATCATTTAGAACACCAGGAATTGAAGTTACTCCACATGGTCGAAACCACTTATCATCAAAGTATTCTTATTACGAGGTGCAATGACCCAGTCTCCCTAGGTGCGCTTTGTGCCGCTATACCCATAGCAAACTCTATGAAGTATCAATTACAATTTGTCTTCTATTGTGTATCTTACATTGAATGTTAGAAATGTAGAATGTCCAATTGTTTTTGTGGAGTCAGAACATTGTGTCCTATTGATTTCAGAGGTTCAGGATATTTTATCCTATCACTTCTGTTTTCAGTATGCATTACGGTGTATTTCGTTTCTATCAACTTCTTGATGTCACTGCATTCAAAAATTTTATACCTGCGAAATATAAGAGCAAATTAAAATTATTATCCAATTTTAATTATAAACTACCTAAATCAGAGTGGTGAGAAGAAAATATATTGTAATATATTGTAATTGTAATATATTCATAATCATGATTTTTATCAATGTGTCTTTTATAGTAAATTTAACAATTGGTTTAACTTCCCTTTTAAATTAATTTGTTTGCACGGCTTAATGTGACAAATAATGAAAGGATTTCTCGACTTTTGTGATACAGTATTGACGGTTTTCATTTGTGTATTTTCTTTCATTTTGTGGACTTCCTGGTTTATATAAAGAGATGAAGAATTTAACAGAGAAAGGATTAAGGCTTAAATTGGTATCCAATACAACTGTGGTGGATATTAACTTGAGGCTTCTTACTAAAAAAAACCTTTGAAGGGAATTACCGCTGTGACTTCAATGTGCAGATCAATGAATGAAGGTGTGAAATTTCACCATTACCAAATCAAAATGAAACCACATTATGTATTGCATATGTGGGGCTGTGGAGTAATTTATATGACAAAATTCTGGTATGATGTCATTACTGCATAATTACATGTTAGCTATGTCACATTTGGAAGATTATTTAACTATCTTTCCACCCATACCTCATTTATTATAGGTTGTAATATTTGCATTGATTAAATGGACTACTACCTACCCCTCAAATTGTGAAATGTCTGGTAAATTTATCACACTTAAAATCAAGAAACAATGTTCAGCATAAGAAACTACAAATAAAAATTAAATTGGTTCTTGCCGAGTATGTAGTATCTATGGCGTGACTTCGAAGATTCATTAGTTGCTGCAAGCTTGAGTTGTTCTATAGTATTAAAATATTCCACTTTGGGAATTAGATGTTTTTGACATATTTGAAACCTTTTGTAAAGTTCTTCCTTAAATTGTACTTCATGATTATCCTGTGCCACTGAGATAGCTATGCCAAGAGGCGAGTGATTAACACCTACTGATTGTGTTCTTTTTATAGAGAGAGGCAATGCACAATAGCCAATTGAGACAGTCACCATTGTTAGGCAGTTAGCATTCCCAGTTGGAGAATGGTTGGGTCATCCATTACCTGTCCATCAAATCAGAGAACACTAGTGAGATAGCTGTCAATCAAACTGTCAGGAGAAGGGTTAGAATCTTGTACACAGAGAGGGATAAATTATTAGCAAAATGTTGCTATTTGCTAATATATAGCAAATATTTATTCACTTTGTTTATCTACTTGAGTAATGTGAATGTCCGAAGAATTGTGAAAGCTGACATTAATACACAATTAACATTGGAACAAAAAGTGCACAAATTGTTATTACACAGTATGACTGAAATGAAATGGTCACCAGTCAAACTGTGTAATAATAGTGCCTTTTTTCCAGTCATTTCACGTAATGACTAGAATTTTCAGTCATTTCGCGAAATGCCTGAGTGAAACAGTCATTTCGCGTAATGCCTAAACATGTCAGTCATTACTCGAAATGACTGATTACGCAGATTGACTGTAACATATATACTGTATATTGTTAAGGTTTAAGAACAGTTATGTTGTATACTTAATATATAATGTTGTCGTTTTCACAGGACACCCACAAGTCTAGTCATTCTGTTATCATGTATTTTGTCATTCAAATGTATTGTTAGTTTCCATGAAAACATGTTGAATGTGTATTTCTATCAGTTATCAGTGCAAAATCAGCAGTTCTCCCTGCAAACTCAACCACATCTGAATTTCAAATGCTAGTGTTTTAGACACCCATTGTATAACAAATTTAACTCAAGCAGAAAGAAGCAAAATGATCCTTAATACACTTCTTATGCAAAGTTAAATGTTGACTTTAAAATGTAATTATAAAAAAAATTGTTATATCAGCAATCATATCAGTTTTGTCTGTTATATTGCCAGTTGTGAGTTACTATATCATGTGAGGGGATGAATACTATGTTTACTGGATAGTGGCATTACACTGTAGTATTGGAAGGGTATTACTTTAGATGACGTCATCCTTGCGTAAGGGCAGGATTATGTTAATAAATATAACCAAGAGAAATCTTGGCTAAGCATCCCATTGGTTGATGCAACAACTGAGACGAAGTTCAATTTCACGTTTCATTCGAGTGGATCCATCAGGGGTGATAACAATGGTTCACGAGAATGGTTGATCTAAAAATATTAAGTGGGTATGAAGTAACGAATTCAACGTATTAGAGTTCCATTAGTTTCCATGGTAACCAACTTGTGGAGTCCTGACAACTCGTTTCATCTGCAACTGTACGTGGGCATGTTGTATACATTGGTGCTTATTGTAATTGTTACTGTAACTCATGTTTACAGAGTATTATTATTTACTTGTAATGGCTGTAGTATGATGTCGGAGATCAGGCAATTGTGTCATCAGTAACCAATTAGATGGATGTACAGTATTATTAATGTCTGATACTGATAATGACCTAGCCAACTACCTGGTAGTTTGTGTAGATGATGGTGTAATATATAGATTATATGTATTAAATTTTATTTTGTTTTACATATGTTGTTCTGTGTACATATAAGAACCTTTTGTTTGGTGCTACTCAGATAATAGTGCAACTATAGGTATATGTGATACAGAAGTTATATGTATTACATATGCACATTACATTACATTAAGATTGCCATGTACCACATCCACACATCACATTACATTGCCTTACATAGCCATACTCCCTCAGCACATTACACTTACACTGCCTTATCCCATCAGTAAATTACACTTATATTGTCTTGCCCTATCAGCACATTACACTTACATTGTCTTACCCCTTCACCACATTACACTTGCATTCCCTTACCCCACCAGCACGTTACACTTACATAGCCTTACTCCATCAGCATATTACACTTACACTGCCTTGCCCTATCAGCTCATTGCACTTACACCGCTTTATCCCATCAGCAAATTATACTTATATTATCTTGCCCTGTCAGCACATTACACTTGCATTGCCTTTCCCCATCAGCACATTACACTTACATAGCCTTACTCCACCAACACATTACACTTACACTGTCTTACCCCATTAGCAAATTACACTTACACTGTCTGACCCTATCAGCACATTACATTATACTGCCTTACCCTATCAGCACATTACACTTATCCTGCCTTACTCCATCAGCACATTACACTTACACTGCCTTACCCCATCAGATTCACAGTGAGTGAGTAAGATGCAAGCACAGGTTCTTCATAACATTTCTTAATGTATAAAATGTTCCTTGAAAATAAGGGAAGAAATTACTGTATATCATAACGGAAAGCATTTAATTTCACCTCAACACTGTCATGTTTTTGCTCAGCTGCAGGTGAAACTTGAGAAAGACCCTGCATACAGTCATCACGCTGTTTTTGCCTCATGTTCAATCAGCCATGCTTTCACATCATTCCTCGTACCCCCGGCGTAATTCCCTGGAGCTCCACTGCTCGAGATAATACGATGGCAGGGAATCATGATTGACACAGGGTTGTTTCTCATCGCTTGTCCCACCGCCCTGCAAGCTTTGCTGTTATTCAGTTTGGTGGCAACTTCGGTATAGGATGCAGTCATGCCAAACCTCACTTGATTCACCACAGTCTGCCATACTTGCTGCGTAAACATCGCTGAAACAGTATATCCAACACAGGCTATATGATAATTATCATCTCATAATAAAAAAATTATGAAAACCATAAATTATGCTCGATGAGTGTCTAGTTAGTTGCTATGATTTCTAATCCTGAAACTTTCAGTTTATGAAAAAAGTACCATTACAAATTTTTTACCTGTTTTATTCGGAATGTTGAGATGACAGATAGGTGGCAGTGGTATGTCTGAATTATTGACTGCTCCCTGGAAGTAGGCATTCAGCCAGTCGACACAGATTGACACTGTTGTGGAGCTGCTGTCAAGTCTGCTGGAGCTTTGTTTTACAGCAACATTGCTGCAAGAAAGGGTGCTATAGACATGTTAACGGCTGATTGAATTTGTAAATACTAGCAGTGGAAGAACGTTTAAAAACAATTGACAAATATCTACCCACATAGGTGCACGTGTACAATTGCAAAGTACTGTTGCTGCCCTGTCCACTTTTCTCTGGATTACAATTGTGTTACTGAATATAACATTTAGCATTTTGAGCACAAACTACAAGACAAGTCATTGTGGCTCCACCAAGTGGAACGCTTTTTAAGCAATTTTAAAACTGGCAAAAAAATTTACAAAAATCTTAGACCTACAAATAATTATCTTGATTATATAACCATCAAAATGTGTATTTACATTAACTATATATATATATATATACTTTTTAAGGGTACTAAATCTGTTAGTTAGTAAAAACTACATCTAATTTAACATCTGGACCACCCAAATGTGTTAATGAACCACAATTGTTTCATATAATTTTACAATTATTATTACATCAGGTTACCCGAGTCTGGTCTGGAGGATGCATTTAATGTATTGGGTGCCCTGCATGGCCTTTAGACTTTGGTGGTACAGATTAGGGTATAGACATGTACACCTGTAAGTGGGATCTTTAGATTTTAAAGGTCTAGTTATAGTTTCTGACAGTAACTACCTTTGGCTTACATAAGGTACTACATATCCAAAGAGGATCTCTTGGGGAAATGTTCTAGAGACCAAAAGATGCCCAAAATCAGAATAATAATAATACAGTACAGTACAACAGTAATTTTGTTCAGAGTAGGCTCATATCGTTACAGGTGGCCAAATGGAGAGCAGCACTCTGTCACAAATATATACCCTGTACAATAGAAGAGCTATAGAGAGATCTTAGAGAGTCTCCAATGGCCAATATCTTATCAAATGTCTGTCGATGCACTTCTTCAAGATACTGCATCTACTTGTCGACATGCCAACTGAATTATACCTGTTGCCCACCCAATCCCACCTACAAATGAGAGCCAACACCCATAAAGTCAGACAGTTAAAAATAAAACAAGGACTGTTTGAGTTTTACCCAAGTTTTCTTTCTATCCGAGAAGTGCTGTACAGTGGAATCGCCTGACGATACTGTGAACATTCTATATTGACTCTTACAAGATCAAGATCTCACAGCTATCTATAGCTCACCAGGAGATGGCCTTACTATCCTTCGACGTACAGTCGTCAGGTGGACCCAGGGTCCAGGGCTATCTCCCCTGGGCTGGGCCCTGGTCCTACCTCTACGACTAAGTTATATCTCCTCGAGGCTCGATCCTGAGACTGTGTCAAGTAATCAAAAATATGTAAATTGTAGCATTCTCAAACTATCATCGAATTTATTTATTTACCATTCTGCAAGTTCAAAGTTGTCAAAAATCATGCGAAGTGCATGGACACCTCTTGGACAAATGACCAACTGTATGTCGCCGATGGGACTGGTCAAAACCGAGATGCTGGTGTCTCCGTAATTGCACTCGTGCGCCATTGCATTCAGGCGACTACCATGCAGCGGCATGATGTCACTCCTCTGTAACACCGTCAAATAATGTATCAAATCACGTAAAATACACAGGTTACTTTCATGAAGAACACAGGTTATACTTTATGAGATTATATCCCTGCCACATAATATATAGATTTCATGTAAGTCGTCGCTGTCTATGCTGTAGCTGACAAGAACGTTTTGAATATCTCTTTCTCGGAAGGTAGCGCCACTGTTTTCTCTCTTCGTCTTGCCTTGTCTGTCTTAATTTGTATAGAATGCTGACCAACACTCCTAAACCTAAGGAGTCGAAATGTCTCCACCCCCTTCATTCGTATGCATAATAGAGCAGCGTCTTACCATTTGTTATCCACGCGATTGCTCTAGAGGATGCTGAATGGATCTCGAAGTTTCATCCGCTAAAAGCAGATGTGCGTGCGGCAGCGGTTGACGACGCAAACATTAGATAATAATCAACTGAAATATGTGACAAAATGTAAATAACTTCAAGGACACATGCACGAATCTCATGCCGTCGTTTTTTTGCTTTCGTTAAGTAAAAATTACAAAACACGAACAATTATACGTAGAACTACTTTGATGATGTTTCAAGCCGCTCGAACTATATCTATATGTAACTGCACTCTTGTATTAAAGTCGCTTTATATATTTTTAACTGCACTCGAGCCTTGTGAGGGTAATTTGCATTCTAGACTAATATCACCGCGAATACCCACACAAATGGACAGTATAATGTCGCAATAATGTGTACATACACGATAACATATGCGATGAAAAGAGCTGCCGCCTAGCGGATACTTTAATTATGTCTGACAAAATGTCCCTAACATCGGCTGGGTAAATAACCACTTCGACGGTGAAATAACATTCGCACTGGCTATTCGCAGAGCTGTTCTGCAAATTACGACAAAAGTTATCCTTATTCGCAGAGCAGGAAGCAACCAATCACCTTGCACCATTTTCTTGCGCATTTTCTTGCGCATGTATTTTCTTGCGCCGTGGGCTTTCATGCGCGTTGGGGCTTGAGATTATATGCTTGTCTCGTGGCGTTACGTATTTTCTTGCTTTTTGGTAAATACCATGGTATACTATGGAATACCATGGTATATTTTCATAAGGGTCTTTCCAGACTGCATTAGAGTATTCGAAGCTATATAGGCTCGATTGCCACGTTCAATTAGCATCCAATATAACACCAGTTCTAAATACGTTTACATTCGACTAGGGTGTAAACGTAATTCGCTGCAATTGTGTATTATGCATTGTAAAATGTATAGATGGTAATTAGTTAATAAAAAATATGTCCTGGTTGTTCACTACAATGCTGCCTTGTGTTCACGCACACACGCGAGCGCGCGCACGCACGCACGCACGAACGCGCACACGCACACGCAATTCCACAACATGTCTACTTTTTGTATGCCATGGTATTTACCATGGTTTACCTGTTTCAAAACACCATGAAAAAGAAAGAAAAACTGCTCTGCGAATACTATTACAATTTGACGTAATTCGCACAGCTGCTCGATGTAGTACTCACTTTATAGCTGTTCTCAGCTAAATCTGCTCTGTGAATAAGAATAAACTTTTGCCGTAATTCGCAGAGCTGCTCTGCGAATAAGAAATTTTTTTGCGTAGCAGAGTTGCTATGCGAATAGCCTCGTCCAATAACATTTCCGTGTTGGCAGTCTCGATATCACAACTAGGTCATAAATGGCGACTGGGGTGTTGATAAATTGTGCTTCTCGTCTGTTTATTTTAACTTTTTACTACATAATCGGCTGGTAATAGATGCGTTATAACGGCAGTGATGGGCTGGTGATAGTTGTGGTACAGTGGCAATGGAAGGAAATGTACCGGGAGGTCATTATGCACCACTAACGGAAAGTTGTCGCGATTCGGGTGACGATGAACTCCGCTTTTCCTTGGGTGACGCTAGCAAAAACAACAGGATGTTGAATCAACAACATCGGAATGCTAGTATGAGTCTGCCGCGTTTTGTCAACTCGCATCACACCGATGAAAGTATGTTGAACAAATCGGCAACAATCGAGGCAAAGCGAAAGCACAAATCTCCTAGCATAAAATCATTTGGTAATTTTGTACAGAAAATGGTGAGACAGATGTCAGAGATTTCTCTGCACCAGTCTCGACACCGGACTCCAACAAAACGTTGCACAAGTGAAAAGCACCCGGCGAAAGACACGGAAGGACAACATGGGCGTAAATGGTCTGTGCGCACAGGTACGTGGAAACATTACGTTGAAGGCAAGAGATGGTTCCAGTCCCCCTCGGCGGGAATAGTTGGAATCCGCAATCATGGAAACACTTGCTTCATGAATGCTGTCCTACAGTGCTTGTGCCACACTGAACTACTAGTCGAGTACTTTCTGACAGACCAGTACAAATCTGACCTCAAGCGGAATAACAAACGCAGTGCTAAGAAGTACGGTACCAAGGGGGAATTGACGGAACATTTAGCTGTATTGCTGAAGAGTTTATGGACAGCTCGGTACACACCAGAAATCTCAAATCGATTCACATCGGTTGTGGGGAAGTTTGGCAATCAGTATCGTGGAACTGCCCAGCATGATGCTCAGGAGTTCCTACTCTGGCTACTCGACAAAATTCACGAAGATCTCAACATTGCAGTGAAGAAGAAATATAGACCAAACAAGGTAAATTTTTAGGTTTGCAATTCATCATGCTTGGTAATATATTCCCACATTTTGTGTGTTGTGTAGTATAATGCCATTTACCAAATGTTCACACTAGGGTTTCAAAAACAGCTTCAGCAACAGTGAGCATCTTGATGAACCTAAAAACAGCTCTTGTGGGTTATGTATGATTAGATACATTCTGATGTGGTATTTACAAGGTATCCAAAAGTATAAATAATACCAAAGGAAAGTATATTTTGGATAAAAGTGAATGTCATTGTAGAAGTTGGTCTCGGTTGGCTAGTCAATATGTACAGAACTGTTTACTGTAACCATTAATATGCAGGACTGCTCCTTATGAACGAAACTTTGAGAAAGAATAACAAGTATTAATCTTGCACTAAATGCCCAAAGTTCATATATCTAAACCACATAGTTTGTTTACTTACAGCAGATACCGAAACTCAAGTTACGCAACAACATTCTTTATTTTGAGAGGTAATTACAATGTAATTATAAAGTGTCATATTCCAATTAATGAACAGTGTTTACATGGTGCTGAGGATAAACATAACATTTGATGCATTATAAGACGTGTATTATTATTGCCAAAACCAGGAAGTGGTACTTATTAACTTTGAGTAACACTTTTGATTATGAAATTATGTGTGTAAACGCATGTTATCTTTTGACTAAATCTACAGCCCTGAAGCAAAATTGATAATAGAAAGGGTTTGTGTCAAAAGCTCGCTCTCGGTAATCATTTAGTGTTAATGCAATTTCTTTCAGTTTCAGTTGTAACTGTAGCTCATTTATGTTATTTCCCAAATCTCCCTTAATTTTACCATTGTCATGAGTCATGACTGAATTTTTTCACATTCTCAAAATAAAACAATATTTTATGGGTTTATTTCACAATTTATAACATGTTTTAGAGGAATGAAACATCATAAGAGAAGTTTTGCTTCTAAACATTCATATATTACGGAAAACAACATAAGAAAATATGTGTCGTGAGCTGTATATATCATAAATTTTGAGTTTATTGTCTTAGTGTCCACATAATTAATTAATTCTTTGCATAATGGTAGGTTAGTTTGCTACTATGACAATTTATTTGTTTATTTTGTTAATATGTTTGGTTAAACCTATAGACCTAGAGAACAATGGCACTGATCACACTATGAACTGCAGCTCAACAGTGCGTTGCTGAAATGCAAACCAATGACCAAGTGCTTACAAGTTAAATGCAATGGCATATTATGCTGCCTCTTCAACAAAATGGATGTCATGGTGCACAACACTTTAGTAAAGCTATGTGTCGACCATTTTCCATCTATGGAGATTGAAGCAACCAAGCATATCCTATATGAGTGTGATGTAAAGAAATTCAGGTTGTGACAGGGTTGTCGTTGGCAAGAACAACACAAAGAGAAAAACAATGTTGAAGATATGTTGCTGGCTTTGCACCAGTCGCCGAGGGGGTTGCCATCATTTGCAGTGACTGATCTGTCCTCTTTGCCGACACTTGATGTCAATTCCGGACACATTGTGTCTGAATTTCGTGCTATGAGGGCAGAAATGGCAGATCTGCGGAGAGACGTGACAGCGGTCAAGTCAAGGAATTCTGATCCAGTGACAGGCTAGACCCTACTATAACAGCTGACAAGCTGTCAATATATGTCAAGCCTGTGCATAATTTTGATGCAAAGTGTGTAAAACTTAAAACAAACAATGAAAGTTATGCATCATTTAAGATTGAAATAATCTACAGTAGCGCATCTAGGTTTTAACTCAGGAAAACTGGCCAGCTGGTCTGTATTTGAGGAAATTTTTTAACATCAGGGACTAAGCCATGGAAGTCAACATCGCATCTTTTAATTGTAATTGATTTAAAGGCTTTATTCCCTTTTTAAGTGATTTGCTAACTAAGTGTGATATTCTATGCTTACAAGAGCTAATATGAATTACAATTTTCGTCAACCACAAGTATTTTTATTAATCAATCAATCAATGTGAGTTTATTTGGTTACTCATTTACAATGTTGTTACAGGTATGGTTATAAATAATTTGATTTAGTAACTTAGGAGATTTTCTGGAAACCACAAGGGGCTTATTGCGAGAACCACCCATGATTACGTATAGTAATCTTGTCATGGAATGATGCTGCAAGTTGGCAATTATGTTAATAATCCTAAATATGAAGCAAATAAAAAAATTACAACTTGGCATCTTAATCCAGCAATCTAGTACAATCTAACAATATAGTGAATATAATTGAACAATATAGTGAATATTCGTTAGTATATGCAAAAAATATGTTAATAATAGTAAATGTGACGCATATAGAAAATTACAAGAGACAAAATGATAGTTGAACAATATAGTGATGATTCATTAGTATAAAAAAAACAAAAAAAACAACAACAACATCATTAGCACAATACCGAATCAAGTCTAAGTGGGAAATTAGGACAAGAACAGGCGTTATTTTAACTTGTTTTTAAATTTGGTTTTCTGATGTAGAATTCTGTATGTGTTTTGGTATGGAGTTCCAGAACAAGGGCCCAGAGTATTTAATTGTAAATTTCCATGTGTTTGTCAGTGCTTCATGCATAAATTAATCATTGCTGTTCCTAGTATTGTGATTGTGGATTTCAGTAGTCCTTTGAAATAGTGTTGAGATGCTGTTTGGAAGTGCTTGACAAGAATGTACAGAAGTATTATTACTTACTCAACATTTTAACTGCCGTCAGCAGCCTTCATGGCAGTCGAAACGTTGAGTAAGTAATAAAAATAGTTGTGGCTGAAGAAAATCATAATTCATATATATATATATATATATATAAAAATATATATATATATATATATATATATATATATATATATATATATATATATATATATATATATATATATATATATATATATATATATATATATATATATATACCAACTTGATGAACATTTCACAAATACAAGAGCTTATGCTTACAAAACAAGATTATTTTAGGTAGGTAGGTCATATGGTGGGGTAGGTTTTTTATGGAAATGCTCCCTGGATCAATATATTACTATGCTTGATTAGTTATGACTGGCTTTGCAGCATAAGAATATGCTGTGGTAATATGGAGTATTATTTATGAAACATATATTTATCTTATGGATGCGAAGAAAACCGGGATAGGTTTATTGATTATATATGTCTAAAATATCTGTATACACTATATAGTATTAATAGCTCATGTGTAACAATTATTGGTGACTTTGGTTTGCCTGGCCAGTATTTGAGAATGATTCTCTTGATTGGTGCCAAGCTTAGCAGCTTGCTTGTAGTCTCAGTGCTCGGTGTTTTTGGCCAAATTGTAACTTTGCCATTGGTTGGGGCATGGAACATGGCATTACATGGCTGGTGTTCTGTGGAATGTGTGGATGGAGTATGCAAAGAAATTAATGCCAACAAGCAACATTCCACTAATTACACACCATAAACACATTCCTTGTTTGAGCTGTGAAGTATAGAAACAAACATTTAAATCATTAGGTAACCAGCTGTGCTCCTCGGTGACTGAGGCTACTTCATGTGACTGAGGCTACTCCATACAACTGCTGCAAGCATTCTGTTTGAAATATTTATAATTATATTATTAAGAATTTATTGTTTATAAAATATTTGTCAAAACATATTTCATTTATTTGTGAAAGTGCTAATACAAAATTGATTCACTGTTTCAAATGTCTATATATAATACATATTCATATAGCCTATGATAGGGAATGTGCTTCAAATTTAACATGTCATTTAAAAAAAGAACTTTTATAATAAAATAAAATTGTCTGGAAGTGAAGGAAATTAAGCTTCATTGCAAGCCACGGGTTCTCTCTTGACAGAGTGCTTGTACCAGCACATTTACTGGTATACTGTTTATTAACAACCCAGGTATACATTATTTGTAAGGTTTAGTTCTGTAGAATTCTTGATAAGAATAAATATCTGTGTCAAATTGTCAATTTTAATTATATTCTCACATAGGCAGTCAGCCAGTCAGTTTTTGAAATTCTTTTTATAAAATACCTGTATGTATCAACTCAAAACAGTGTCATGTTTTATCACTAATTTGTCCTAGATCCAAAAATGTTTTGAGAGGGAAAATCCAAACATTGACAGCTTGTTTATATTATAACAGAGCAGCCAAGGTCGGTCAGATGAGTCCGTGGCAGCGGAAGCACTGGCCAATCACATGCGCAGTAACAACAGCTTTGTGTACGACCTCTTCCAAGCACTCTACCGATCGTCCCTGACATGTCCTGGTTGTGAGAGACAGAGCAACACCTTCGATCCTTTCCTGTCCATGTCACTGCCAGTGCCACAGAAGTGCAAGAAGGCTGTCTATGTTACTGTTGTCTACCTCGATGCTCGGCCTCGCCAAGTCAGAATAGGATTGTTGATGGATTTGTCGGACACTGTGCGGGAATTGCGCCACACACTGGCATCAGACACGAACATACCGGCAGAACAGGTGAACATGGTTTTGTTTTATGTACACTTTGTTATGCCAAGGAAAATATCAGCTTTTTACGGGATGATTTGTTCCAATGTTAGCTTACAGAACATGTTTAAAATTAGCTTTTCGCTTTTGAACATTTATTTTATTCTACATTTTCAAGAGAAATCTCTCATTTATAATGACATTGTGCTCCCAGCCTCTTTCTTGTAGAGACAGGCCTCGTGGTGTCACCTGATCCATGTTTCAATAAAATACGATGTACCGGGTACATTAAATGCCCTGGCTGACACAGAAGCTGGCCTATCAGATTGAGCAGCCAACTAACAGACTAGCTCCCAGTCTTCTGGGAAACATGCAACAATAACAGATTTTAGCTGCAAGTAGAAGTGGATTCTTCCTGGAGTCCCTGTGGTTCCTGTTGTTGTGTTTTGCAGAGATGGCTCAGACTGATGATGTCCCAGTATGTGCTGGTCTGCCAGAATAAATACCAGAACAAGGCAGAATCGAGTAGATATAAGGGGTTTCTGCAATTGGTTATCTTTTAATGAAGAGGTCCCATATGTAATGTTAATGTAATTTTTACCAATGTAAAAATGTATGAATATGTTTATGCTATGCTTAAATGCAATTGATGATGAAGACAGGCTACAGCACAGTGTAAGACAAACACTCACTCTAAATTTGTTTTATTTCTGCAGGTTTTTCCAAAACTTAGCTACATATCTTGGTTCTAATTCTATCATTGTACACCTGTAACTGAATTTAGTAATCATACCGTAATCCAGTTGAATTTTTCGTATTGTTTTAGAAAGAGAAGCATAAGTATACTATTCAGGCAACTGACATTAATATCCATCTTTCAAACTTGTTTCAGCTGATTCTGACTGAGATCTACTCGGATGGATTTCGCCGGACATTCCATGACACCTATCCTCTGAGCGACTTCCATGACACAGACAACATCTATGCCATTGAGACGCCCCCTTCAGTGTTTGTGGATGAGCAGATGTCTAGATACATGCTCGTTGTTGTTCTCAACACGCAGGCCATGGGGGTTCAGACAAAGAGGTAGGGCTCTAGTTGGCCTACATTTATTTATTTGTGCAAATATTTTTTTTATCACACATGAAAGTATGCAACCACAGTTGCATATCTGTGTTTTATGCAAGCAGCAGCACATGTAGAGTGGCACCTGAAGCATGTAGGGTAGCACCTGAAGCGTGTAGGGTGGCACCTGAAGCATGTAGGGTGGCACCTGAAGCGTGTAGGGTAGCACCTGAAGCGTGTAGGGTAGCACCTGAAGCATGTAGGGTAGCACCTGAAGCATGTAGGGTGGCACCTGAAGCATGTAGGGTGGCACCTGAAGCATGTAGGGTAGCACCTGAAGCGTGTAGGGTAGCACCTGAAGCATGTAGGGTGGCACCTGAAGCGTGTAGGGTGGTACCTGAAGCATGTAGGGTGGCACCTGAAGCGTGTAGGGTAGCACCTGAAGCGTGTAGGGTAGCACCTGAAGCATGTAGGGTAGCACCTGAAGCATGTAGGGTGGCACCTGAAGCATGTAGGGTAGCACCTGAAGCATGTAGGGTGGCACCTGAAGCATGTAGGGTGGCACCTGAAGCATGTAGGGTGGCACCTGAAGCGTGTAGGGTAGCACCTGAAGCATGTAGGGTAACACCTGAAGCATGTAGAGTGGCACCTGAAGCATGTAGGGTGGCACCTGAAGCGTGTAGGGTAGCACCTGAACCATGTAGGGTAGCACCTGAAGCATGTAGGGTAGCACCTGAAGCGTGTAGGGTAGCACCTGAAGCATGTAGGGTAGCACCTGAAGCATCTCACAAGGCTTCGGTAGTTCTCTTTACTTCAACCTATACAAAGTGGACCTGTGTTACATTTGTTTCATCCTCCCGCCTTACTACTTTTCTTCCTTGTTGTGTTCCTGCATTTAAACAACCAGTGTGCAGTGTTGTTGAGCTTGGTATATTTTGTTTGAAAATAGATAAATGGAACACACTATTAACTCATTGTAAATGCTAGAAGCATGACTATGTCTGATAGCAAACTGACATACATGTCACAGGTGCACACATGAATAATAAACCGTTGGACTCTTTGATAAACCATCAGGTATGCATGCTGTCATCAATACCAGCAGATTGTCTGTGTTGATGATATGATGGTGGTTCACTTGCAGGTTTGGTGGGCCATTCGTGCTGCAGGTAGCAGTGGAGACAGGCTTCAGAGAGCTGCAGAAGGACATCCTACAGAACATGGCATCCATGCTGAGGGACGACATCCTCACACAGGTACGCTATATCTCAGTCATATCTTCAGTGTCAGTCTTGCTCAGGTTTCACCAACACGTATTTAACACTCATCATTTTCGGACACAAAGCATCTCGGATTCTCGGCTGTTTGTCTGTTTCCCAGCTTTATTTATACCAGCTCTTTCCTCTTTAAGAATGCTGTTAAGTTGAATAGATCTTTGCTGTTTTTTTGGCCTCCTCATCATTGTCTTTGTGCAGCTGTTTCCACAGACCTGCTCCACCTCATCTGTTGTGTATTTCTCACTGTTGTTTCTTAGCTGTCTTTCTTCTGCAGTCTTTTGTTATGCCATGTGTAACAAAACCTCCTCTCATTATAACTTCAATTTTGAAATAAAAATCTTTCTAGTAACAATTGTACCTTTTTTTGTAATGTTATAACTTATATGTATTCTTAATTCACTGTGTTAGACATAGTTCTTTATATTCATCATTTTAGATTTCAACAGATGATTGACAAATTTCATACAGTAGGAATGAAGTGTAATGTTAATAAAATCTGTGCACTTAAAAATATAGCTATAAATAACTGTGTACATTAGCTTAGGTAGGTGTCTATGTCTTCAGATGGACGTGGTGTTCAAGCTGCGAATAGTGGATGGTCTGCCAGGCAAGCTGTACCTGCCCCATGATGTTGACCACCCACTGCTCACACCGACAGTTGACCGGTCAGTTGCTCACACAGACAGGCAGACAGACAGATAGTGTTGTGGGATTTTACCAATATATTTGTATCATTTCATTTTTCAAGTAGTTGTATGGTAGTTTCATTGCCAATTTCTGCCAATTTGTATGTTGTTAACTTGTACTGGTAGCCCATGTTTTTATTTGTGTATAAAACAAACGGATTATTGGTTTTACTAAACGTGTGTTCAAATGATCTACTTTCTAACAGGTCCACTTGGTGATGTTATCTGTTCATCTCAACATGCAGCTATCCCTAGAAAGTAGCATATTTTGTGTTGGTCGCAGTGTCATTCTAAGTTTGTTTTCTTTAATTTGTTAATGTTTCATAACTCAACAAACAAAAAAGAAACCAAAACAAATATCATTGTTTCACCGGCCTCCTCTCTTTTATCGTTAATTTCTTCCTCTGACATTTAGCAACACGTTCATTCACTCAAGTACAGACAGTCATCCATAGAGAGGATACATACAACTACAGACAGTCATCCATAGAGAGGATACATACAAGTACAGACATTCATCCATAGAGAGGATACATACAAGTACAGACATTCATCCATAGAGAGGATACATACAAGTACAGACATTCATACATAGAGAGGATACATACAAGTACAGACATTCATCCATAGAGAGGATACATATATGTACAGGCAGTCATCCATAGAGAGGATACATACAAGTACAGACATTCATCCATAGAGAGGATACATACAAGTACAGACATTCATCCATAGAGAGGATACATACAAGTACAGACATTCATCCATAGAGAGGATACATACAAGTACACGCAGTCATCCATAGAGTGGATACATACATGTACAGGCAGTCATCCATAGAGAGGATACATACAAGTACAGACATTCATCCATAGAGAGGATACATACATGTACAGGCAGTCATCCATAGAGAGGATACATACAAGTACAGACATTCATCCATAGAGAGGATACATACAAGTACAGGCAGTCATCCATAGAGAGGATACATACAAGTACAGACATTCATCCATAGAGAGGATACATACAAGTACAGACATTCATCCATAGAGAGGATACATACAAGTACAGACATTCATCCATAGAGAGGATACATACAAGTACAGGCAGTCATCCATAGAGAGGATACATACAAGTACAGACATTCATCCATAGAGAGGATACATACAAGTACAGGCAGTCATCCATAGAGAGGATACATACAAGTACAGGCAGTCATCCATAGAGAGAATACATACAAGTACAGACATTCATCCATAGAGAGGATACATACAAGTACAGGCAGTCATCCATAGAGAGGATACATACAAGTACAGACATTCATCCATAGAGAGGATACATACATGTACAGGCAGTCATCCATAGAGAGGATACATACAAGTACAGACATTCATCCATAGAGAGGATACATACAAGTACAGACATTCATCCATAGAGAGGATACATACAAGTACAGGCAGTCATCCATAGAGAGGATACATACAAGTACAGGCAGTCATCCATAGAGAGAATACATACAAGTACAGACATTCATCCATAGAGAGGATACATACAAGTACAGGCAGTCATCCATAGAGAGGATACATACAAGTACAGACATTCATCCATAGAGAGGATACATACATGTACAGGCAGTCATCCATAGAGAGGATACATACAAGTACAGACATTCATCCATAGAGAGGATACATACAAGTACAGACATTCATCCATAGAGAGGATACATACAAGTACAGGCAGTCATCCATAGAGAGAATACATACAAGTACAGACATTCATCCATAGAGAGGATACATACAAGTACAGGCAGTCATCCATAGAGAGGATACATACAAGTACAGGCAGTCATCCATAGAGAGGATACATACAAGTACAGACATTCATCCATAGAGAGGATACATACATGTACAGGCAGTCATCCATAGAGAGGATACATACAAGTACAGACATTCATCCATAGAGAGGATACATACAAGTACAGACATTCATCCATAGAGAGGATACATACATGTACAGGCAGTCATACATAGAGAGGATACATACAAGTACAGACATTCATCCATAGAGAGGATACATACATGTACAGGCAGTCATCCATAGAGAGGATACATACAAGTACAGACATTCATCCATAGAGAGGATACATACAAGTACAGACATTCATCCATAGAGAGGATACATACAAGTACAGGCAGTCATCCATAGAGAGGATACATACAAGTACAGGCAGTCATCCATAGAGTGGATACATACATGTACAGGCAGTCATCCATAGAGAGGATACATACAAGTACAGACATTCATCCATAGAGAGGATACATACAAGTACAGGCAGTCATCCATAGAGAGGATACATACATGTACAGGCAGTCATCCATAGAGTGGATACATACATGTACAGGCAGTCATCCATAGAGAGGATACATACAAGTACAGGCAGTCATCCATAGAGAGGATACATACAAGTACAGGCAGTCATCCATAGAGTGGATACATACATGTACAGGCAGTCATCCATAGAGAGGATACATACAAGTACAGACATTCATCCATAGAGAGGATACATACAAGTACAGACATTCATCCATAGAGAGGATACATACAAGTACAGGCAGTCATCCATAGAGAGGATACATACATGTACAGGCAGTCATCCATAGAGTGGATACATACAAGTACAGACATTCATCCATAGAGAGGATACATACAAGTACAGGCAGTCATCCATAGAGAGGATACATACAAGTACAGGCAGTCATCCATAGAGTGGATACATACATGTACAGGCAGTCATCCATAGAGAGGATACATACAAGTACAGACATTCATCCATAGAGAGGATACATACAAGTACAGACATTCATCCATAGAGAGGATACATACAAGTACAGGCAGTCATCCATAGAGAGGATACATACAAGTACAGACATTCATCCATAGAGAGGATACATACATGTACAGGCAGTCATCCATAGAGAGGATACATACAAGTACAGACATTCATCCATAGAGAGGATACATACAAGTACAGGCAGTCATCCATAGAGTGGATACATACATGTACAGACATTCATCCATAGAGAGGATACATACAAGTACAGGCAGTCATCCATAGAGAGGATACATACAAGTACAGACATTCATCCATAGAGAGGATACATACAAGTACAGACATTCATCCATAGAGAGGATACATACAAGTACAGACATTCATCCATAGAGAGGATACATACAAGTACAGGCAGTCATCCATAGAGAGGATACATACAAGTACAGGCAGTCATCCATAGAGAGAATACATACAAGTACAGACATTCATCCATAGAGAGGATACATACAAGTACAGGCAGTCATCCATAGAGAGGATACATACAAGTACAGACATTCATCCATAGAGAGGATACATACAAGTACAGGCAGTCATCCATAGAGAGGATACATACAAGTACAGGCAGTCATCCATAGAGAGGATACATACAAGTACAGGCAGTCATCCATAGAGAGGATATATACAAGTACAGGCAGTCATCCATAGAGAGGATACATACATGTACAGGCAGTCATCCATAGAGAGGATACATACAAGTACAGGCAGTCATCCATAGAGAGGATACATACAAGTACAGACATTCATCCATAGAGAGGATACATACAAGTACAGGCAGTCATCCATAGAGAGGATACATACAAGTACAGACATTCATCCATAGAGAGGATACATACAAGTACAGGCAGTCATCCATAGAGAGGATACATACAAGTACAGACATTCATCCATAGAGAGGATACATACAAGTACAGACATTCATCCATAGAGAGGATACATACAAGTACAGGCAGTCATCCATAGAGAGGATACATACAAGTACAGACAGTCATCCATAGAGAGGATACATACAAGTACAGGCAGTCATCAGTAGAGAGGATACATACAAGTACAGGCAGTCATCCATAGAGAGGATACATACACATACAGACAGTCATCCATAGAGAGGATACATACAACTACAGACAGTCATCCATAGAGAGGATACATACAAGTACACGCAGTCATCCATAGAGAGGATACATACACATACAGACAGTCATCCATAGAGAGGATACATACAAGTACACGCAGTCATCCATAGAGAGGATACATACAAGTACACACAGTCATCCATAGAGAGAATACATACACGTACAGGCAGTCATCCATAGAGAGGATACATACAAGTACAGACAGTCATCCATAGAGAGGATACATACACGTACAGGAAGTCATCCATAGAGAGGATACATACAAGTACAGACAGTCATCCATAGAGAGGATACATACACGTACAGGCAGTCATCCATAGAGAGGATACATACAAGTACAGGCAGTCATCCATAGAGAGGATACATACACATACAGACAGTCATCCATAGAGAGGATACATACAAGTACACGCAGTCATCCATAGAGAGGATACATACAAGTACAGACAGTCATCCATAGAGAGAATACATACAAGTACACGCAGTCATCCATAGAGAGGATACATACAAGTACAGACAGTCATCCATAGAGAGGATACATACACGTACAGACAGTCATCCATAGAGAGGATACATACAAGTACACGCAGTCATCCATAGAGAGGATACATACAAGTACAGACAGTCATCCATAGAGAGAATACATACAAGTACACGCAGTCATCCATAGAGAGGATACATACAAGTACAGACAGTCATCCATAGAGAGGATACATACACGTACAGGAAGTCATCCATAGAGAGGATACATACAAGTACAGGCAGTCATCCATAGAGAGGATACATACACGTACAGGCAGTCATCCATAGAGAGGATACATACAAGTACAGACAGTCATCCATAGAGAGGATACATACAAGTACACGCAGTCATCCATAGAGAGGATACATACAAGTACACACAGTCATCCATAGAGAGAATACATACAAGTACACGCAGTCATCCATAGAGAGGATACATACACGTACAGGCAGTCATCCATAGAGAGGATACATACAAGTACAGACAGTCATCCATAGAGAGGATACATACAAGTACACGCAGTCATCCATAGAGAGGATACATACAAGTACACACAGTCATCCATAGAGAGAATACATACAAGTACACACAGTCATCCATAGAGAGGATACATACACGTACAGGCAGTCATCCATAGAGAGGATACATACAAGTACAGACAGTCATCCATAGAGAGGATACATACAAGTACACGCAGTCATCCATAGAGAGGATACATACACGTACAGGCAGTCATCCATAGAGAGGATACATACAAGTACAGGCAGTCATCAGTAGAGAGGATACATACAAGTACACGCAGTCATCCATAGAGAGGATACATACAAGTACAGGCAGTCATCAGTAGAGAGAATACATACAAGTACACGCAGTCATCCATAGAGAGGATACATACAAGTACAGGCAGTCATCGATAGAGAGGATACATACAAGTACAGGCAGTCATCAGTAGAGAGGATACATACACGTACAGGCAGTCGTCCATAGAGAGGATACATGCAAGTACAGGCAGTCATCCGTAGAGAGGATACATACAAGTACGGACGGTCATCCATAGAGAGGATACATACAAGTACATACAGTCATCCAAAGCGAGGATACATACAAGTATGGACAGCCATCCATAGAGAGAATACATACAAGTACATACAGTCATCCATAGAGAGAATACATTCAAGTACCTCTAGTCATCCAAAGCGAGGATACATACAAGTACACACAGTCATCCATAGAGAGGATACATTCAAGTACACACAGTCATCCATAGAGAGGATACATACAAGTACAGACAGTCATCCATAGAGAGGATACATACAAGTACAGACAGTCATCCATAGAGAGGATACATACAAGTACAGACAGTCATCCATAGAGAGGATACATACAAGTACAGGCAGTCATCCATTGAGAGGATACATACAAGTACATACAGTCATCCAAAGCGAGGATACATACAAGTATGGACAGCCATTCATAGAGAGGATACATACAAGTACATACTGTCATCCATAGAGAGAATACATACAAGTACATACAGTCATCCATAGAGAGAATACATACAAGTACACACAGTCATCCATAGAGAGGATACATACATGACACAGTGAGTTCTTCCTTTGCAGGGCGCTGTCAAACTGTTTGGAAGGAGCCGGTCCAGAGCACCTCAAACTGATGGTTGAATGGGACAGACAAACGAAACAGTGGTGAGTGCAACATGCCCCTCCTCATATCCACAACCATGGTCCTGTTCCATCCTCCACTTGTTACCCATTTTGGGAGTCAGACACTTCTCCTTCCTTGTTTTACCAGGCGTCACTGTTAGTGAACACAAATAAGAACTGTTGTAGTTTTTGCATCATTGTGAAACAGTTTTTATATTTCTTATGGCTTATCGTAAGATAAACAGTGACATCAGGATCAATTCACTTGAGTACTGCATAGTCAGACTTCTGGTATACTTGCAAACTGTGTGGTGCAGTAGCCCAGTGTTAACCAGTCAGATTCAGTCGAGAGGATTTCTTGCTGCAAGCGACAGCTTGTTCTGTTTCGTTAATGCCACACTGCCTAAAGTGACAAACACACTTGTTCTTCTGCCATCGGTATCCATAGTCTGTTGTCCGTTGTTTTAAAACAGACTTTGATGGTGCAGATAATGAAAGCAGACAGGTGTGTTCGCTGCTTAAGTTCAAGTATGTCTGCCAGGGATGAAGTGTTTGAGTATCCTGATCACTGGATACCACACACCATAAGAACACACCCTTACATTTAAAAATTCATATACTGACATGGACCCCACCCCACAAGGGAGCAAGGGGAAGAAGAAGGAGATAGTAAATTTGTGTTTTGTCGCAGTATGATGGGCAACAGTCGAGATGTGATCGAAGAACACCTTAGTGTCCACCAGGTGTCGCTGCAGCAGCAGCACCAGCAGGAGCCAGAGTTCAGTACGCTCAATGAGTGCTTCGAGCTGTACACACAGGAGGAGACGGTAGGTCCCTTAATGCTCTTCACAACATACTTGTTTCCTCAAAAATTATATCGTTTCTAGGTAGGTGCATTATTTCACAGTTATCCTGAGAATTCTGTAGTCGGCATTAGAACTCACTAGAATTTACCAGTATTTGAATTCTTTGTTAGGAAGAAATATGAAAATGATAGGTTGGTGACTATGTACAGTGTCTAGAGTACTACAGTACTGACAGAAACTATCAATCATTCTACTACCTCAGACCAACCAATTGTGAAAATAACAATGACATTATATATTTAAAAACAAAATTTATAGAAAATCTTACATGGTTGGAGCAGATGTACGTTAAAAATGGTGAACTCTTGTAAGCCATTGATTGCCATGTCCACGTGTCATCTGGGGCATGTCATTCTGCATTACTAACAGTCTTCTTAATGTTATGAATTTGCTTGCTGTGTTTTTGAATCTTGATGTGCGCGATAAAAAGGTTTTCTACAGAAGTGGCTAGACTAGATTTCCAGAAGTGCTCAATATAAAGTCAACAATATTTATGAATACAACTTCTTTGCCAACCATTGCAATGAGAATGAAGCGAGGTTATATGGATGTGTTGTTTTCCAGCTGGGTGCTGATGATGCATGGTTCTGTCCAAACTGTCTCCACCGCCAGCAGGGCACAGTGAAACGACTGAGTCTGTGGTCACTGCCGGACATACTCGTCATTCATCTGAAGCGCTTCAAGCAGGTAACTGGCATGCATGGTCATAATTGTAGCAATAATATTGATAGGTTGCCAACTTTAGTTGATTATCACCAATTGGCTATGACAAACCACAATATATTTAATACTACTTCTCCTGCTGCTGCTATTAGTACTATTAATACTACTACCACCACTGTGACTGTGAATACTACCATCACTACTATTAATACTACTACCACCACTGTGACTGTGAATACTACCATCACTACTATTAATACTACTACTACCACTGTGACTGTGAATACTACCATCACTACTATTAATACTACTACCACCACTGTGACTGTGAATACTACCATCACTACTATTAATACTACTACCACCACTGTGACTGTGAATACTACCATCACTACTATTAATACTACTACTACCACTGTGACTGTGAATACTACCATCACTACTATTAATACTACTACCACCACTGTGACTGAATACTACCATCACTACTATTAATACTACTACTACCACTGTGACTGTGAATACTACCATCACTACTATTAATACTACTACCACCACTGTGACTGTGAATACTACCATCACTACTATTAATACTACTACTACCACTGTGACTGTGAATACTACCATCACTACTATTAATACTACTACCACCACTGTGACTGTGAATACTACCATCACTACTATTAATACTACTACCACCACTGTCACTGTGAATACTACCATCACTACTATTAATACTACTACCACCACTGTCACTGTGAATACTACCATCACTACTATTAATACTACCACTGTGACTGTGAATACTACCATCACTACTATTAATACTACTACCACCACTGTGACTGAATACTACCATCACTACTATTAATACTACTACCACCACTGTGACTGTGAATACTACCATCACTACTATTAATACTACTACCACCACTGTGACTGTGAATACTACCATCACTACTATTAATACTACTACTACCACTGTGACTGTGAATACTACCATCACTACTATTAATACTACTACCACCACTGTGACTGTGAATACTACCATCACTACTATTAATACTACTACTACCACTGTGACTGTGAATACTACCATCACTACTATTAATACTACTACCACCACTGTGACTGTGAATACTACCATCACTACTATTAATACTACTACTACCACTGTGACTGTGAATACTACCATCACTACTATTAATACTACTACCACCACTGTGACTGTGAATACTACCATCACTACTATTAATACTACTACTACCACTGTGACTGTGAATACTACCATCACTACTATTAATACTACTACTACCACTGTGACTGTGAATACTACCATCACTACTATTAATACTACTACTACCACTGTGACTGTGAATACTACCATCACTACTATGAATACTACTACTACCACTGTGACTGTGAATACTACCATCACTACTATTAATACTACTACTACCACTGTGACTGTGAATACTACCATCACTACTATTAATACTACTACCACCACTGTGACTGTGAATACTACCATCACTACTATTAATACTACTACCACCACTGTGACTGTGAATACTACCATCACTACTATTAATACTACTACCACCACTGTGACTGTGAATACTACCATCACTACTATTAATACTACTACTACCACTGTGACTGTGAATACTACCATCACTACTATTAATACTACTACCACCACTGTGACTGTGAATACTACCATCACTACTATTAATACTACTACTACCACTGTGACTGTGAATACTACCATCACTACTATTAATACTACTACTACCACTGTGACTGTGAATACTACCATCACTACTATTAATACTACTACTACCACTGTGACTGTGAATACTACCATCACTACTATTAATACTACTACCACCACTGACTGTGAATACTACCATCACTACTATTAATACTACTACCACCACTGTGACTGTGAATACTACCATCACTACTATGAATACTACTACTACCACTGTGACTGTGAATACTACCATCACTACTATTAATACTACTACCACCACTGTGACTGTGAATACTACCATCACTACTATGAATACTACTACTACCACTGTGACTGTGAATACTACCATCACTACTATTAATACTACTACTACCACTGTGACTGTGAATACTACCATCACTACTATTAATACTACTACCACCACTGTGACTGTGAATACTACCATCACTACTATTAATACTACTACCACCACTGTGACTGTGAATACTACCATCACCACTATGACAGCTGCCGCTTCTACTACTTAAAATAGTCCAGTGGAACCTCGTTTAATGCACACTTTGATTGTGAAGTGGTTTGACTAGATTAATGAAGCATGCGATCTGAATTATTTATTTACAGTGTGTCAATTTACAGTTTAGAGTGTGTTGAGATTTGTTCACAAAAGACCGTGTAGATTACTAAGTAAAACAGATTATTGAAGAATGTGGATTAATGAGTTTTCACTGTGATATAATATTAGAATGTAACAATATTATATATAAGTGTGTGTGATTGTGTATACACACGCAGGTGGTGCATCAGTGACAAATGGACGTGTTCTTATTGCCAGGTTGGACTACAACGCACCAAACTGAACACACTCATTACGTTCCCTGTGCGGGGGCTCGACATGAATCCACTGGTTACTAAGCAACACCTGTCTGACCAGAACAGTTGTCAGCACATCGCTGACCTGTCTCCATGGCAACCAAACAGACGTTCACAGTCTTGTCCGAATGACTTCATCTATGACTTGTACGCCGTGTGCAATCACTATGGCAACATGCAGGGCGGGCACTACACAGGTGTGTCTTGTAGTCATTCACATGTTCATACATGTGGAAGTGTTTTTTTAAAGTAATTTAATAAACAATCACATTGTAAATCTGCCTGTCTAAAGAAGACACCACATGCTGTATTTGCAATGTCTCCAGTTTTTCAGTATAAGAGCAGGCAGACAAATATTGAAATATGACAAAAGAAAATATTAAATTTTGCATAAATTCATCACTAACAAATGTAATATTCTTATCTTGATGTTTTCAGCATGTTGCAAGAACTTTCCTGATGGTCAGTGGTACACTTTTGATGACGCGAAGGTGAGCCGAGTGTCTGAGAAAGACGTGGTCAGCCGGGCAGCCTACCTGCTGTTCTACCAGCGTCGCTCCATGCAGGTCGATCACACTGACCACTGGTTGCTGGAGAATGTGGACATTCCAAGGAATGCACCGGTCAGCAAATCTCACGAGGACCTCTTGACCGGTACATTGTCCATTGATTGTCAACCACTGTATTCAAAGCACCTTATATTCAGTCAGTGTGTTAGAGCATTCTTCTGGGTAACTGGTCACTTTTTCAATCATGTAATGTTCCAATGTGTTACATAGTATTTCAAGATACCATTTAGAAGAACTGACCTCCCAGTAAAGAAAAAGCTGGAACAATGTTTTCACTCTACTAGTCGATTGCTCCAAATAAATTAACTACCATGAATAAATCTTCCTGAAAGTTGTGTGTGTTCCTGTGTGAATGTAGGTTTGAACCAATAGCACATGTTTTGATGACCATTTAACTTTGTTTCACAGATGTGTCTCGTGAATCTCCATTCAGACGTGACGTTCCTTCATACGCGACCATGCGCTCCCCACAACGTGCCGCGTCACAGTGCGCACTACAGTGCACCAGTCCACTGTCACGCAGCATCGCCAGTCTGGGGCAGTATGACAACCTAACTGGTGCCGGCCGTAACAAACTGGACACATGTCATGTAACAGACTGTGACCAGCAAATTGAAGTCACATCACAACGAGACATCACAAGTGACAGCAGTGGACTCATCAGTGTGATGACAGCAAGTCCGAAGGTGACACCGACGAAGGTCAGCAGTGACGCATCGGTGACAAACAAACAGGGGCCAACCAATGCATACTGGGACTATAGCCAACCTATCATGTTGCAGGAGTCTTGTGTTTGACATAGTATTCTGTGCAGCTTTGCCAATATTTGTGCAATGGTCATTTGTGCTAAAGTCTGTCATCAGTTAAGTGGACGGGTGTTGTAGCCAGTATATGTTGAATGTATGTTAACCTTGCAAACTTGTTCATTCGGCCAATGGTGTTGTGTGTAGCACTGACCAACCAAGATTCTCATGAAAATCTTGCATCTAATGATGACTGCTGTTGTGGCCAGTTTCGTAAAATCTTCTGTTATATTATTAATTTTATTAACCATTTAAGAAATATTTTAAGAAGACAACATAGATAAATGGTTGTGTAGGTAACATTACACCAACACGGGGATAAAGCCCTTGGGCAATAGGAAGTGTAGGTAACATTACACCGACACGGGGATAAAGCCCTTGGGCAATAGGAAGTGTAAGTAACATTACACCGACACGGGGATAAAGCCCTTGGGCAATAGGAAGTGCAGTTTGTTGTACAGTTGTGAACACGAACCATTTGTAAGCCGTCCAGTTTGGACGTTTGTTTACATATTGGAAATCAATTTGTTAGAATTCACCCAATGTGATATGGTAATATTTCAGGTTTGTGGTGCCTAGTTAATAATAATAATTGATAATAATTATCATGTCTCATTGAATATTGGAACCATCACTCAATCATATGGGCCACTGGTGTTGAACTCTGTTCTCTGCTCCAACCGTCTCTCATCCCTTATTGCCGTTTGCAGCTCTCCAAGCTCCAGGCCAGAGAGTTTGGTCTGCCTTGGCTTGCTCTTCCATGTGCTGGTTGCCTCAAGGTGGCCTTCATGCCATTGCGTCTGTAGCAGCGCACAGCAAATCTCGGCTTCCTTTCCCGTGTCCTGTATGTAACTTTGTTCATTCCCCTATGTGTGTCGTATGTTGCTGCCAGTGAATGTTGAAAGTGGTTCGCAGCATTCTTGTGTAGTACCCATGTTTTTTTTGTGTCAATGACTAATTTGAGGTAAATCCAAACACTAGATTATCTACTGCTAAATCAAATGCCAATGTAATTTCTGTAATTCTATAAATGTATCATTATGTTGTAATGTCGATGTTTCACTAGATATAACATGTCTATAGTGCAATCAGTGCAGCATTAAAGGGCTTAGTGACTACAACTGTTTCACTAGATATAACATGTCTATAGTGCAATCAGTGCAGCATTAAAGGGCTTAGTGACTACAACTGTTTCACTAGATATAACATGTCTATAGTGCAATCAGTGCAGCATTAAAGGGCTTAGTGACTACAACTGTTTCACTAGATATAACATGTCTATAGTGCAATCAGTGCAGCATTAAAGGGCTTAGTGACTACAACTGTTTCACTAGATATAACATGTCTATAGTGCAATCAGTGCAGCATTAAAGGGCTTAGTGACTACAACTGTTTCACTAGATATAACATGTCTATAGTGCAATCAGTGCAGCATTAAAGGGCTTAGTGACTACAACTGCAGCTCAAAGGGCTTATGCCCTGTCTGGTATCCATTTTACTAACAACAAAATGACCAAATATTCCTCAACTTATTCTTAAATATGCCCTTGATTATATTTGTTGACTTGATATTCCAGAGTATTTCCTGTGATCATGCTGAGCATGAATACTCTGCTTGTCAGGTCTACTTTAATGTATATTCCTAGGGGCCATCTCAATTGTCAATAGTTACCTATTCCTACAGAACATACTAATTCTCTATCCCTTCCTGAATTAGTTCTTTAAAATGTTGAAAAATGTATTAATGTTGTGACACAGTGCATGTATATGTACGTACACTAATAACAGAATAATATATCTACAAAGTACTAATAATTATGTTAAAGTTTTGTGTTTTTCTAACTCCATGGTGTCACATTGCTTCTGGTTTTCCACTAAGTTGTGAATTTCTAAGATGTTGGATTGTATTGCAGCGCCACGCCTTGACCGGTTGCACAGTTTAAAACAATGGTAGTTCCATGATGATTCACCTCTAGTACGCGAACAAGTACATGTGAACAATTTTGAACAGACCCTTAGATAATAACTTTCTGTATATATATATATATATATATATATATATATATATATATATATATGTAAACAAGTGACATACTGTGCATATTGTAGTAATATACTGCTAATTAACATGTTTATGTAAACATTTTAAAATGTTAAACTAAACATTTTAAAATGTTAAACTGGTGTAGATACTGTTTTGTTTCAAGCTAAGAGATCATTAAACATTGTTAAGTTTTGGATTTATATACTAGGATGGCAACAGATGTGTTTATACCGGTGCACTGGGGTAGCATTTGCGTCAAGAAGCCGCATTCATTTAGACGGTATTCTTTGTAATTTAATTAAAAAATAAATACAAACATTTCAATGTTATATCCACAAATGATGACAAACAAGTTGAAGATGTGTTTTGAAGATGTTGCTTGTTTGATTGATTCGGCCATCCCATCTTCATTTGATCTTTCATTGTTGAAATAGAGGTCTTATGATGTCGTACAAAGCACAGTATTTTACAGTTTTACTTATGGCTGTAGCTGGGGATGTGTTGTAGTGGAACATTGGAGTGGAACATTGACATAAACAAAATATTGGTCTTACAGTATAAATATCTTGCACGTAAACAAATATGTTTTTGGTTATATTTGATACCAACAGTTTACAAAACAACCTTTGAAATACATTAATAGGCCAGCCATTTTTAAAGGCAATTTAAAAAAGGAAACTGCCAGACTAATGGATTCTGTTACATTGGTGCTCAGAGTAAAAGTGGTCCAGGCCAAAGTGGTCCTTGCTGAATTGGACCAGGGCAAAGAGGTCCAGGCTAAGATGGCTCAGCCCGAGCAAAGTTAGGGTAAAGTGGTCCAGGCTGAGATGGCCCATGGTAAAGGGGTCCAGGCTAAGATGGCTCAGCCAGGGCAAAGTGGTCCAAGCTGAAATGGACAAGGGCAAAGTGGTCCAGGCTAAGGTGACCCAGGGGAAAGTGGTCCAGGCTAAGATGGCCCAATGCAAGATTTTCTAGGCCAAAGTGGTGCCACACAATTTAAAATGTTCATTCATTGAACTCCTAATCAGATACAAGGCAGCCAGTGATAACTGTTTGCTTCATCCTCAGTCTTTGGGACTTCAAAGAGAAACACTTCTCATTTGTACTGAATGATAGTAGTGAATGGGAGTTGGTATAAAAAGAATATAAAAAACTTATTTGTGTAACTGTGGTGCAAACATTAAAAAAACATTTGTGTAACTGTGATGCAAACATTAAGATAAATCCATTTTTGGTGGCAAAAACGTGTAATCTTTATACATTTCTCTGATCTGTGAAGCTTTCAGTCTTCGCTTGTACTTATGTGCTTACCGTACTCAATATGCCAATTAAAATAATGTATGAAACTGGGCATTAGCATTGATAAACATAAGATTAAATAGGGTGTTAATAAATTGTAATATTTGGTTTTCACATAGTTTTGTCAGAATTTGTGTGTGTGTGTGTGTGTGTGTGTGTGTGTGTGTGTGTGTGTGTGTGTGTGTGTGTGTGTGTGTGTGTGTGTGTGTGTGTGTGTGTGTGTGTGTGTGTGTGTGTGTGTGTGTGTGTGTGTGTGTGTGTGTGTGTGTGTGTGTGTGTGTGTGTGTGTGTGTGTGTGTGTGTGTGTGTGTGTGTGTGTGTGTGTGTGTGTGTGTGTGTGTGTGTGTGTGTGTGTGTGTGTGTGTGTGTGTGTGTGTGTGTGTGTGTGTGTGTGTGTGTGTGTGTGTGTGTGTGTGTGTGTGTGTGTGTGTGTGTGTGTGTGTGTGTGTGTGTGTGTGTGTGTGTGTGTGTGTGTGTGTGTGTGTGTGTGTGTGTGTGTGTGTGTGTGTGTGTGTGTGTGTGTGTGTGTGTGTGTGTGTGTGTGTGTGTGTGTGTGTGTGTGTGTGTGTGTGTGAACAGCTTTGATTGTTCTTAACCAAGTCATATCTTCTCTTTTCTTCCAATACGGTGCATGTGAAATGTTGCTAGGGTATTTATGAGCATGGGCCAGAGTAGGTGATACACTTTGTCACAACACAAGTTCAAAGTATCAACAACTACAAGCAGAAATGAGGGATGGGCGTTGTCCCACAGAAGATGGAGGGCATATCACACCAAATGGTGCCTGTTCAAATCTGTAGAATTTATTCCCCAAAAATATTGTATGGATTGAGTAATTTAAAATATTTCTGACATGTTTATTTTACATTGGGCTACATTAATTCAAATCACTGTTCTGTGATACACCCATACAACTCCCTTCCATAATTGTTTTTTGCTGTATCATAGATATTTGTACAAAGGCAGATACGCAAACACCAAGAGAACATTGCTGAAAGCTTTATTGCATAGTTTTTGTGGACTGCAACATTGCAGAGTGCTCAAGCACATCATTGCTGCAGAGAAAGCCACACGAATACTGAATGGTTACATACGGACACTCCCGAGGCACATCTGGTGTTTATCTGTTCTCAACAGCTTTTACGCTAAATACAGAAATCACTCTGGGAAAATCCTTACCCACTGAATCCAACTTCGTTGGCGTTGCAATGTGAATATGCGTAATATGCATATGATGTATTCTTGTCAAGCTATATAACAGTTATAAATGACACAGAACTTGATAAACAGGACTTAGCAATATTCATTGCCAAAGCTTTTGTCAATAGTCCTTTACCTATGCATCTATAATAATGACATTTACGATTCGGAGGTAGTGCCTAAAATACTGTCCACACAAGCTTATGCAATGACTTTGATCTTAAGAATATATATGTACTTGTTTATATATACACTAGTTATGCTTGTAATCACGTTTCGTAAAATATCATATACATTATAATTTTTTATTAAAATTATCTATTTTGATTGATTCTTTGATTGGTTCATTACACCTGTTCCCTGTACAGTATGATTATCTTTTATATACAAATTGTTTAAGCTTTTCAAATTCTTCTAAAATTGCTTTATTTTAATTATTAATAAGTAAAACCAACATGTGAAACTGGAAAGAAATCAGGATAACAATGAAACAACTGTATTTACAGCAGACAATATTCTACCTGTTTTACGTGGCAATTAGCCCTCAGAAACCATGCTATTTCTCTATTTGGTAGGCTAGGAACTCATGCCACATAGCTTACCATTTCTGGAGAATAGACAATCTATTTGATAAAATGTCAATGTCACAAATTTACCCAATTTGAATTCCTTCTCTTAACCATCAACCATTCTAGTGATCTCTACTCTCTGTCCACTTTAACAAAACTGACTGATACAACCATTTCACTGCTGTGGTTTTTCGCAAGGCAACAAAAATCGATAGAAACCTGTCAGTCACTACAGCAGACTCTACATATAATATTTTGGCTAATACATGTGGGTTTCATTTCCAGAAATACCCATCCACAATTGACAATTTTAGCTGGTTCTTTCCCTGATAAGGCACTTGTTATATTATCATCAGGCGCTAATGCTTAGGAGCACTCCTAGTTTAAAAACTAGTAAATTAACTTAAAATACCTAGGTAACTGATTTGTGCTATTCAAGAAATATATCAGATTATATACAGATTGTCAAGCTACATAACATTAGTTGTGTATAAATTATTTCAAATAGTCTCTTAAATATGTAGGGTTTTCTTTTAAATCACAACATATTTTGTTACAAATCAAGCCTTGCAGGGAAATACACAGTTCTAAATCTACCTGGTCACTTTTGATGTAAAATACTAGGGAAGTTTATGTGCAACTAGCATTTCTCTAATGTTAACTGATTTACATGAGAAAATAATGTCAGTGCCTGCATTAACAAATATGGACATTGTGAAGCAGATTAAAAAAATTTCAAGTCAAATTATAACAGGCAATCTAAAATTTGGCAGCAAAGATGCTTATAAAAAAAGAGAAAGCAATACCTAATGTGACGTGCATTAGCTCTTAACCATGAATCTAATTAACGCTTGCAGCGAGAGCACATCCCATCAATATGACACCACACAGCCTAAGCCTCAGTAAAATTATCTAGAGGTTTAAACATTGCATCGATTTTGGGTTCAGTGTGATCATAATCGGAGACGTTGGACGAATGGTCCAAGACGGCAGCATCTGTTGACTGGCCTGTAGGGCGGAACTCTCGACTGACCGCAGACTGGGGTCGAGAGGTCACCCGGGCGGAGTTTGGCCGGGAGACCTGGGCCGAGGAAGGTCGTTGGCGCGACTGGGCCGCTCCTCGGCTCGGTGCCACCCGAGCACTCTTGGGTGGTGGTGATGTCGACTGTGCCTAGCAACAGCAAGAGTTTCAGCCATCAATGTGATTAGTTCTACCCAAATTAATCCTAGAAATATACTTGCTAGTAAGCAGACTGCACTGTTTAGCTGAAAAAATTTAAGCAAGACATTGTTCACACAAAATCACAAGTAAGCAATAGATCATTCAACCATGAGACAATTTGCAAGACTCATGACCTAGTACTTGCTTCATTACAATTGCAAACAGCAATTTGGTGGAAACAACGGAATTATGTACATTTAAGCATATTTTATACTTGCCATGAAAAATAAAAAAATAGAGGAATATAAAGGAAAAATAGAGGAATATAAAGGAATGTTAAGGTATGGAACAACAATAAGTGCATTCAAGGAATTACCTTTAAAATAAAGGAACAGTATGATCATTGCAGCTATGTGTTCAACTGTCTAGTCCATTATGTTGTCTGTTGGCATGTCATAATACTACCTAATGTCTAGTATGTAAAAAGGGGCCTATAATTTTTTCTGATGGTTGTAAATATAATGTAACCATGGAATAACATGCTCACAGGATATTTTCCCCATTTCTGAGGAACAAATAAAAATTAACATGCAGATAATTTGAACATGTCAACTGTATCTAGAAAATATGTTGACATACCATATCAAAAACATTGTTTTGCAAGTGCTACAGTTTTTAGTATGAAATTACAAGCTGAACAGGTGGCAATTACAAATGATTGTAATAAAACAATGTGGTAATTGTTAGTGCAGGTTTATACAGAAACTCTCACTGACCCCTGGCCGAACTTGACCACGGTATATGTGGCCATCAGCTCCCTGGATGCCCATTTCAGGTCTGAAATGACAACATCAAAAATGTATGATATATATTCAAATATACAAATACTAAGTTATTTTTTATCAGAATAAATATATCAGGATCATGTGAAACCAGATACCAGTCAAGTGATATTAGCATACCAATTATAATTGGAGGTCATCCTTGTGAAAACAGGAGATGAATCAGGTGAAATAATGAGACCAGTGAACTGATATTACGGAAAGGCCAATGAATTTATATCAAAATGAGACCAATCAAGTTATATCACAGTAAGAACAATCAAATGATATCAAGGTGAGACCAATCAAGTGATACCACATTGAGATTTATCAAGTGATATCACAGTTAGACCAATCAAAAAGTGATATTGCAGTGGGACATGTCTCAGTGGGACATATCAAGTGATATCTCAGTGAGACCAATGAAGTGATATCACGGTGAGACCAAGGAAGTGATATCACAGTGAGACTGAAGTGATATCACAGTGAGACCACTGAAGTGATATCACAGTGAGATATATATCGAGTTATATCAGAGTGAGACTACTGAAGTGATATCATAGGGAGACCTATCATGTGATATCACAGTGAGACCACTGAAGTGATATCACAGTGAGACTTATGAAGTGATATGACATTGAGACCAATGAAGTGATATCACAGTGATACTTATGAAGTGATTTCACATTGAGACCACAGTGTAATGTGGGATTGATATGCTATGTATTCTATGAGTTATTTGAAGCATATGTTTTATATGTGTGAATTAATAATGATTGTACACACCCATGAACAGAGCAGTAGGCCCGGATTTTATGGTATTAAAATAAATTTTATTATTATATTATTATTACATTAATTGACCTAACATGCAACCCAATTAATGTTATACATATTTTCTTTTACCTTCTCTGCTTTCAGTGAATATCTTAAACAATATTAATTTTTTTCACAATTCTAACTACAATAACCAAGACATTGTTTGCTAGAGACCTAACTGTACGCACTTGTGCAGCTGCACTGGAATAGATGCTTCCTCCTCCTTCCAGCCTTGACTGCAACAACCACATATCACTACGTCATTGCACCTCATAGCATCTCAGGTAACTAGTAGTGTAACTACATTTATCCACAAAACATCAACACCACATACATTGTGTTTTATGCTGCCATCAAGTTAATAGTGGTGGAGGTAAAAGTGTTTTGTGACAAAATGCATTACACTCCATGAATTGGTGGTTTTCCTGCCTATCGCTTAACTAAGTGCAATAGAAAACATGACTTATCTCGAAATGTACAAATTGGACATATAGCTTTTGCAGATAAAAGCTTCAATGATTTTTCGGGAATGATTGCCGTGTCGTCTTATACAAGGTGCCTTGGTAAAGACATATTTTCATTCAAATTTTTCTAAAAATTTTATCTAAATGACCTAATTAGATCATTTAAAATCCTTTACAAAATCCTAGTTAGAATAGATCTACTAACTGTTGAAAATGGTTTCCAGTTACAAAAAATTGTGGCCTAAAATATTGACCATCTAAATGAACAGTTGATTTTCAATGTAACATACTTATATATTCTTCTTGCACATGAAAACAACATAAACCTGCACTCACAAACATTACGAGACATGTGCCACTTACTTGCATATGCGAGTGATCCTGCGGTGCGGGAACGTTGTTGTGTGACTGCCACCACATGAACGGTTTGTCGCATACACATCGGCCATATCAAGCTGGTTCTGGTTCAAGCTACAACAATGTTTGCTCAAGTCACTACCAAGTTCTCTCTGCTTGTTCATCTGTATTTAATTTAATTTAATTAGAGAAATGCAGAAATGGTTTTACTTGCCTGTTGCTAGCTTAAATTTGGTATTTAGCTACAACTAAAACAAATTATAAAACATTAACCCAATAGTTTCTTCAATAACACATGATCATAGCAATACATTTTTAATGACAAAAACTGTCACAATTAGCACTGGCCACATAAACACGGTCCCTAAGATTAATCTTTAAAGCTAGTGACACGTTTAAGAACAAGAGTTGCCATGAATAATCTTGGTAACTTGAATATAAGTTTGTGATGCACTGCATTGACAAATTATCACTAATTGGAACTGTGTAGCCTCTTGAGAATGCAAGAAAGGACATAAGCATGCTTAGGCATAGATCTACATAAGTGGAAAAACAACTCGTATGGCAAAAATATCAGCAGGTTTCTGTTAATAACGTTCTCTTAAGACACACTGCGGACATTTACATTGATGGTGTATGCAGGGAATCATGAATACTGACAGATATATAAACCAGGTAAAAAATGTGGTCAACAAGAAAGCTTCATGCTGCGAGGATGTACAGTTGACACAGGTAACACCTGTGTAGTCTGAAGTAGTGTGTTGACACCGGTAACATGTGTGTAGTTTGGGGTAGTGTGTTGAAACAGGTATCATGTGTGTAGTCTGATGTAGTGTGTTGGCATAGGTAACGTGTGTAGTCTGAAGCAGTTTGTTGACATAGGTAATGTGTGTGTAGTCTGAAGCAGTGTGTTGATATAGGTAATGTGTGTGTAGTCTGAAGCAGTGTGTTGACATAATTAATATGTGTGTAGTCTGAAGCAGTGTGTTGACATAGGTAATATGTGTGTAGTCTGAAGCAGTGTGTTGACATAGGTAATGTGTGTGCAGTCTGAAGCAGCGTGTTGACATAGGTAATGTGTGCATAGTCTGAAGCAGTGTGTTGACATAGGTAATGTGTGTGTAGTCAGAAGCAGTGTGTTGACATAGGTAATGTGTGTGTAGTCTGAAGTAGTGTGTTAACACATGTATCTTGGAACCTATATGAGCCACAGTTGACTTACTTCAAAAGTCCCCTACTCATAGCCTGCATGTCTTTGCCAAAGTGCACAACGAATGCCCTAAAATCCTGCATGCGCAGTCTAGCAAGCTGGCGTGCGAAGATTGCACGCTCATAATTTGACATGCGGTTGCCTATATAGCCCCTAGTGGCAAGGAACAGAAATAGTGTGCGAAACAGAGGTTAGTATGGTTAAGATCAAACAGAAATTAAGTATAAACAAGCACTGTTGTAGTTCACAGACAAGATTAGCTGCGCCACTCGGTGGACTTCTGCAACTTGTGTACACATTAATACACCAAGGCCGAAGGAATAGAAATTTTTTAAAGAGCTCAAGTTTATTACTATGTATGCTACAAATATAAATAAATTTAATGTAAAATTCCAGTTAGCTATATTTTTTTCAATCTGTGTCTGTGAACTGCAAGATACAATTAAGGTAATTACAAACTTATGGCAACAGTCATGTGGGGTCCTACAAGAATTGGGTAATTTCTACACACTACTGCAGTTAGACAAATGAGACAAAACACTCTCATCAAACGATGTACAGCGAATGTGTGGTGATGGTACGTTCTAGCTAGTCCTATCAAAACATTGTTAATGAGTGCAAAACGAAAATCACGCCCTTCCAAAAATAATTTACTTACGTGACCCTCCAAAACAGAACGAGAATAAAAAACATGTTTACAATCATTAAAAATGTTAGTGTATGCAATCAACCATTGTTTTTAGTGTAATTTTAGTATAATCTTATCACAGTAACCATCATTTTAGTTGAACATAACACATACAAGATATGTAAAAAATTCTTAGTTTTTCTTCCTCATTGTACAAGACATCCATTCATGTTTTGAAAATCACCACACATTGTTGTCACAACACAGTTAAATAACTGAGATGTTCCTCTTCTATTCACAAATCCTTCATATCACAATTTCACACTGAACCAAACATCAATGAAATTCATGAAAGAAAAATGTTGGGATATAAATGTCAGCATACACAGCAAGTAAACATGGAGGTAACGTGTAAAGTGCTTTGAGCAGTCCCTGGGACTGGATACTGTGCTGTATAAAAGCATACCTTTTAAACATATCACCTATGGCTTGTCACGGCTATAAGTACATGCCAAAATATTTCTATTGAATATACAAATATATGTTCGCACAGCAGCTACAGAAATTGCAGAACAAGGCAAAGACACTGAGCAAGAATTGAAGCAAGCAGGTATTCTGGGTGACTACTTTGACCAAGAATTGAAGCAAGCAGGTACTCTAGGTGACCTCAGTGACCAAGAATTGAAGTAGCAGGTACTCTGGGTGACTACAATAACTTAAAATTGAAGCTAGCAGGTACTGGGTGACTACAATGACACATTGGTTAGAGAGACTTACTACGACTTTCGGTTGAAACGATTCTCTGTCTGTCGCAATGGTGAGAGATAGCAACTATGGAAATATCATAAACTGGTTATTTCGATTTGGAATTAATCTACCTAAGTAAGTCAGCACCTAGTACAAGAATTAGTTGATGCATATGAATAAAGGCAGCTGAAATGAAATGGATACAAACAAACTAGGCACATTATGCAAATGGAACTGTTTCGTGGCATAATCGGTCAGTGGCGAGATACAACAATCTTAGTGTTACAGAAAGAAACTGGCAAAAAAAGCAATAAATATAGAAGAACAAGTGAATTGCACAAACATCAATGCGAATGGAACAGCTGGCTGACTCTACCTGCGAGGAGATGGGCTTCTATACTGGTAACTGCAAAATGCAATATCATCCCTTGTTAAAATAGTAAAACAAACAAATGGAATGTAATCTCTGTAGCCTCCACAGCATGTCTTTCATCAACTTATTAAAATTCATGGTTAATAGTGCTTGTCAAACCACAGTGCAAAACAATCAGTAAATATTCCAGGTTAAAAAACTGCACCATGTGTGTTCATTGTCTAAAAAGCCCCAAATATAACCAAAGTTGATACCATTAGTCCAATCTGATCCGAGACCATGGAAAATTTATAACGTTTGACCGATTTCCGCCATGAAAAATTAAGCGTTATATTGATCCTTTGATATATGTAAGACAAGTGTTCACACAAATGCCATCTTTGTAAAAGTAACAAAGACAAATTAACAACCTAATCTTTTGCGCGAAAAGTCAGTTATCTATAAAAAAAATTAAATATATCACCCTCTATAGCAGGCAGATCGGAAACATTGTAATGATTTTCCATGGGCTAAGATTTTAAATTATATTAAAAAAATTGTTGTCACAATCATATGTATATCAAAAACATCGGTGACCTACTTCCTCATTTGCTGCCGTATTTGGTCTAGTTCAAAGACAGTGTAGGGTCGGGCTGACCTAGTTCCGGGCATCCCGGCTGGGTTTGGAATTGAAGCCATGGGTGGCTGGGGCATCATATCCACCTGGTCATATCACATTTGCCATGAACAAAACAGCTTTATTATTAATTCATTCTTAAATATCATCAACTGAAGGAAAATTAAAATTGCACAAAATTAAAGGAAACATTAGCTAAGTGTGTTCTAAATCTCAATTAACATATAGCGTTAATCTTTGTTAAAACACTAAATATTTAACTAATCATTAATTAGTTATTAATTACTTACATTAAAGAGAATAAAAACAAGGCACTAGGTAAAATGTTTTTTTCGGTCAAATTAGACAAAGCGTGGGTAAAATTCGAAGTTAATGAGATGAGCGATCACATGGTATTATGACGTCACTGATGACATGGGTATACATTAAGTCAGTGATTTCTATGCAATGCTTCAGTTTAGTTTCACTTGCGTTACTGTGACGAGTGATGGCAATGTAAATTTTTCAGTATAATGAAAAGATTTTAGACCCCTAGTTGCAAGTGATACTGTAGAATCCTCTTTGAATTCGGCCCTTCTGGGGCAGTTTAGCGATGCCAGTAGCCTTTGACTTCGATGTTATTTATTTTCTGACCAAACCATGAAAAGTTCTCCTCATATGTCTACCATATGATTGCAATAGGAGTAGCGCAGATGGGTGGAGGTGATTTTGGCCCTCGGAGAATTCGGCCCAACTGCCATGTTATTTCAACTTGGTGATTTCAGTGACTGATGTGACATGCAAGATCTACTCAGTTCTAGCTAGTAATTGATTAGCCTTCACTTTAAGGGTTTGTTATTCCTATACTTGTCATCAAAGAGATGTAAAAGTTTAACTAGATACTGTTGAAGTACGCTGCTTTATCTGTTTCGTGTAGTGAGCAGGTGTGCATAAAAGACCATGCTTCACATTCAAAATGATCTGACGAAAAACATTGTATAGATCAAAGACCATTATGCAGGTGGCTCCATTGTATTCACAATACAGTAATCACTTATCACTGTCATTGCTCTGTATTTGATTTAATAAAAATTTGGGGGAGCATTTCCCCTGATGAGGAGAGATGCATGAAAATCTGAAATATACAAACAAGATATTATGATAATTGTAATTTCATTTATCTAAGTTATGCAACTGTACATACTATTATAGTTTTTAGTGTAATATATTATATATGAATTTTAAGGATACAACAAATTGTATAACTTCTAATAATTGTCTCGCTGACTGTGTGTTAAAATGGTAAAATATAGTGCCGTATTTTATGCAAAAGGAAGTGAAAGCTATAAAAGCAGTTACAAAGTAACAATTTTGGGTTAATGTAGAACTAAATAAATTAACAAATGAGAGAATATATTCACAGTAAGACACAAATTAAGCTTCATGTGCTCAGCACACAATTGATTGGGCCATGATCACTATGTCCGATGTGCTCTGAGGTCAAAGTCACCAGAGTTATGGGCCGAAGTCTCCAAAGAATGCTGTACGAATTCACCGGGCTGAATTCACCATGCGCCAACATCCGTATCCGCGTTGACAGCTTGCTTCGATAGGAAGTTGACTGGTTGTCGACGCCCGTGTTGCTGCCTGTGTTCTACGGATTGATGTCATCAACATAGCTTCCACTACTGGGAATAATGTTGGCACAACATCCTCTTTCAAGGAGATTTTAGCAGCAGGATAACCCAGGGCTGTCATCTTCTCTGGTCCGGATCGCAGTCGAAACACATTTTCTCAAAGTGAGCAAAGCCGGCTGTGCTTCGTCAGCTTGACGTTTGCTTTTTTAAACAAAGTTAGCTCTGTAGGGAATTTAAACCAACTACATGTTACATGTTTGCATTACAATCGAATGCTGTACAATAAACCATTCTGATAGTTGCTTCTAAATAACCGCTGTCACTGTCAACAGTACGATGAATTCATGGAATGTCCCAGTCTCGTAGCACTTCCTTGTCAACAGTGCTGTCACATCGAAGCTTGTTGATAATCACGGGAAAAATATGCATAATCGAGGCAGGCTGGTAGAACAGAGTATTATTTGGAATTATTAATTAACCGAATTCAAATAAATTTTTTAGGTGTTGTGGAAATGGAAATATAATACAAGATGTAATATAATATGATTTCAAGCAATCATTGTTGTTATTCCGTTTAACTATGACACATGTGCATAAACTAAGATAAAACATATGATTATTAGAAATAACTGCAGGGAACAATTTCACCTTGGCATGAAAATAGCATAACTGACTAAGAAAAACATCTCTGCCCACCTGACGGTCACATGATATGCAATGGAAACGTTGGATGAGTTGTTTGCGGATGCCAGCTGCATCATCATCACTGCACTGTCCCATGTCAAGTGATTTCAGCTTGCGACTCAGCATCTTCAGTTGCCTCTCCAGCTCCTCTCGTATCGGTGTGAACTCCAGACGGTCCAACTTGCCGTCAATGTCATTCGACAACTGGCCCAATGCCTTCTTCCACTCCTCCTCCTGTGGAGAGTTACAAGTCATGGAAGATAGAAAGAAAAGTTATTTGTGAACAGATCATGAATGCATCATTAATGTATGTGGTTGTTTGATAATCAAAACACCAAATAAGTCTATTGAGATGGCAGACTCTGAGAGAATATTCTTGGATATACTTCTCGACCAATAATATAAATAGATATGATTAACAATGGTTCTGACCATCAGTACAATATAAACAGTTAGGAAACATGCTTTAGGTTTTAAGCACTACCTGATATTCATGAAGGTTTGACCATCATCATTCTTTCAGAAATATGGCCTGACCATATCTCTGATAATGACCACTCACTTTACTAACAAATATTAGCCATGTGTAAGTGTTTAACAGTTTTGCAAATGTCACTTGCACTAGTTGCAGGACACTGTTGTTCTCCTAGCAGCTAGAAACCAATTGATCCTGCCACTTAGCAGCTAGACACCAATTGATCCTGCTACTTACATGGCCAGACAACTTGCCAAGGATGTCACTGATAAGTTTGTTGAGATCGTCTAGAGTGGAATCAAACACTGTCTTGTTCACTTTGTTGTCCAGATTAGTCTTGTCTGCTTTCTGAAAAACACAAGAGACACAAATAAGAGCTACAGAGAGGAAGACTTAAGCTACACATGCATGATATTTTTTATGGCCTTGGTTGGTTGGTTGATTCATCATGCACCAAATGTTCACAGTCACTACACCTGCGTATCCAACAACATCTCTCCTCATCCTTCCTGTCTTTCAGACAAACACTTGACCAGTCAATGATACATCTACCAAAATATTTCAATAGTTATGAAGACAGTACTAACATATGGTATTAATAGTGATAATTATGCTGCTCATCGTGGATATAATTGATGACAGCCATCAGCAGTAAGTAAGGATGTAGGATAACTGGCACTTACAACATCGACCTCCTTCTGCACATACAGCTTGTCTGCCTTGTTGTCTTCCAGCTTCTTGCACAGTGAGTACAACGACTACAACAGAATAATCATACCAATCATATCTGCTCATCCTAAATTAAATACAAATACAACCCAAAATGTTATTAATGCAAAGTTTGTCTATATCTTCTCCTCTTTCGTGTTAACTTCTCCCTTTAAATTTCTCCCTCATATTACCCATAGATCATAAGTAGTTTTGACTGAGCATTGCCAATGAGTAGCATGAGTGACTCACATCGATGTCTTTCTGCTTGCTGTTGTTGTCGTCAATGAGTTGTTGTGTGCTCACGCTCAGTCTGTCCAACTCCGCTTGAAGTTGCAAGATTGCCTGCTGCATGCGACTCAGGGCATCACTGTCCTGAAGGCATCAAGAGCAGAGGCTTCATGAAACTTCATGTCGCACCCGACTGACATTTGTTTGATAGGATTGGATTATTAATATGACAATGGCTGAAGATTGCTAGTGAAGTGTCTGAAAATTAAGACATTTGTAAGTTAATTTAATAAATGGGCTAAATATATGCATGCATACTCAGCGTAACACCACACGCACACACACACACACACACACCCACACATACCCACAAGCATACACTCCCTCAATCATTCACCCACACACTCACCATGCACACACGCACACACGCACACACGCACCCACACACACACACACACACACACACACACACACACACACACATGCATGTGCGCATATATATACACATATGCATGCATGTGCACATGTAAATGTCATGACTGCTTGGTATGTATGCTATAAACATGACTGCTTGGTATGTATGCTATAAACATGACTGCTTGGTATGTATGCTATAAACATCCGTTGAATCTTCAATGTTATGTAACTGGAACGTAAATCATATTAACTGAAAACTATTAAGCCTATAAGAACAAGAAAAAATTAATCAGTGAATGTGAGTTATGTGCAACAATGTGAATTATGTGCAACAATGTAAGTTATGTGCAACAATGTGAATTATGTGCAACAATGTGAGTTATGTGCAACAATGCTAGTAGAGTGATTAGAAACTTAGGGCAATTGCAGATATAAATATACAGTGGCTGGCACTTTCAGGATCCCCATTATCCATAATACTGACTTTTCTAATAATAATAAGCATTAGTACATGAATATACTGGACCAAATCATCGTTATTGATAAAAGTGCCTACCATCCTTCCAGATATTCATATGTGGAATAGCCCTTAGGAAATGTGATAGTTTAGAAAAGGCCTGCAGAAATAAAGAGAATTTGATAAAGCACATCACATTACATTTTGATTGCTTATCCAACAATTCTCTGGCATAGCAATCCTGATCAATATTTAAGATTGAAATGTCTGACATTTGTGAAGGATGACCAATGCTGCTAATTGTATTGAAATAAATTTTCAACGTGGCTTGTATTTTTACAAGACGTGTTTGAAAATATTTTATCACTGGAAGTCGCACTAGCTGCGCCATATCTTATGGTGTTGTTGTAATGGCTACACAACCTGTGGTATTGTACTTCTATTGAGAATCTGCTGCAGTTCAATCTGCATTGTTTCCAGATCACCGTTGACTTTCTTGAACTGGTCTTGCGCCTCATGTAACTGTCGATTTGTCTCTTTATTCATCAGTCGGAAGCGATTTTGAAGATTCTTAATTTCTGCCGTATTGTGCATTAATTTGTTTTTGAAATCTGTGAGGGAGTCATTATCAACCCCCTCAGAGGCTGATATTGAGACTGCGTCAATGTTTGTATACTGCTCGGGTCCTGCATTGGCATCCAGGATCAGCTCTTTGAGGTTCTCCAACTGTTGATCAATGCCATCAAGTCGGCGTTTCACCATATTATCACCACTTGCTACCCTTGCTTCGAGTTCCTTCATCATGTTGCTTAGTTTGTCAAGTGTTTGTTGTAATACTGGGTCCTTCTTCAGCAGCATGTCGATGTCCTTGCGACACTTGATGATTGCTGCTTTCAGTGCGTCTTGCTTGAGCTGGCTCTCCTGTAGCTCCCTAAGTATCTCCTCCCCGTTGATGCCACTGACTTGGGGCAACTCGGGACCCTCAGAATGCATGGACACCTTGTTGGTCAGTGACTCATCAGGGGGAATGGGTGATGGGGAAGGGGTTGGGGTGCACAGTGTTGACAGTGATGGTACAGACTGTGTGTTCTTGGCAGGTGGTGTTGCCGATCGTGCGGTTGCTTCATCAGATGGCTTCGACACCATGTGTGCTATTTTAGGTGTTGGTGACTAGGGGAAAGAGGAGACATGGTTAGAATAGTCGTAGCAATGTGCACCATGCTGTAGAGATGTAGCAAGTAATGCAGATGATAGCACTGAGAAGAAATTGTGAGAAGATAGAACAGCAATAGGAGGATGTATTAAACAACTACACAGTGTAGTGCAATAAAGAAGGAGTAAGATGGCATAGTATCAACAGCGCCAGAACAAATGTGGTAGGTGTGTGGCATAAAGAAGATGATTAAGTAAGAAATGTAGTGAAAGCAAGATGAGGACATATGACAATAGAGAATCAATAGCAGCAAAACAGATAAGTGTAGTAAGAACAAGATGAAGAAGGAGTAAACTGATAGCGTCATTAGTGTAAAAACCAATTAAAAGTAAGATGATTGAGAAACAAGATGATACAAGTACTCTATCAACTTGTCAAACTCATCAATGACAAATATATCTTTTCCCTGATTTTGTTTTCAGGGCTTCATCAAACCATTTGTCATCAGTCAGTGATGCTATATATTCCCAGTGTGCCTTATAGATCATAACTTTTTGAATCTTGAAAGTAACTGGCAGACCACTGAGCATGAAGGATTCAGTTGACAATAATAGAGTAGTAATATGGTTGTAAAACAAAGACATTTAGTAGAATATGTATTGGAATGAGTGAAGATGACAGAGTATCAGAATAAGATAATGAAGCAGCATGAGATAATTGCACTAAGCCAGTGCATGCACTATAAGTTTTAGCTGGATAATAAGAAACTGGCCACAGCTATGTGATCATTACTGGAGGATGAACAAATGCAGTGACCAGGTAACCAGCCACTACATGCTAAACCATGTTATGGTTCTGAGTATAACAACCAACCAGTGATATTTTCAGATATGCAGTTATTTCAAATGGCTAATAATATTCCAATATCATCTTCTCCGCAAATCCTTGCATTCTGTTTATATGTATTAGTTAATATCCTGTCTGCTGGTAAGCCCTCACATTACTGGCTCATCGAATATTGATATATTTTGCTCTATTCTTTGATCACTGTTGGCCAAGATCATAGTTTCACTGGGAAATGCAGCTCCATAAATTTGAACCATCTGTTTCTTCAACAGCAAGTTGAAGTTGTATGTTCTGAATCTGAGCAAATGACTACACATTACAGCAACAGCAAATGTACATTATAAACTGTTCTAGTGATCATAATCCTTAACCTGAAAATAATTCATGTGACACCAAGAAGGTGGTAAAAGCCAAATTTTTCAGAAAGTGAAAAAGAAATTCAACCAAAACACAGAAGCAGAGGAACAGTTTATCACCACTTCAAACCACGCCTTTTCCCAAATTTAATAAGAAAACACACAAACAAAATATATATTAGTTAACATAGAAAACGAACAATTGACAACAAATATCACCTTGTAAGATGAAGAGCGTTCATGTCATATTTTAGTAATTAACAACTGAACCATTTCCCCAAAACAGAAACAAACTCAAAAGTGACAGATAAACATATGTAATGACAGGTGAGTATCTGTAGTGATGCTGGGACATTTATAGTATAAACCAATGCTTCAAATTGCAATAAATGTAAAAAAAAATTCTAAACTATCAACCAATATGTAAGTATATATAACATATCTCTATTGATACATTAAATTTTCATAAAGAAAGTGGCAACAATTCTGGTCATTAATAAATAATGAATGTGACATATACTTAATAATAGCCATTAAAAAACAGCTAACCTGTTTCTCAGGTCAAATGTTCTGTTCTGACATTAATACAGATTCCTTACTCAGTGGTCAAACAAGCATTGGTTTTATTGCTTATTAGAAACCCAGAATCTGAAATCCAGCAACACTCGAAAACAAAAGTTCTTGCCATAGCATCATCTGCCATCTCTATTAAAACATGTTACCTTTTCTCTAAGTCGTTTCATGCCAGACATTTGTTCTTCCAAGCCCTTTATTCGCTTTTCTAAATCATCTGATTGGCCACCAAGACCTGTTGTAAATAACATTACAAACTGAATACAGCATCAGCATCATAACCAATTTAGCATAACAAATATTTTCAGTGTATACTTGTATGGGGTCAAATACAACCACTCTGCCAATTTGCTTCAAAATAATGCAGCTTAGTGATTGTAAAGGTCACCAGTTCTAAGTTCAAACATAATTTTCTGAAAATGTTAATATGAAATAAGTGCTTTAACTCGAGAATTGATGTTTACATCATATCTAAATACAGCTTGGTGCACAAAAGCAGTGAAATGTTACCTCTGTGATTGTTTTGATTTTGATTTTGTCATGCAAAATACATTACATTAACCCAATGTTCCACATGAACACAAGGTCATAGAATTGAATATACTTACCTAACTCGTTTATCCTGTCACGGTCAACTTTGTTCTTCATCTTAGCCTAAAAGTGAAACAACGATTACAGTACCATTTCCAACACAGCAGAATTACAAAAGCAAAAAAGCAGCACTTCTCAAATAAAAAGTCAACTATTATAGACTGGTATATTATACATACATACATACATACATACATACATACATACATACATACATTCATACATACATACATACATACATACATACATACATACATACATACATACATACATACATACATACATACATACATACATACATACATACATACATACATACATACATACATACATACATATAAGAAACATTCCTTATATAATAACATTATGTCTCTTCAACATTCCCATGATAATTGTATCTGGTATGAAAATGGAAGATCTGTAATCTGCAGAGAGGGACAGTATACATTATATAATCACCATGAGAACATTCAACACGCTGTCAGTATGGGAAATACTTCAAATCAACTTCAACTATTAAGTGATCAGTAACTCAAATAAATAGCAACCTCACTGAAATTAGTAATATTCTAGTAATATTTTAAGTACATCTCTAGGCAATAAACTTATTTTCCTTGCACTAGAATATAAAACAAGATGTTTTATTCAATTCAAATTATGCACACATAGAGATATTTACATATTTGTTTCTCTTTCATTATGATCCAACGTTTGAGTAAAATGGTATTGTACTTATAAAGTATTGCATTTATAATACAATAACTGACAGAAACTCCTAGATGGCAGCACCGACTCACCTCAAGGGTGGAAACACGGCCTTCTAACTTAGTGTGCTCGGAACCAATTTGACCAAGTTTCTCCAGAACTTCCTGAAGTTCGTTAGATGGACCAGGCGTGGATGTCCGGGACAGACCACCAAGAGATCCTCTTGCTGACACTTTACCTGACATGGGCCGTGATTCGTCTCTATTAGAACTAGCAGCAGACAGTGGCCTCGGTGACGGCGATGGCTGCATCGGTAGCTACAGCATACCAATCTTGAGACATACATCTTCTATGACTGAAATGGTAGCATTGGTAAAAACATCAATGCTGAGTTCCCTTTATCTGTTAAAGTAGCTGACACAGTTTGTCATAATGGGGAATACAAGCATACAATTATGACAATAAGCGTACACATTTAAATCAGTAATAGATACTGAAAAGAGTTTGCCTAATGTAACACTGCTGCAAGTCGAGATATTTTGCTTCCACACTGTTTCTACTAAAAAATGGTTAGTTTCTAGTTTATGATGCTCGCTCATTTCCTGAGCAATTGGGTACATGCATAATTCTGACAGATTCTTGCTAACTTACACCGGTTGGAGTTTTTGCTCTAGTTTGTTCTGACATCTCTTGCCGGATTCCTTTCAATGCATCCTCAAGTCCAGGCCATGTAACAAAACTGTTGAATAAGTCTGGCGATGGAAGGTCACCGAATTGGTTGTTCATCATTTGCTGAAAAATACATGGTACATTATCAAAAGTTTGACACAAGAAAGGAAGATATTAAAGTTAATAAATCCTTTCTAGAAAATTCAGGCCTTCAGAGCTGCATGGTGGATAATCCTGGCACAAACCGACAAGAATTTATATTCCTCCTCGATGCAATATATACCAATACATGTATCATAAGTTAACCTTCATGGAACAAGGCACTCATTTATTAAATACAGCTGCACAAAGATCAGTGAATAAAACTGCCCATGTTTCAACAGAAGGCAAGAGATCTGAAACCTGCATGGTTCTCTTTATTGAGATCTTGTCTTATTGGAGACAAACATTTCAGCAAACAATTACATGATGCTAAATCACTAAATGAAATGCAACATCAACTATCACAATTGTTAAACAAATTCTTTTTCAACAAATGTCATCAATAAATCAAAAGTTACCAAGCTATAAAGTATCAGTTAGTTAGATATGTGGTTGTGATTGTTAGATATGTGGTTGTATTCATGAAGACATTAAACACTTACATATAGGTCTCCAAGTTCTTGCAGCTTCTTCAACATGTCGTCTCCCTAGCAATGGAAGGCAGTCATTCACTAGCTCACTGCCTGGTACTAGCAATAGCTGCATAAAAAATAACCTGATTACTTTAAGTAAATATGCAATTATTGAACATTTCAAAACTATTTGTTAAAGTAGTTTATATATAATATTTAATTAATATTATATAATACATTATTATTACATTAATTTAGAAAACATCTTATATATACCATTATATATAATAATATACTAGCAGATTCTGTTACATTCATAATGTAACCACAACAGTTATCTATCAGAATCTACAGCTATTTGTTTCATAGATTTTGGCACCTTCTTGGTACTTTCCTCAGGGTCAAAATGCACCTGCTGCAGGTGTCATGTGACTATGGTTAAGGTGACATGACAGTATTTCCCTGAACATCATGGGATGGTAGTAGATAAGGCCTCTGTTCAGTGTTGGGTGCTTTTCCTGTATTTCTATGCCATCTCTGATCTTCATCCACCAGAAATTGCTTTCATTGGCCTGCACTGGCATATCTGGCACTGTCCTCAGTGGGTCTTCCCTACTGCCACGAGGGGACCCCTAAGTGTGTGTGTTTTCTCTCATTTTGGCCATGAGTCACCTGCTGGTTCCCCCACATTATTTTGCAATGCAAGCAAGTTGTTTCATATATAACCCCCACACATGTTGTTTTTGAGTTTTGTCTTTGGAGTTCACTACTACTCAAAGTGCTTTACACTTCACCCCCTGGCAGACCTGTTCATTCCAACGCCAACTCAACTTCTCTGGGAAGCATTTACAATCATGAAACACCATGCTTGTTTCAGCCTCCATGAAGTTTTCAATATTAAATATTGAGAGTCAGAGGTGATTAAACTGGAGAGACATAACAATATTTTATGACGAAACAGATATTGCAAACAGTTAATTGCTTACATGAGTACTTTCAGTGATTCATAATTTGTTGGATCATAGCATTGGCAGAAAGCCACCAACTGACAAAAGATAAATACACAACACTTCTATTTTCTCTTCTATAGTCTCTACATCACACAGCCTTCAATTGTTGAGTGAGCTGTATATTTCTTCTCTTCTCTCTTACTGAAGCCTTGTTCTTGACAACTGTCTTAACATTCAGCTTTCAGCTTAATATGAAAGTCACTTTGAAAGAATTAACACATAATAAGAATATATCATTCAATTTTAGCTTTACCTGTTATACTGCTGATCACTACATCCTTTCATTTATCTCTAAAATATGTTTTTATTGGCAAACATAATTCCAAATTTAGCAGTTCATGAATATGTGTGAAAATATTTCAGTTTACAATGAACTGACAATAAAATTCATGCCATAAATTGTACTTACAGATGCTTTTAAATCTTTTGTTTCTTTTTTCAGCTTTTCGTTTTGTTCTTTTAGTTGTTGCATTTCTTTCATTAAGTCTCCCACCAGTGACATCAGCTGGAACAACAGACACCTGTTGGTCAAATCTGCCTCATAATGTGTATCCTAGAACAAAGACACTAGTTGCCACGTGTAGTAGAAGCACCAACAAGACCTGTTGCAGTACAATGTGCAGCAAAATACAATCTCATCATTCCAAGATTTATGTGTTTGTTGTGACACTATTCTCTTAGAATTATGGCCAATAAACCTGACATGGTCTTGGCTGCTCGTGCACAATTCAACAGCACTGGAAATATGTATCACATTAATGGTCACCAATCAGTGTTGTTTCCAATGAGAGCAATATAATAAGACAAGATCATATGTGTGTGCGTGTGTACATGCATATGTGTTCATGCATGCGCAGGTGTGTGCATGCACGTGTATGTACGTGCGTGTTGATGTGGTTGTTGTTGTTACAAAATCAGAGTCATAATACACAACAAATTAAATGTCTAAAAATTATTTAATTATTTGTTGTTAGTTTTACATACTGATTTGATGTATTTAATGTATGGTACTTCATTTTTACTTTGGTTTTAACTACATGGTATTATTAATGATTATAAATGGCCAGCAGATTCAAAGAGCATCTGAGTTTTGTATTATGTATTGGTGTTATCTGTTGGATGCTAAACCCCCCAAAATACTCTGGTTGTATTTACTGAAGTTTAGCTTAATTAACAACTGTCCTAGATATTTAAATTACCCCCTACAGAGTAGTACACTGTCTACTACAATGCGGAATCCAGCTTAATGCACAGCCAAGTATCACGTTTCGAAGCTACATGCCAATTAGGTGAATCTCATGCTGGAAATGACAACCAAGCCCACAATCATTAATTACAGAACAGATTATTTCTGTGTCCAATAACCACTCTACACAGATTACATTGCACTTTCTTTGGTGCAGCAGATAAATAACTCAACAGATGTAAGCACCATGCAGCATGTTGGCAGTAATGGTACTGAAATAATAATATATCTAAGAGTTCATTAGCTTGCCTGCAATAATGATATTACAAAATATGTTGTGATATTAAGTTTCAAATTAAACAGGTATTCACACAGAGAAAATATTTAGGTGCATGTGACATGCCAGGCTATATAGTTAGGCTAATCTATGAACACATCTACAAATATTTTAATACAACTTCCCTGCTTTATTATACATTACTGCTGTCTCATATTTCCAATGAATTTTCTAGAAAGACCACTAACTTTCTATGTACCTGGTAATATTAAAAATCAACATATAAAAAAATATTATAACTGTTTTTCTAAAAAATGTTATGAGGTGTACTATAGAAATGTAATTACATTAGCAACAGTGCTAATGTTCACCCACAACTCTTAAGGATGTATAACTATATATTATTAAATGAGGCCTGGGAATATCTTAAAAGTTGCAACAAAACAATTAATTTTTATTAGACCTTTTATAAATGCCAGTCTTGTACATAAATTGTACATTGTTATTTTTGTGAAATCGCACTGTGGACCAAACTGGGAGTTGACATTTTTCCAAGCCTGAAAGCAGCCTGCGAGACAGAAATTACACTCTCAGGTGAAGCCATTATGCTGCAACATGCAAACTAGAATTGTGTTTTACTTAACATTTGTAGATACAGCTATAGCAACATGCGTAACAAACTTGAGATGCATGACTTCACCTGATGAACATTGCAATGTACCTGGCATCTCATTTGTCAATTTACGTATGCAAACATTAATCAACTGGCCAACACTACCATGGAAAGGTCACACAAACTGAATTAATTGTATCTACAGGTGTATGTGTATAATTATGCCATTTCAAAAAGACAGAGAAACAATTTTTGGTAACTAGATTCTAGCCAATTTTAACTGATATGAGCTGCGTTTCAAAGGCATAAAAAATATATGTTCTGAACACAAGATTGTGCATAAGGTTCAAACCTGAAGCACTGTTATTGGCTGTAATGATCAAGAAGTTCTGTTCTGGCCAAATAATTTCTTTCAGCAACTCACACAGTTACGTATATTCTCACTTATACCTAGCAATAACCATGCACTTTTCTTCCAGTTTAAAAAATTTTACTATCAATAGTTGAACCTTGTCACAGTAAAATAAAAAACAAAGTGCCCCCTTTTAGTAACTGAACAAGACTTAACAAAACTTAACAAGACCCACGTTACCATTAGCAGTCTTAAATCTGTGTGCAGATATGTGTGTCTAACTATTCTGTCTACATTGCTTGCAGATAAAAATGTTGACAATGTGAAACCAAAGTGTACACACGAGATAATTGTGACATACTATATGCATCCAGCACAGGACACCCGCTTTATCTTATTTGTGGGGATGGACACATAGCAAGCATACTGTGGGGGTGGACAGACGTGACATCACATAATGGCATGTTTGCTGCCATGGTCCATAGCAACCAGTAAACAGATCACATGATTTATCAAGTAACAAGTCAGAACCATAGTAGATGCACAGGAGAGCATAAATCATTGCTACACTGTTACACGGTTACATTGTTACACAGTTACACAGTTATACTGTTACAATATTACTGAATGCAGATGATTGTATTATCACATAAACTTGCTATATCATATCAAAAGATTTAACTTAATACATGTGTACTACTGACTTTTACATAAGAAAATTACTTTTGTAATATGTAATAATATATGACTATTACATAATTAATTGATTAATTATCAGGACTTGCTGATAATTTTATCAACTACTTATTACACTTCAGACTAATTAGTTCTCTAACACATACTTCAGTAAATTAAGCCACATAACTTACTTAAGTCCACATAGCTGACATACAATAAGTCACTGATACATGATACTGTCAGGATAGGGCTATTTATTATATGCCAGATATAGTTCATATGGTGTTCTCTTGATGTGACTTGATAATAAAAACTAACATGTGTCTGTTACCCCTAGAGACCATGAAAAGAGCAAAGTGGGTCTTTGTATGACACAACTGAAGGTATATGTATGCGACTGACATAACATGAACAGTGTATGAATCATACTTGCGGTTGTTATGTTTCACAATATATGAGCTGAAGAAAAGACACTGTCGGTATAAAAGGCTGAAAAACTTTACATTAGATCTACTCTGTAATACACATGTTCTACAGGACCATCTTTGAAGATGTTTAATTAACTTTTCAGAATCATGTGTACTTGATTAATATTCAACTAATAAGGTCAACCACTGTGATCAGTAGATCATCATTGTGCACAAAAGTTAAGATATGTACCTGGAAATGTCACAAATGTTTTGCAGAAACTGTGATATGTAATTGAAGCTAATACGCAAGAGAGCAATACATGGAGGATTCTCGCTGTAAATAACATAATGAACATATTGGGACTGTTCCACATATTTGATATTCCTTATATCAATGGGTATATAACAGTGCAGAACAGGGATTTCAAAGTTAAGCGAAGCATTGGGAGTTCTTACAGCGAGAGGACACTGTTTAATATGCACCCACTAAAATTAAGACATGATCAGGAACAACTTTTAAAACTGATGCCCATCCCTGCCTGGTATCTACTTGGCTATGTCACCCATTGACAGGGTCGTGCTGGCATTTTCTTGTCAATGTCAACATCTAGAGTATCAGTCTAATACCAATAAATTATCACATCAAATGGTAATTTTTTAATTTATGGAGACGTAAGTCAGGGGGCTGCCTTGGGTGCATTCCTTCAACACATGCCTGATATATGCCAATGATCAAGACTTGAATAAATACATTTCGGTCAGACCCAGGTTGCTCTGATTTACAGCCGTTATTAGCTTTTAATATATCAAACCAGCTAGAGGAGCATTTAGGGAGGTATTGGGCCACAGTCCCCTCCTTTGACTAACATTTTTGGGAGATCTTAAATATGCTACTGATGAACATTGTTCAAATGTTAAGTTCACACATCAGAAACATTTCCACACAAGATTGTCCGTCCGAATCCACTTGATTTTTTTCAGTTAAGATACTTTGTCACTAAGTCGTAAGTTATTTACGAAATTATGGCGATGTCGCCGCCAGCTAATGCAAATCAAAAATAATAACCTGGAGATGAACAACCGGACACGTATATCAGTTGACAGACGCAGTGTGAAAGTTGATTAAACATTAAAAACAACAATAGATAATTGTTTCACTTCATCATTCAGCCAATTATTCAGGAATTCACATATCCTGTGCCACTTGATATTAGGATTCATAGTGAAGGATTTTTACGATGCGTGTCTGTAGATCAACGGAAACGTTATTATTCTTCCTCGTCATTTTACCACAGTTTTGTATTGGTGTTGACTCATCAACTGCATTAAACACTATTTCACTGATTCTTATACAAGGCATATTTGGGGATTTCAATTGCAATTGACAAGGAAACACTGTTGAACCATGCTAGTGCAAAACAAACATCACCTCACTTCCACATTCATTGTCCTTAAAGTTTATTGGGCACCATCAAAACAATTCTAAGTTAGTTGTTTGGGCAAACATGAGGAGTACAGCGAGGTGAGACTGTGTTGCACGACCATCAAAGTTTAGCGACTTCTTGCAGTGTGTAGCTGCAACAACCAGCCACACACTGCGCTGTTTGTCATTTTCTAAAAAAAATTATGAAATTAATTACTGCTAGCTGCCTTAACAGGGACATATAACCAAAATATTGTGTCCACTGTCCACGTTCACCAGGTGGCCCCTCATCAGAGGGACATTAATATGGTAAAACACTCCGTACATTAAGAAAGTGTCCCAACATAGCAGGTGTCCACTCATCGGAGGGTCCGTTGAAGGCAGGTACTACTGTATATATATATATATATATATAACTGGTTAGATGGATGGACAGAGGGGTGAATGTATATAAATATGTCTGGATGGATTGATAGAGTGTACATAAATGGTTAGATGGATGGACAGCAGGGTGAATGTGTAGATAAATGGTTAGATGGTCAGACAGAGGAGGGAATGTGTAGATAAATGGTTAGATGGATGGACAGAGGGGTGAATGTGTGGATAACTGGTTCAGTGTTCAAAATTAAGGCCGCCAATTCAAAATGCTTCTTACTGATTCAGCCAAAATGTGCAAATTATCGGCCCCACCCCAGCGATTATGGCTGGGTTGAACTATATTAGTGATGTACTTCATCTTTGCCAGTGACAGATCGCTGGCAAGGCAAAGGCGAAGTCCACACATGCAAGGGAAAAACCATGCATTTGTAACATGGATGCCTATTGGATGAATCACATTTAATGACGTCAGTATCTTGGGGAATACTGGGAAACACCAAAGCAAAGATAGCGGACGAATTTGCGAGCATCGTTGTTCAACATTTTTGGAAGGATATTACGCCAATTTACTTCATATTAGTGATACCAAAGAGGCAGACAGTCCGTTTGACAATATAATCTGCAAAAAACATTCTGGTTAATGTGATATTTGGTTGTGGAAGTGCATTTTGGAGGCTTAGATTTGGAGTTAATTGAAAACATGCCAGTGGCAGTGCCACAGTGGTAAAGACAGTACCAGTGCCAGTGACAGTGCCACAGAGGTACAGACAATGCCAGTGCCAGTGCCACGGTGGTACAGACAATACCAGTGCCACAGTGGTACAGACAATACCAGTACCAGTGGCAGTGCCACAGTGGTACAGACAATACCAGCGCCAGTGGCAGTGCCACAGTGGTACAGACAATACCAGTGCCACAGTGGTACAGACAATACCAGCGCCAGCATGTGCGAAATGTCAGCATCAAACATAATAATGTTACTTTCAATGATTGTGAACTGTTTCGGAAACAAAATTAATAATGAAATATTTATTAAATTTATTACTTTAGTAAATTGGTCTGTTAGTTATAAGAAATGAACAACAATATTTGGTATGGTTTATATTTATTGAATTATTATTTATTTTAAAAGTAGTGTCTGTTTTAGTTTTATGCACAAAAACTTTGTAATTTTGGTTTATTACGTATATTTATATTTTATACATTTTAGTGGGGCCAGTTCAAACTCACCGGTGCAAAACGGAACTGGGCCAGTTAAAAAAAATCTGGGACAATTAATTTTTTGGCTAATTTCAGACACTGTTGGCTAGATGAATGGACAGGGGGTGAAAGTGTAGATAAATGGTTACATGGACAGAAAGAAGGGTGAATGTGTGGATAAATGGTTAGATTGATGGAAAGAGGTGTGAATTTGCAGATAAATGTTTAGATGGATGGACAGAAGGGTGAATGTGTAAATAAATGGTTAGATAGATGGACAGAGGAGTGAATGTGTGGATGATTAGTTATATGGATGAACAGAGAAGAAATGGTTAGATGGATGGATGGACAGAGGGGTGAATGTTTAGATAAATGAACAGAGGGATCAATCTGTAGAAAAATGGTTAAATGGACAGACAGAGGGGTGAATGTGAATATAAATTGTTAGATGGATGAACAGAGGGGTGAATGTATAGATAACTGGTTTGATGGATGGACATAGGGGTAACGGTGTAGATAAATGGTTAGATGGATGGACAAAGGGGTGAATGTGTACATAAATGGTTAGATGGACAGACACAGGGGTGAATGTGTAGATAAATGGTTAAGTGGATAGGTAGAGGGGTGAATGTGTAGATAAATGGTTAGATGGACAGACAGAGGGGTGAATGTGTACATAAATGGTTAGATGGACGGACACAGGGGTGAATGTGAACATAAATTGTTAGATGGATGAACAGAGGGGTGAATGTATAGATAACTGGTTTGATGGATGGACATAGGGGTAACGGTGTAGATAAATGGTTAGATGGATGGACAAAGGGGTGAATGTGTACATAAATGGTTAGATGGGCAGACACAGGGGTGAATGTGTAGATAAATGGTTAAATGGATAGGCAGAGGGGTGAATGTGTAGATAAATGGTTAGATGGACAGACAGAGGGGTGAATGTGTACATAAATGGTTAGGTGGATGGACACAGGGGTGAATGTGTAGATAAATGGTTAGATGGATGGACAGAGGGGGAATGTGTAGATAAATGGATAGATGGATGGGCAGAGGGGTGAATGTGTACATAAATGGTTAGAAGGATGGACAGAGGGATGAATGTGTAGATAAATAGCTAGATGGATGGAAAGAGGGGTGAATGTGTAGATAAATGGCTAGATGGACAGACAGAGGGGTGATCCCGGGTGAATGTGTAGATAAATTGTTAGATGGACAGACAGAGGGGTGAATGTGTACATAAATGGTTAGATGGATGGACAGAGGGGGTGTGTGTAGATAAATGGTTAGATGGATGGACAGAGGGGGAATGTGTAGATAAACGGCAAGATGAATGAATGTGTAGGTAAATAGCTAAATGGACAGACAGAAGGGTAAACGTGTACATAAATGGTTAGATGGACAGGCAGGGGGGTGAATGTGTAAAAAGAGTGACAAAGAAGGATATTTGAATAATAGCTTAATGGACAAGTGGAGCAATAAATAGCTTTTAATATAGTTCTGAAAACCACACGCAGTTTCATTAAATTGTTGGTTTGAAATTGTCCATTGCTCGGATACTTGTTCAACATTGTAGTAATAAAGCCTGAGTGCAATAGGTGCAACAAGCATTGTGAATGCCCAAATACTGACTTATCAATTCCATGCCTGTGGCAATGATTAATCATTGGTAATAACATAGCATCCGGTAATAAGTAATGTTATTGTTCCAATCAGATGTCCCAATTCAATAAACATAGGCCAGAAAATGTATAACAAGTCAATAATACAAAAATTAATAATTTTAATCAACCCTGATGACATGTGTTTATTTATGTCCAGAATGACATTTTTGTACCCAAATTGGGAAGTTAACCTCAGATAGTCTTCGAGCCACATTGGCTTTCCATGAAAAAGGCAGGGTATAAATCAGCTTGGCAATAAAATAAATATAACTCTACGACTGATCTGGATTTAATGTGAGTTTTGTTTGATGTATGAAATTACTGTGGCAACAGCATTCAACACAGTGTTTGCTTTCATGCATATCCTTCTATAAATATATCACATATTTGTGGACCACAAAAGTCTCACAATGGAATACTGATACCACAATTGACTGCAACTCAAATTGTTCAATGACTAATACATATACGGGTAGTAATATCACTAATGTTTTATGAAGGTAACTTACACATCCAATTCCACATGGTTAACCTGGTTGATATATACAATTAATCATAATACTAGGGAATTTGTTCTAAGTATAAAAACAACCTATGCAAATATGATGCATCAATTGATAATGTATGGGGTGAAACATGAATCAATTATTTGGCAATAACGAAGCTGGGCATTTGGTGCAGGCTTCGGTTTAGTCCTAATTGAAAGTGTGCCAAGCTACATGTGAATAATTAATAATTGTAGGTGTGAATTTAAACAGCTGAGACAGGGCCCATGAGACTGATTCGATCAACATAGACTGACTGGCTCCTTGGATGCTTACTAGTGAGAGGGGCAAGAATGCTTGAAAAGTTACTGAAAATGTTTCACTGATACAACACATCCATTTCACAGGAATCTGACATACAACATACAAATTCCTGGAATTAAAAAGCAACTGTGTTGTTTTTAGTAATACCTAAATGTAAGAAGTGTATTATATTTTTTAAATAACAAATTTCTTTATTATCTGAGTGATACTGGCCTGTACATATGTATACATTATGGAATGTCAAAGTTAAAAACCTACAGTGCAGTACTCTAAGGCTGGCAGGCTGCTCTTAGATTCTATGCAGTGCACTCATGTAATGCTACTTGTGAATTCTCCGAGGTGCATTCATTCAGTGCTGGTGTATCAATGACCATCCTGTTTGCCAGCGGGCAACTCCCAAGCTTAAATTACTCCTGAAGTAATCATTTGATTATACAACTAATCCCTCCTATTGGTCAGATCTAAGCACTATGTAAGGGCAGCATTTGCAGGGGCATGTTAATTAATGGCCACATTTACAACTGATTGCGCAAATTTCACCAAGTTACGTCTGCCATGATAACAGGTGTGAATTGGTTTCGAAAAACATGCATTGTGTTTTTTCTGTAGAGCGCATGGCTATGTCAGCTGAGACACACAGTTTACATGGGTTTGCATACAATATTACATGCCACAAAAATATCAACAAATAATGCGTGTTATGTAACTGAGACATATGGCAATAATATTCTTGGTTATGCAACCACTATGAAAAATTAGTAAAAGGCAAATTAGAGGTCTACCTGATAATGCCTACTTACTATTAGAACAAGACATTTAATAATTTGTATCATCTTTTTTAATATTTATTTATATTATTGTTGTGTTGATAATATTTTAGTTAACATAATGTAACAAGTACTAACAACCACCAATATGGCTCCTATTGATCCACATCTTAACAGGAGTCTCCAAGCCCACAGTGAGAATAAAGCAGTGTAGTTAAGAGATCATATCCAATATTATACTTTAATCAAATCCAACATCATGTATAATTTTCAGGAAACACAGAACAAAATAGAATATGTATGGTACGCTTTAAATCTGCATTGAACACTACTAGTGTTAACACTACAAAACACCTACTTTTCAACCAGTATCTTAAAAAAATATTTCACTTTTCAACCAAATACAGGTTATACCAGTATATGAATAATTTTGACAAGTTGTTGTGCAATTTTTTTATTAAATTCAGCTTAGAACTAAAGAAATTTTTTCAATCACACATGCACTATGCTGTACCAGTAACAGCATGACAAATAATAATACATAATAAATAAAATTTTAATATAAGCTAACGAACGAATGAATGTGTTTGTTTCATTAGATGTAAGTACCAGACCCAGTGATTATTAACAGATTACTGATGATTAATTGCAGGCTACATCTTTATGCATAGTGAATGCCCAAATTAATTGGTATTTCTGTATACATAATACATACATGTTTAAATAATATAAATCAATTTTCATTTTACATGGTTATTGGTCATGGTTATTGCAAAATATACAAACAGTGTAGAATGTTAGGTTGAAACAACAGTGGCAAAATAATGGGTATACCGAATAATGAACTTGTTGATTGTGTTTACTCGTTCACAGAAGATGGATAAAATAATTAACTGCTAAGCAAATAAAAAATTCAGCAAACTTACCTTGTCAATGCCAGTTTCATTTGTTTCCACCTTCTTCCCCAACTGCATGGCTTGCCACATGTCAGCCACGGGTCTGGGCTGTTCCCCTTTTGCACGTTCAAACAATTCATGGTTAGAAGGCAAAGCATTTAAGTCGATGAGCTGTTGCTGTATCTTTTCCACTTTGTTTTCCAGCTCATGATAATGAGACGACCTCCTCTGCGCTTGTGGCTTTGACTTGGAAGTTTCCGCCGAGAGGCTGGTCGCCAGAAAATCTTTGTCGTTGTCATCTATCTCTTCTTTGACATCGGCAATGCTCAGCTTTTGCAGCATCGCGTGAAGTAGTTTGTGCAATATGGTGAAATTAACAGCACCAACTTCGGGGCTACCCAAAGCCAAATCAACCATGCCAGCTAGGCTCATAGACGCAGTAGATCCCATATACGTCATCTTCGCAATTTCAGTCAGTCAATGATTTTGGAGTGTGCAGGAGATACAGTTTAAATTGACGTCGAAGCCCATCCACGGTAACACATCACTAATACCGTCCCGTAAACTCCCACCTATAATATCGTGGGCGGTCCTTATTTTTGTGAACTGGCAATGCTAGTCACAAATGAAACGTTATGAAGTTCTTCCAGGAACGAGTCCACAATAACAGCAACACTTACACACGTCGAAGTGCAGCGATTTGGAGCAGGAAGCTTAAATCTTATGTACTGCCATTCAATGTCGTTAAACTAGACGGTGGAACTAGTTTTAGACGCACAGCAACCTCTGGGTTCCCCCTCTCCTTAGCAACGCAAAGCTTTGATGACGTTTAAAGTTTATCTATCTTCAACACAGAAGAGCTTTAATCGGCGGAGCATTCGCCAGGTGGCAGCTCCACGCAAGCGAGACTAGCTCCATGTTAGTTTCGTTTGGTGCCATGTTGGTTTTATGCAAATTTGCACATAGAAGCTCACTTCCAGCCCCCAACGACACTCTGCCCGTTATCGCATTTCACACATAAACACACTTGGAATTAAAACACTGAGAACAAACAATAACACATTGACTTCTATTATTTATTAAAACACCTATCATTAAAATGTGATAATACAAATGGCTTATTTATAGAAACATTTAACGTGTTGTGGTGTGCACAACTTGGAGGCCGGAAGTGCATTAAAAGCTATTATCTCGTCAACTATCGACTCGAAACGAGAATCACATGTGTCCCCTATTTGCACGTATTGTTGTTATTGAATCTTTAGGTATTATACACAGCTTAGCGTAGCAAAATTAAATTGCAACAGGGATGCATTAAAACGAAAAAAAGTCATGGTTTTGGAGCAATGTCCCTAAAAGAGATATTAAAAACTAATAATTTGCAACTACGCTCAAGAATATCACGCTAGTGCCGTGGGTGTTTCGACTGCACGCACGCACGCACGCACGCACGCACGCACGCACGCACGCACGCACGCACGCACGCACGCACGCACGCACGCACGCACGCACGCGTGCGTGTGTTTGTAAGAGGAAATCAGATTGAAGTTTTTAAAATATTGAATGGGTATGAAAATATTGATAGAAATATGTTTTTCTCACTCAAGAAGGATAGCAGAACTAGAGAACATGAGGTAAAATTAGTAAAGGATCAATGTAGATTGGACATCAGGAAGCACTCGTTCTCACAGAGAACAATAAATTAATGGAACAAATTGTCTACAGATTGTGTAACTGCAAGCAGCGTGAATATGTGTAAAAACAAAGTTGACACATATCTCAGGAGAGCGGGTTATAAGTAGATAAACATTGTTGGATTCTCGATAAGCCAATGGCTTCCTTGTCCACTTGCCACCTGGGCCTTTGGTTTGGATGGCAAATCTTGTTAAATATTGTTAAATGTAGATATGCATATGCATATGCATATGCATATGCATATACATATACATATACATATACATATATAGAGATATATATATATATATATATATATATATATATATACATATATATATACATATATATATATAAATATATATACATATATATATATATATATATATATATATATATATATATATATATATATATATATATATATATATATATATATATATATATATATATATATATATATATATATATATATATATATATATATACATATATATATATATAGTTGAGTATAGACTTAAACAGCATGGCTGTGTCCTATTATGACTAGGTGCATGCTTACAACTAGATTTTCATTTGGTTAGCGAATATATATTGCCAGACTACGTACCGTACCTATAATTGATTGTAGTTGCAAATGGTTATGTTTTGGTAACTCTTATAGGTAGGAGTAGGATAAGTTGTCACAACCCAGACTGGGCGAGCTCTGACGTTGTAAACTGTTTAGCCATTTTGGCTAAAGCCCCACATTTTTGCTTAATCAGATACAAATTGCTTTCTAGAAACCAAATGCTAGTATTCTGCATGCTTTTCGACGAAAATGGTGGCCAAATTGGCTCAAACGGGTAACTGTTGTTTAGCCAAATCCGATGTCATATGGCCTATGGCTCAAATGGCCACCGGCAACGTTAGCCTAGCCATGTTTTGGGAATTCTCATTGTGGTGCACCCCAAAACGATGTCATCAGATAGGCATCCAATGGGAGTAATTCTCCTAGCATCCAGGTCAGCTTCCCAGCAGAGACTCAACACGCGTTAACAGACATGTCATATTTTCACCTTGCCTTAACAGCATTTCAACTCTGCATGAAAAAAGGTATATGGGTGATTCCATAATTTCAGTACATTTTGTGTCCTTGGTAATGGCACTTTTTTAGCACGACACAAAATCGAAATACATTTTTAAAAGCCATACAAACATATCCGTATACGTTTTATATAACTATTTGTCAAGTGGTCTTGTTAACAAATTAAAAAGTTAACAATAAAACATACGTTTTTTGTCAACCATATAAAAAATCGGAACTAAGTCGGATAATGATATTCCCTGAAGTTGGTGCAGTTTAAACAATTTTGGCAGTCTAGACCCACTGGGAACTAAAAAAAAATAGCAATGCATCTTCCCCATTGTGCATTTCAGTGATATTATGCACAATTAATTACACATTTTATTTTATTTCACTTGTCCGGACATTGTAAGTCCACTCCGTCACGCACCCAAATTTACCGTGTAAAAACATTATGCCGCATATTATAATTGAAATAAGCAAGCAGATTGCAGCACACAATACGGGCGGGAAATTGTTCTGAGAAGAGCGGCGTGCAGAATTTGTCGTAAGTAAAATCTTACTTTTTGCAATTAACAACTAACAGGGAAAAGGTAAACACGATTCAATAAAAGCATGTTATATAGAGTGATATAGCGTGAGTGATATAGCATGCTACTTTAATGTATTACTTTATAATGTCAAATTATGGAATAGTGTGCAAAGTTTCTGGGCGCTAATGTGGCGTAGGAGAACGGCAAATAAAAAATAAAATGGAGATTGTCCACTCCGCCACAGTCCACCCAGTCACGACACAGGGTGTGATGGAGTGGACAGCTTCAGCTTACATTGAGTATCAAGATATGCAACATGGATGCTATTGTATTATACACACCATACTTTGTTTTAGTACTTATAAAAGCATGATGTGTGTGTATGTATATTATAATATTTACTCATATTATATATGTATGCATGTATGTATGTATGTATGTATGTATGTATGTATGTATGTATGTATGTATGTATGTATGTATGTAGGTATGTATGTATGTATGTATGTATGTATGTATGTATGTATGTATGTATGTATGTATGTATCTATGTATGTATGTATGTATGTATGTATGTATATATATATATATATATATATATATATATATATATATATATATATATATATATATATATATATATATATATATATATAAAGGTAATCTCCCTATTCGCCAAGAAGTAGAACACGCCACCTTCTTAGACATCGCATCACCTGGTGCAAGATGCGAGTTGTTACTGCACCATATCCTGATTGAACAAATCAAGTCCAGGTATAAAGCAGCCAAACAAGAAAGATTGAAGCAGCTGTATGCACGACTGATAACCGGAAAGTTGGTACGAAAATATCGTCTTCAGACGACGTGCCACGAATCATTTGAATTTTTGGCGAAACGGTTCAACGTTCACCCCGTCAGCTCGATTCACTCACAAGATGGTTTCATTAGAACACATTCATTCTCAAAATTAGTTAAATACGGACAAAGGGTTGTGGAGTTCTACACAAGGGATGATGTGTCACAATGCACAACAGGCAAGAAGGACACTGTTACCAAATGCAAGAAGAAGAAATAGAGGAGGGTGCTTAGTAACACACTGGGTAAACTGCATGCAAACTTTCTCGCCGAGAACTCTAATGTTAACATTAGCTAGAGCCTGTTCGCGTCGATGCGGCCATTTATGGTTAAACATCCCACTGAAAAGGATAGGCAGACGTGCCTATGCAAACTGCACGAAAGCCAAAATCTGATGGTCACAAAACTTGCATCGCTTCAAGTGATAGAAAAGGCAGATTTACACACGACCACTCAAAGTGTGTGTTGTGACACATCTTCATCTGCTTGTACCGACAGTGTGATGGATGTAAGGATGCTAGGATGGCACGCAACGAGACTGATATCAATCTTGACGCCACCTGGTGTCAATGGAACACGCGCTGAAAGAAACAAAACGAATAAAAGACGAAGAACGGACGGTTACAGTGACAAAGAATTTGGAAATCAGAGAGACCATAAGTGATCTCATTGAAGAGTGAGAAGCAATGCTTGGACGATATAAGACACGTGTTCAACATCGACCACAAGTACCAGTTCTTCAGCTCACTGAAAGGCAACATACACCAGACCGAATGTTTAACACATGTAGATTTTTCGGAAAACTATATGCCCAAAATGGCAAAGGAAATCCAGGGTATGCACTTGTGTGCATCGCAAACGTAAATAACGCTGCACACTGGTGTTTATTAACTCGGTGCCGGAGGGAAACCACGCACATTCTGCTCCTTATCAGACAACTGTGACAATGGGCTAATCGGGATCTGGGCTCTTTTGTGGCCAGTAATCGATGAAATAAAAAATCAGCATCCTTTTATTGAAACCATGCACTTTCTCAGTGATAGCCCATGCACCCAATATAGACAGAAGTTGAACTTCTTCCTCTTCTCCAACGATCTTGCCAAAAGAGGAAGCTAGATACAAATACATATTGTCACATCGATTGTGATAATGATTATTTAATCAATTTCAACGGACGTATTGCGAAATACATGCATACATGACAGAAATTAATCAATGAATATGTGTGTGTGTGTGTGTGTGTGTGTGTGTGTGTGTGCGTGCGTGCGTGCGTGCGTGCGTGCGTGCGTGCGTGCGTGCGTGCGTGCGTGCGTGCGTGCGTGAGTGCGTGCGTGTGTATTGTACATGTATTTGTTGACTAACGCACCAATGTCCACTCCATCACACTATTCTCCACTCTGTCACGTATATTATCCAATATGTCACACTACAATTGTCCATAAAACATAATTTTGTTCGAACAATTTGATAGAAATGGATAATACAGCGGTGAGATTTAGCGGTCGCCCGGTCGCCTGGTCGCCAATGGCGCCCAAAAATCGGTCGGTCGACTTTAATTCTTTTCTACAGTGGCTCGCATGGCGACTCAAAATATTTACGGAGCTGCAATATTTTAGACGCAGCAAAAATAAACGGAATGTTAATAAACATCTCAGACGCTTGGAGACTTTTTGCGTAGACTGCTTGTGTACCATGTTACGAAAACAAAACAATCTGTCACATGTACAAATGTATTCAGTATTATGTATTACATTGTATTTATCCTGCCTTGAAAATTTATTTTTAAAAACTGTTTGTTTTTAATGTTTTTATTTGTTGTTGATGTCGTTCATACATTATATCTTCAAAGTATTTACTTTCTATCATCAAAATATCGATTAGCAAGTGGGCTACCTAAGAAGCTGTCGGGCTACTTCACTTTGCAAGGTTGGTAGCCCGATTGGCTACCTTCCATGAATTGCTAAATCTCAACCCTTATAATACTACTAAATATAGATCGCATTATTGAGCGATTATGTGTACAATGTAGACCATATTCCAATGTCATCATTACAAACAAATAATACGTACACTGGCTACTGTAGGGATATACAATATAAATACCGTTAAAATACTGTAGTCAAACACTATTTCCAAACTATCAGAATATAAACCAGAACGGCTGTGACGGAGTGGACAGAATGCTCAGTGAAAACATGGAAAGGAACATGGTCGATTTTGCCAAGAAAGCTGCAGCCATATTCCATCTAAGAAACCTAGCTTACTAAGCTGCAGTTGCAAACAACATCGTAAATGTACCTGACAATTAGACCAAGGAGGAGAAAGCAGGCATTGACTGACCTAATAATAATAATAATATTAATAATAATAATTTTATTAAAATTGCAACTATAGCAGTTGTATTATACAATTGGCACAGTAAAACAACCAATGATAATAAATTAATTAAGACAAAAATACGACTTAAAATATAACAAATTTAAAAGGTGCATGTACATCATGTTTAAAGTTATGTTTGTAAATAAACAAGGTAAATATGAAGGACATAATCATAAATTAAAACAGGCAATACTATAGTAAAATAAATTATATGGCCTACTACTATTATGTAAAAAGTAACTAATTTATAAATGAGTTCATAATTACTGCCAGTGTCTTAAAGCATATGGTACAAAAGAGTTCTGAAATCTTGCAGTTCTGCAACGCGGCACACAGTAAGTCCTTGCGTTTCGAGTTGTATACGGAGTTTCCTGGAGGGGAGGCAAAAGATGGTGTAATTTATGTGTAGATTGTTGCATGCTTATGAATAGTGTTCTACACAACTTCTCCCTCTGGTCTGACAGCGTTGGTAGATTGGCTGCGGTGATGGCTTCGGTGTACGACTTATCTTGGAAAATTATCCGCATTGCCCGTCTCTGGATGTATTCTATCTGTCTTGTTTGCTTTTTTGGAAGGCTCGTGTGCTACACTTGGCATGCGTACTCCAATACCGATCGGACGATTGAAGTGCATATGTTGATGAGATGGTGAGGGTCAATGCCGGCTCTTTTGAGAAGGATGATGAAATATAGACGTTGCGATGCTTTTGTAGTGATTTCGTCTATGTGTGATTGCCACTTCAGATCTTCAGATAGAGTCACACCTAGTAGACGAGTGCTGTTAACTTGTTGGATTGGTCTACCGTCGATGGTTAGCAGTGCGATGTCCGGAGTTGATTTCTTGAAACATATCCGCAGTTCTTTCGTCTTGTCGTAGTTCAGCGCCATTTTGTTACTCGCTCTCCATTGCCCGACTTCGTCTGCTGCTACTTGGAGTGAACTGTCCATTCCGGAGGATGAAGAAGCTTCCCATATTGTGCAATCGTCGACATATTTTATATGTTCGCATACTGTTTGCAGATCATTAATATGGTGTAGGAAGCCGATTGGTCCAAATATTGTGCCTTGTGGGACATCTGCATTGACAGCGGTGTACTCCGATTTCACACTCCCGATATTTACCCTAGGAATGATGTCAGCCATTTGGTGATAAAAGTTGGAAGTCCGAGTGATGCACATTTCGTCATTAAAATGTGATGGTCGACTCGGTCAAACGCTTTGCTGAAATCGACGAGAAGTACTCGTACTATGGTTCCAGGGGTCTCGACCGCGTATTTCCACTTGTGTACAAGCTCGACCAGTGCGTGTACGGTTGATGTTCCTTCGATTGATCCATATTGCTGAGGATCAATCTGGTCCATGTTAATGTCCATTATCCACGTGCACATGAATTTCTCCAAGCACTTCGATAAAATGGCGTAAGAGATATTGGGCGTAGGTCTTTCTCAATTAGAACTGGTTGTCGAATTTTAGGTACTGGTCGAACGTCAGCGCATTTCCACAGGGCAGGCACGGTTCCTTCCCGTAAGCTGCTGTTGAATATCGTGCAGACGGGAGGAGCGAGGATAGCGGCGTAGTCATGTAAAAATCCAGTTGGGTATCTCGTCCGGGCCGGTTGCTTTGGGTGTTTTAATTCGTGATAGTGATATGGCTACTTCATCGACGTTGATGAGGTAGGCATCTGGGACCGTCGTGTCGGCTCCCGGAGGTAAGAACTCATCAACGGGTAAGAGTGGTGGGAAGTCTTTGGTCACAGACTCAAAGAAGTCACTTATTTCGTTTTGCTAGAATACTGAAGTTTCCTGAACAGTGTGTGTTAGCAAGACCTTGTAGATTGTCGCAGTTGACCTTTACCCCTACAAGTTCCTTCACGCTATTCCACCATCGTTTCGGATGTTCGTTCTCAAGTGATTTGAGTTTTCTTTGGTAATACTTTCGTTGCAAGGACTTTCTGGCACGATTAACTTTATTTCTGTAATGCCTGTACAATGGTTGGTTCTCAGAAAGAAGCGCGATCTGGCGGCGACGTATTAGACAGCGGAAATTGTCATCTATCCAAGCTCTGTCGCTGGAACATCTTCTGATTTTTCGTTCATCAGGCCTCCAACTGCGCGAAGACGTCTTTGAAACGACTGGTTCTGTATATTTCGTGGACGTTGATGGAATGCATATTACCACCATGTGATCCGATAGGCCAATCGGTGCTATGACTACTGGACGGTGGTATAAATCCGTTAGGTTTGTATAGATTTTGTCCAGTGTCGCAGTTCCTCGTGTTAGTATGTCAACAATTTGTTTTAGGTTGTGATTTCTTTTCAAGTGAGAATCTCTCAACTTGTTAAGGTCGCCCATTATGATGACGCCAGTATATGGATGGTGACGGCGTACATAGTCAACAGATTGGTCAATGTGGTTTAGCAATGTCCAATCGTCTGCCCCGGGAGGGTGGTACACTGTGCAGATTGTTATCTGCGTGTGGTTGCGAGGCATCTTTGGTGGACGTATCGTCATCCACATATTTTAAGTTTTTGTTGGTTTAGTTATGTCCATTACTTAGTCGGGATTGTATCTCGTACATAGCAAACAATCCCCCCATGTTGACGGCCATCTTGCCTGTCCCTCCTGTAGAGGTTGAAACCAGGTAACGAGAGCGAGCCGTCTGGTATTCTGCAGGTACACCATGTCTCAGTGACTGCTAGGACGTCCACTCCGTAGTTATCTTTAATTACTTTGATTTCATCGATTTTGCTTGCCAAGGCACCCCGAATGTTAGTACTGATGACGGTTGGTAGATCCCACTTGTTCGATTGTACGTTGATGAGGTTGTTGTAATTAGCCCCATTTCTGCTAACGTGAACGTCATGTTGCATGTTGATCCTTAGGGCGCGTGTGTGGCGCGCCTGTGTATGTGTCATATTGTTCCGATTGGCACAATTGCCATTGCAAGCACTTCCTTGAGCATCACAAAGACACCGATCAGACAGCATGAAGCTACCTCCATCCAAAGAATGGCCAATTTCAATAAATACAATGTCACCATGTTCATGTACAACCTTGAGAATGTTCTGAGTCGTGAAGGGGGATTTGGCCCTGACCAGATATGGAACGTGAATGAGATGGGTGTGACTACCTGTGAAAATCTCGGCATAGAAAGGTGTGACGCAAGTAGGATCAGTCATCTCACAGGAACGAGGCATGCTTGTTATTGTCACATGTGCAGTAAAAGCCCTTGGTAACCATATTCCATCCTACTTTTTGTTTCCGAGGGTAAACGTTCAAGACAACTGGCTTCTTGTAGAACCACCAGGCAGTGGAGCCACAGGGCACCCAAAGGCGACTGGGTGGATGACAACAGACAACTTCGTCAAATACATGAAGCACTTCGTGAGCTATGCTAAACTAAGTGCAGAGAAGTCAATACTCCTGCTCCTTGACAACCACCACTCTCATATACCACTGGAGGTCACTATGCAAAAGCATACAATATCACGCTACTGAGCTTCCCCCACATTGTTCCCATGAGCTGCAGCTTTAGACAAGTCCGTCTATGGCCCCTTCAAGACTTACGTCAACCAAGCGACAGCTGGATGATACAGAAGGAGAACACTGGCAAGTCCATGACCATTCACACCATACCCAAACTAGTTTCATATGCCTTCCCGAAGTTCTTGACCCCTGAGAATATCATGGCAGGCTTCAAGGCCACATGAATCTACCCCTTCGATAGGAATGTCTTCCCTGACCACAAGTTCTTGGCAGGCTACACAACTGACAGGCCCTTTCTCTGTGATGATAGCAGTGGAAGTGAGTTCTCTGAAAATCAAAGAGCGACATATCATTTGTGAACCATCATTGGCCGACATCAATATTGATGACCACCTCCTTGTGAAGTTAGCAATGAAGAGAACCATAGCATACTATATAGGACGTATCATCAGTATTGATGCAGAAAAGAATGAAGTGGAAAAACATTTCATGCACCAACAGAAAACAGTCAAATGTGAGACCCTAAAGTTCTTTTTTCTAGATACAGAGGACACGAGCACACGACTTGGATGACACAGTCATGGAGTTGCCAGTGCCAACAGCAGGGAAGACAGAAAGAGCAACCAAGCTGTGACTTTCACTGCTTTGCCTTGTCAGAACGTGATTAGGTAATGGCATAAATATGCAATAAGGCCATACGTAATGATACGTTTTCTTAGTAGGTGTGTGGAGGAAACACAGATACAATATTAGAGACCTTAACATAAAGATGCCAGTACGCTTTGAGCAGTTGATGGTTTAATCAGACTTGTTCTACTGAATCCTTTTGTTCCCATGGTAACAGTGCATGACGAAATTAAAGCTTATTTTAGTGGTAAATAAATTATGAAGACTTATGTCTGTTCTTTTCCATAGAATACTTCATGTGACAACTTGCCCTGACCAGGTGCATGTTGTCACAAGTGAACTTCTTAAGATAAATTAGGTCATACTCATAAAATATAACATATTTATGAATGATTGAAAATGTCACAATTATATTAAGATCTGACCTAACTGTAGGACACTTAACTTAGGTATTCCCAAAAAAGTTCATGGAGTTATGGCAAAAAGTATTAAATTTTTTGACAACTAGCCCCCACCTCCCCTACATACAAGCCCATTAGTCTGCCTGCAGAGATCTGAAACTATGTCTTTTGTGGGTCTATATGATAGGGGAAGGCAGTGTTAGTTGAGCCACTGGGTTAGTTGAGCCACCCACGTTTCCCAGGAAACTACAGCAGCGACAGTTAAATGGTACCACCCAGTGATTGAACATGTTATTAGAACATGATTGCCGTATAGGGCCTAATAGGTTATATTTGTCACGACAGTCAGAACATTGGTAATTGTGATTAATGTTCTGCTGCTGTGTAAACTATCAGCGCACTTGACCAGACTTTGTTGTCTGTGCACTTACAAATGGCTTAACTTTGCACAGAGAAGATTATTTACATCACTGCAAGGCTGTTTAACTTGTCAATCAGCTCAAATACCATACCTGCCCTGTGGATAAAGTCAATTATTTGCCCAGTGCCCAAAAGACCCAACCCAGTTGAACTTAACGACTTTCGCCCAGTTGCTATGACCCCCATTATCATGAAATGCTTTGAGAAAATAATGTTGCACCACTTACTCCAACAGACAGAAGGCAAACTAGACCCTCTACAGTTTGCTTATAAGAGGAATAGAGGAGCAGAAGATGTCATTCTATCACTTCTCCATGACACACTCACCTAGATAAAGCTGGATCTTTTGTCAGAATCCTATTTATAGATTATTCGTCCACATTCAACACGATACAGCCACATTTGCTAGCAGAAAACCTGTTCAGTCTGAATGTTAGACCAAAACTGATCGTGTGGTTGATCGACTTCCTTGTCAACAGATCTCCGGTCGTTAGATACCAAAATGTTCTTTCTCAGGTCAAAACAACATCAACCGGTGCCCCCAGGGCACATTTCTGTCACCTGTGTTTTTCACTATATATACTGATGATTTAAGGAGCAGTAGCTCCATGTGCGGCTTGTACAAGTACTCGGATGACTCTGCCTTGGCAGATTTTTCAAATTCAGACAGTCATTTTGAGCAGCAGGTCACTGAAGTGACAAGATGGTCTAAGGACAACTACCTAGACTTGAATGTGGAAAAGACCAAGGAGATGGTAGTAGACTTTAGAAAGAATGGATGTGTGGGTGAGCTTGTTATAGAGGGTGTGATTGTGGAAAAAGTGAATGAGTATAAATATATTGGCACTGTTTTGGATAATAAGCTAACTTTTGAATCTAATACAAACTGCATTGTAAAGAAATGTCATCAGAGATTCTGCATGTTCAGACTAAGATCCTTTGGTGGGAGTCTGCAGATTTTCTATCGCAACTTTACTGACTCTATTTTGACATCTTTTTTTGTCTGCTGGTTTGGCACTTGAGGCAGGTTGAACAGTATTGTCAATAGGGGAAGTAAGGTTGTGAGACAGACTGGACTAAATGAGCTGTATGAGAAAAGAGCCATGAGAAAGGGTTTACAAATCATGAGTGACTTGTGTCACATCCTTTCACAGTACTATGAGACACTAACATCAAGCAGGAGACTAAGAGCTTTCAGTGCAAAGAAGGCGAAGACACTGAATAGTTTTGTTCCAATGTCCATCAAGATTAGCAACAAATCTTAAATTATTTGAACGGAACCAGTCTATAATTTAGTGGGTATATTATTTATAGAGCAAATTATTTTGTTTCATGTAGTCACTGAGTAATAATGTAAACATTATCCATTGCTTGCCTTGTATATATTTTAAATATATTTCATAATACTTAATAATGTTAATAATCGGTCTATCTTAAAATTTATATTTATTGTATATCTTTTATTTCTCCTTGTCACCACCACCACCAACAATGTACGAGCGAGAACAGATGAATGTATGAGATACGAGGCATATTTATTCCTACTGTTACTGCCTATGTACTGTTTTTACTGTTTTTCATATATTTTATATGACCACAAAACAAAGTTCTCTTTTGAGAAATTCAATAGTATCTTGTATCACTTCAAGCATTAATGACGAGTTAATTAAATAAGCTTAATTGTCAAAATGTGGGGCTAGCTGAGGCACCCCAGGCCCAAGGGAGGGTTAGTTGACCAGTGGTTAAAGAACGAAGACGAGTATTCCTTACCCCTAAATACATAACGGAATTAATTTTTCGGAGCAAATTGGGACATCGGATAGCTACAACCCCAAAAAAAGCTTGTGATGTTCTGTTACAGCTAGCATCACTTCAAAATACAATAAGGAACTGTCCAGAACCCCATTTCGTTTGCAAGTTATTAATGGTATGTAAAAACAATAACTACAACTGTTCCACATATTTTATGATGGAAATTACTTCTAGAACTGTCTTGCAAAGTGTACATGTTAAAACCTTGAACAATCTGGCCTGCTCTCTTCACACCAGGATTTTGCATACGTGCCAAGTGTATGTCTTTGTGTGGATAATCAAAAACAATTGTGGACAACTGGTATATATCGCAGAAATATTCCTAATATAAAAATTTTATGAGGACTGATTTTGAAATGTAAACAATAATTAGATATATAAAAGCCTCTGTTGGTGGATTGGGTGGCAAGTGCCTATTGCCATTTTAGGAGAAAGCATTTTCTTTCTCCAAATCAAGAAAAACACATTCATTTTAGATATAAAACCACTGTTCTTTTGTTGTTGGCGATATATTAGTACATTCACATAAATACATAGAAATATTTCGCATATAAAATACATAGAAGTTTGTTATATAAAATCTTTACCATTTAAGATGACTGGATCTTTTTAAGACATGATCTTTATACACCAGGAAAAATATGGATAAAACATTGGCCTTTTCGAGATCAGCTGTCTGAAAGTGTTACTGTTTATACACGTGCTACAACTTTCATTCCTTGAAAACATCTTTGTATTCTGGAAAAAGCACAACAACACTACAACAAAATGTCTAGTCAACCACAGCTTTCTCGGATAATGCTTTCTTTCTTTAAAACAAGAGCACTGTTTGTGTCTCCATAGGGGCGATGCTGGGACACTCGGACATTTTACTAAACAAACAGGCAGCTAAATTCCTTTCCAATGTAATGTCCAGTTTTCCTGGGGGATGACACATTGGATAGAGTAATTAATTACGATACAGGTGACTATGTCAGGCTAGGTCTGACATCCCCCCCCCGGGTGTCCCAGCCACCCCTTGGGCACAAACAAGCACATAAAATGATCCTGACTGCCCTGCAGAGGTCAAACAGGTGTTTCCCGTCAGATTGACTGACTCCATCCTGTCTGCGATGACACTACACGATTCACATTGACTCTGTATACAAGACACGTGTGAAGTCTATACTACAGTGCACATGCAGAACGTAAAACCCATGTTCTAGTCAAGGTTGATGAAGACCTCAGGAGGTCTGGGGCATCTTCTGTAATGTGCGATTCAGCCACCATTCGTCAATGTTGAATGGCTCAAAATCTGAAATAAGTAATGCACATCACAGGTAACTATGGTGTTGTAGTGAGTCTACCATTTAAATCAACAATGTGATATCAGTGGGCCTTGACTGATACATACTTCTAGCAGTCCACATGGAAGCAAACTAGAGGCTGTGCAATAACAGCATACCTTTATGAACTATTAACTATCACAAAGACCAAGGAGCTCCTTGAATCCACAGCCACAATTACAAAGACCAAGGAGCTCCTTGAATCCACAGCCACAATCACAAAGACCAAGGAACTCCTTAAATCCACAGCAGCGATCACAAAGACCAAGGAGTTCCTTGAATGCACAGATGCGATCACAAAGACCAAGGAGCTTCTTGAATCCACAGCCATAACCACAAAGATTAAAGAGCTCCTTGAATAAGTTGAATCCACAGCTGGATCACAAAAACCAAGGAACTCCTTGAATTCACAGCTGTGATCTCAAAGACCAAGCAATATTCTAGAATTACCAATAAACAGTTGCATACCATACGGGACCTGCGGTGATCATGTTAGGCTAGTCTTTGTAAAGATTTACACTGTGAAACCAATATAACTAAACATAATTTTTTATTTCCATAATATGTATTATCACCTTGAGTAATGAATGCAATTCCAGACAGACATATTTGTGACCAAATTGTGCAGGAGGAAGGTAACTGAAGAGATGGAATGACCAGACCTTTCGGAAGATAACGAGGGGTCAATAAAAAACTCAATATGGCTTATGTATTTATGTTAACTAAGTCATTCTGATTTTTGGCTGACACAACTGGGGTCTAAATTAATTACCACCCACCTGGATTTGTTGGTAGTTTGTTTTGATACAGTTCTGGTCCATCTACAAGAAACATTTAAGAACTCGAATCATCAGATATATCCTTGATCAGTTCTTAAGGTCCACACTATTTCATATCCCTTAAAGACAATATAAATTTTGAGCATGACACAAAATCGCAAGCATTAGATTGCCTAAAAACTAACCATTTGCAACTATAATCAAGAATATCATGCAAGTGGTTTATGGGGAATCCATTCTAAAAGTGTGAAATTCTGGTCTAATGTCATTTTTCGTGGAGGCTGACATATTCAACAATGTTTGCAATTTTGACCAAACAGCAGCAAGCAGCCCCTTAACCCCAACACAGCTATGACGTAGGCTGTGCATATCGCGTGTATTGTTAACGTGGTTGAGATGTGCAGTTACAGTTTTATTTGCTTTTATATTGGATTTACACGCAGCAAAAACTCTTACAATGCTGGCAGCATTTGGATGTAAACATGATTCAGCGAGGTACAGAGAGTTGTCTTTTTTCGATTTCGTCTGGAAAAACAGACAGTAGTGAAGGGCAGGCTGGTTGGAAGCCCACATGATATGCTAGACTTTGTTCGACCCGTTTTGAAGAGTCATGTTTTGAAGTTGATATATTTTCATCAACTAATGGGTCAAGATCCTTCAAAACGTCGGCGATGGAGAACTGAAGCGGTACCTTCCAGCATGTACCTCAGCCGAAGGCTTCAACACGACGCAAACACTTGATCAAGAGAACTGTCAAATTGGAACGGTTAGTAAACAATGAATTAATGGACTATCTCACCAAATAAGTTATTTTAGACACAAACAACATATCCAAACTTATTGGCAAGTATGTGACTAAAATTGTCTACAATCAGGCATTTAAAGTTGGAACTGTGGGAAACATAGTCAGCACTCTATGGCAGCCATTATTGGTCCAATTACCTTTTTTCACTGGTAAACCAACGACAAATGAGACAAGACAGCCATTATTGAAAAAAAAAAAAATTTTCAATGGCAAACCAATTCCAGTTAAGCCAGTTGTGCAGCGAAGTTAGTATCATAGCCTGTACAGTAGTCTCAACTTTGCATTCGTTTGGTGAAGCCAAAATGTGACAGGATGATGAAAAATAGGAAAATGATTATATGATCAAATCTACACAATAAATGAAGAGCCAACACATGAATGTTTGTGGAACTTTATTCTGTATATAAACATGGAAGTAATGCTGGCAAAATCTTAAGTATGCCTGTATATATGTCTAATATGGACAAATGTGATTACTTTTACACTCAAAATCAAATGCTTGCCATTAGTAGTAAAACAATACAACATATAAAAATAGAAGATAATTATAGCACTCAATAATTTCATTGGTTTGAAAATAATACATTGACACATAAATACTGATTACTTATTTGATAAAAACAGCAGTCATCCAGTATTGGACAAAAACAATATGAATTATGCTGGCCAAATTAGCATAACAAAATATAACACTTGCAACATTATTCATGATATTCATCTATATCAATATTAAATATTGCGATATCTTAAAACACCTGGCTATTTGGCACTTAGAACACATCCAATTACACAGTAAGATACAGGTTAATAATGATATAACAACCTTGGTATTGGACGACTAGTACTTCACTGAAATGTATAACAAAGCACTACAGTTAACTTGAGTTGTAATTGTATGGGCCATATGAAAACAAACAATGCAAAACATAATGTTTGCAAAATATTAAATAAATGCCTACAAATATCACACTAAAAATCAAATGCTTGATACTAAAAGTAAAACAATTCAACATATCTAAAAAAAGTTACAAAACTGAATAATTTGTCTGTAACAAAATGTAACGCGTGCAACATTATTCATCAAGGTCGATGTTATTACAATATCTTAGAACAAACCTACTATTTCGCACACGCAACACATTGGACTTGTTAAACAAATTAATGATTTGTTCAATTAAAACCCCCTCTTCAGTTGGTGGTTACCAATATGCAAATGAGCTACATTTTTTACTTTTGCCTTCATGTCATAGAAATAACATGTTGCAAATTTGGAAATGATCTGTTGTATGTTTGCTTAGATTTGGCATGCATGTATTTTCTTCATTGTTTAAGGCCACACATGGCAGTTAGATAGGATAATATTTTTATTTGTGCAAATCGTGCAATTTTTTCTGCCAAAAGTATAGAATCGGTCTTACTGAGGCTGCTGTTGTCTTGTTTCTTTTCCATTTCCTTATGGATTGCACCTTTCATGCTTCTGTGACTTTCGTCACTGCTCCAGGCAGCAACAATGTGTAGATGTAGAAAGTGTTTTAGTCGAAAGTTGTGTGTCCCGTCCACCCACACACAACATTTGCCTTGCTGCTCGCACAACTGGCAAGACATGCTCCCGTCTGATTCAGTCAACTGGATCCAGGGATAACGTGCTAACCACTTCTTCGGAAACTACTGGTGCTCCTTCCTTTTAGTTTTGCTAATACAGCCTGATCATTTCTGGTTTGCTGGCTGTAGTTTGTCTTTTCTTTTAGCCAACTGTGGATGAGAATTGGCGATTGGACCCGATACTACTTCGTCGTCGACCGCAACCGCGCGCGGTTCACTGCAAAGTGAGCCATCGGTGGGCGATAATGCAGTGCCAATAGTGTCTGAGCCGGCCTGGTTACTAGGGTTAACACTGTGGACCTCCGCCAAAATGTTCCGTCGGAACGCTGCTCCGGTTAACAAAAAAGCATCAATGGTCATAAACTTTGACAAATCACTTTGTTTAGCTCGCTTTCGCTTGTCCGGTACCATTTCGAACTCGCGTTACGACATCCGGGTTATTTTATTATTTTTACCAATGAAAGCGCCGATAGAAACGTGTTTCCCAACAAATGACATACACAATTACTACAGAGATTGGCGTTCCCAATAATGGCCGCGGTGTCGTTTGCCAACGATGTCAATATAAAAAAGTTAAAAAATATAGTCTTATAGATCCGCAGTAGCCGCTATTCTACCGCAGATGACATTCGCTGAATCCCGTCCGCGTGCACTAAGACTAAGTTAGAAAAAAAGACGTAATGCAATTGCCCGTCTTATGAAAAAAAAATTTTCTTGTAAAAAGAAAAACCCGTCTTTCATTTGTACCAGTCGTCGTCAGACATTTGCCCGTCTTCAAGACGGGCAGATGGGTCTCTGGCTAAGGGCCTGTCAACGAGGTATATTTAATGCGTGATATTCTTGATTATAGTTGCAAATGGTTAGTTTTCAAGTACTTTTATAGGTGTAAAGGCCCCAAAAATGCCTTTGGTTTCACTTTAATTTACAAGAAGTTGCAATGCACGAAACTGCAGCAAATAGTGCAATGAGGTAAAACTAGTCTTGTGAGGTGTGTGTACTTAATGTATGGGACTACTGTAAGAAGATTAGTGGATGTGGCCAGTCAGTGGCATGAACACTCACCTTCCCGGCCTCGCCCTCTGTTGTTAAGGTCACGCTGTACTCTCTGCCATGCTGCAAGAAAAACAGTGTACAGCCTTTAAAAATTCCATATGCGACAATTTTGTGTAAAATAAAATATATTGTACATAGCATTGTGAAATGAAAACCACATTCATTATATTGATGAAAGTATATGATATGTGAAACAGTAAATAAAATAGCGTTAAAAGACCTAAACGGGTTTTCTCCATATATAGTCGGGCCTCGTTATTACGTGCCCCGCTATTACGCAAATTCGGATATAATGCGGTCGGTTGTGGACACCGATTTTCAGCCGCCAGGGGAAATGCCAAATGAGCCTGCTTAAACCTACTTAGAATTGCTTTGACAATTCTCAAGAAACAGGCGAACAATGTCAGTGAACGAGTATCAACGTGTTGTTTGTTTTGTGCTGTCGCCGACATTAATCGCTGTCACTGGCTTCGCTTCAACGGTTTGTAAATTGCAATCGAGATTCACAAATGCACCTCGCATAAGAATCAGATCAACAGTTTTAAATGCATTTAGCATGCAATACCAACACAACACTTGGGTGAAATGACATGCTTCTATTACATCGTAAATTTTATCGTTTTCGCGACGCGAAACCAACATGCCAAATTCCTAACCCGAGGCTCTATCGATTCGCGAAAATACAAATTTGTCATCCGCATATGAAACGATGAATCGATGTTAAGCGGTGCGTAATAAATTAATGCTTTGGTCGAGATCGGTTAAAAGACGAAGTGAAACAATTATTAATTCTATCTATTGTCGTTTTTGTGTTTTATCAGCTACGTTTGTCAAATCATACACGTTTTCGGCTGCTCAGATCCAAGGTATTATGTTCGATTCATACGCCTATTGGTCCAGTACATCATCATCGTAGTAGATCTATTCCATAACGGTATATGTACGTTTTTATTCAGTTAAAAAATCAACAGGGTGTGACATTTAAAAATAATACACGTTGATGCTAGTATAAGTTTATTAAGTTCCATAAACCACATGTTGGCGTATAAGACAGTGCTGCAAGCACACAGGGCTTCGACAGCGTTTTTGGACTTGGCGCAGCGATTGCAATTGTTTAGTAGCTCCCTGGTGGCAGATATGAGAACACCTAACGCGCCTCGCATACAGCGCGGACCCAGTCGTGGACCCTGTAACCGCATTATAACGAGGCTCGACTGTATATAACAATTTATTGAATTGTTTACAACATGGCTGGCATTCTTACTCACAGGAATGACTGACTAACACATTGCATATAACATTACAGTTTATGATAATTAGGGTTGAACTGCACTACATAAAACATACATCACCAAAAATTCATGAGATACTCTACCTTCAGCAATAAACACTACATTATCCTCGTGCACTGGACTGGTGGGTTCACGTGTCATTGTATTCTTAGATCTGCTGTAGAACTTCTTTCCGTTGAACACTGGTCTCGGTGAGCTGCCAATGTTATAAAGAATAATTTTAAAAATTCACAGTACTATTGGAAAGAAATTATTCCACAAACTGTAAAAGTATAATGTCTTCATGTTCTGCCTATTTGAAACCATGCAACACCTTTCAAAACAAAACATTTGCTATACACTGCTACAATGAAATTCACATGAAATGGCATACTGAAGTAGTGTCTCAGAGCTGACACATCTTAAAAGTGAAGTAGTTTGTTGGCTTTGTGATAAAACATTGCTCTGAGCTATTTTGGTGTAAACATACATGCATGTGTGCGTGCGAGCATGGAATTATGTCAGGGGGAAGCTCATGTCCAGGGAGGGTTTATGTCTGGGGGATTGTGTCCTACATGTCATTAACATTGACCACTGACAACTGACCTGTGCACTCAATGTTATGGTTTTCGGTATCCTTAAAGCCATTTTCAGTACTTTTGACATATCTTTGTTATGTTTTATCATGCATTTTACATATTTTTTTATATATTACCATGCATTATTGCATCACAATTAAGAAAACTAAAAATTAACTTAAATGTTGCATTTTTATTAAATAATTAAATATGGGCGATTCCATATTTTGGGAACATTTAGGTGTTTTGGGTAGGTAAATAAAAAAATATATTTACAAAGGTAAAAAAAATTCCTCAAATGAATTTTGACATTTATTTGCCAATCATCTACACCAGACAGTTAAATATGAATGATTCTGTATTTTGAGAACATTTAGGTTTCTTTGGCAAGCTAAATAAAAAAATATATATTTACAAAAGTAAATAAAAAAATATATTCCTCAAATGAATTTAGAAATTTATTTGTCAATCATCTACACCAGACCATCGCCCAGAAACGTACGTTATTCCATAACTTGACATTAAAAAGTAATTTTAAGGTAACATTCAAAATCAAAAAGATTCCCTATTAGTTAACTACAAAAATTTATTTACGCCAAATTCTGCACAAGATTAGAACTCCTGCAGGACCATGTCCCGCCAACATTGTGTGCTCCTATCTGATGTACTTATTTGATGCGTTGTAAACTTTGATATGATAAAATGGTATGCGTGACAGAGTGGACTTAAAATGTGCATACATGAAAAAATGTAATTAAAATAAAGTTTGTTATAAATCATGCATAATAATCATAAGGTTTTATAATCATAACAATTGCATGTTTTTTATTTACTAATAAAACCACTTGATTAATAGATACATAAAATATATACAGAGATATTTGTTGTGTTTTTTAATGTATTTCACCAAGTCTATAAGCCTTAGAGAGAGGGTTGACTCATACCCGGTAGAAGAAGATATATATATATATTATTAGTTATTTCTTGCCTACTTTGCTCACTGGTCATTCCCGTTTCAAATCATTCAAAATAAGAAAATGTTGTTGCACTCATTTTATTGAATTTTTGTTATCAATTAATCCACGACTATAACCACACCTGTCAAACCATAGGGCTGTAGTTCGAATAGTTTCTGAATTATGATCATCTCAAATTTGGCAGATCATGTCGTTTTTTGCCAATTTTCGGAAATCATGAAGATGTCTTGTTCTACTTCAAATACCAATAATTCAGAAAGAAACTATTTGTGCTAGAACTCTGAGATTTGGCACACTTATTCTTCATTATATGTAGATAGTAACAGACATACTATAGTTCCACATCTGTAGGGGAATGTCGGGTATATTGGACCACTTATGAACATGGCCCGATATATCAAAGGAAATTATCAATGTTGCGCTTTCCACTATTTAATTTGAAACTCATCAGTGATAGGCACCAATACGTGCAATATGGCAACGATTCGACCAGGCATTTGGGAGAAAATTAGAAATTTGGATTATGGCATAATGGTCACTAATATTGTACAGGCCTCGACAATAAGCTGTTGTACCCAGTAGCCCGTCAGGCCAGTAGATTTCAAAAGTTACTGTCCCCCCAAAAAGTTACTCGCCCGAATTTTTTTTATTAAAACAACCCCACATTTTTTTGCGTTACATCGCATTACAAGTCGATGATGCGAGTTTGGCTGTGATTTCTTTTACCGTTGGTGATTAATTTTTTTATGCTTTCTGTCAGTATTCTGCATGGCAGACAATGTTGCTGCTAGAATCGTTTGAGAATCAGAAGCCCCTGTCGAAGCTACACCAGGTCGTGTTTTGAGAATGACGGATGATGCCGTCACATGCGTACTGTCTGCATTTTTTGACAATCCGTATCGAGTTACAGTTAGTTATACTCAAAAATATGACGGGCAAATCGGACCTGACACTGTATATAACTGTTACATACGACATTGCAACTATACGAAGCGACAACACGAAAGCAGATGAGATGAAGATTGTGTTCAATTGTAGCACCATGGTGGATGGCAAGAACAAGCGATTGAAATGATGCCCTGTTACTGTGACTAATCGTATAAAAATTATCTGAAACTATGATGGCCCACCGGGCCAGTAAAATATGAAACCTTGTGGCCCAAACTGGCCCGGCAGCCCCCAAAAGGGCACCGGGCCAGCATTAATGTCGATGCCTGTTGTAGTAGTTGCGTAAAACTAAGCAAGTTGTGTTTTATGTAGCACACCTGAACTATTTCTTAGCTAAGAATGTGTGTAAGGCTATCACGTGGTTATACGAGTCGTTATCAATGGGCAATCCCCCTGGATTCCCCTTCCCATAATCCTGTTAGTGACATGGCAAAAGCATGCAACAGTTAAACAATAAGGGAAAAGCAATTTTATTGATACCGAGTTGAGCTGTTTGCTCAAACAATACTCGCAGCATGCCACAATTTTACAGTGTAAATTGAGGAACAATGTGACCAATCTGCGAAAGAAGCAGAATGCAAAGCAAAGTTTTAGGAGGTCAGCAAGTATGCCTATGGCTATGCTTATTCAAAAGCATCAGTGTTTAAACAATTATCGGTGTTTATTATTGTATTAAAGTTATCAAAAAGAAAAACAAAAGTCTGATTAACACAACTTTATTAATGTACATATCGTTTTTTTAAATGAAAGTTCGAGTACATTAATTATTAATTCATTATAAATTTACAGTCAACACAGGCAGCTAAAATACGCAATCCATGTTCTTATCTAAAATCTTCAGTGAACAGCCTGTGTCATGAATGACAGTTCCAGTCTCTGATGCAGTTTTACAACCCTTAATGAGGATTCCTGCTGATGTATCAAGTGTTTGTGGAAGCAAATGTATCTTGGTTAGGAGTGGGTCAAATGCAGCTAGTTGCCATTGCCAAACAAATCGCTGACAACCACCTGAAAGGTACTGTAAGGTATTGTAACTTGTTACAAATATGCACAAGGCAACAAGAATTTGGAGCATTGCTGTGAGCGAGCCGTTTTCTGTTGAAACGAAAAGTTGTCATCGATCAAATCGACTAAGTCTATGATATTTTCACGACGAAAACGGTACCTATTAAAACATTGACATCACCGTACATTTCCAAAAGAGTATGTTCTGTCTCTAAACACTCTCTTCCTGCATAATTCTCATCTTGCTGTGTCATTTAGTCGATGTTCTATCGGAGAACTGCAATTTTGAAAGCCCCTAAGAACTATTTAGTGGACTTACGCCACGCGGGTAGGAGACGCAGGCTAAGTAGGGTGCTGCGCCCACTATGTAGTCTTAAGTAGATGACATGAAACACGTAATTTCATAAGACAATCATCTTAGTGCTACGTACTTTCTTAGCCACTAAGTAGGTGACATGAAGCCGGCCTCTGATGTGGAACTATAGTATGTCTGCTATCTATCTACATATATTATAATAGAGAATAAGCATGACAAATTTCAAAGTTCTAGCAAAAAAAATAGTTTTTGAGTTATTGGTATTTGAAGTACAAATCTTCAAGATTTCCGAAAAACGACAACATCCGCCAAATTTTAAACGCACTGGCTATTTACCGAGCAGCTCTGGAAATAACAGCCCATAATTTGTTATTTCCTGAGCAAACCGGAAGCTGATTTAACCAATCAAAACGCAGGATGGAATATTTCCTATTCCCCACGCGGGTGCATTCATTAGCTCGGCCGATTTTTTCCACGATGGAGGTGGGCAGGAAATTTGCGTGTTGGACTGATTTTTTTTATTGATTAATGAATTAAAAATGCCCTTTTTTGGCCTATTTTTAATCTACATTGGACTTGCATTGTCATTTTTATTTTCAGAGCATGCTCTGAAAATAAGCCTCTGATCGGCCCTTATTTTCAGAGCATGCTCTGAAAATAAGGCTGTGCAGCTATGAGTTTATCTAGTTATTTCTCCACGTTATTTCACCTACAAAGCAAATATTTCCTTAAAAATCCAGATATAAATGTAGCAGATATAACAGAGCTGCTGCTCTAAAAAGAAGCCTCTGATCGGCACTTATTTTCAGATCTCTGATCGGCCCTTATTTTCAGAGCATGCTCTGAAAATATCCTAGGCCAATTTTAAATGGTTATAACTCATAAATTATTCGAGCTACAGCTCTACGCCTACTGTATGCCCAGCATAGCCTATGCCTATGGTTTGACATGTGCGTTATACTGACCAGTGAATTCAAAAATATGAATGCAACATGCATTGGTTGATCTGAGACGGAATGCCCCTATGCTATAGTTGTTTAGGTTTGGTGGACTATGTAACGTAAACAAAACATTACGGGTTACGTCATTGGCATTGCCGTTGCATTGCCATTGTTGATTGTGAAAGCCTGTCAGGTCCAGAGGTCTATAAATACTTCCCCGCGGTGTTGTCAGCGTCGGCAGTGACACTCAAATACGGTCAAAAGGTTAAAGGCACCCAGTTGCCTGTGTTTTACGCAGATCAACGCAATTGTTGCGTTTTACACATGGTATGACGCAGCTGAAATAATACTAGTCCAAAATGAGGACATGATCATCGCTCAGTACGTAGTAGTTGACACATGTTAGGGGTCATGACATTCCGTCTCAATTAACACGTCCCCAGGTCGTCCCGACCCGCTATATCATTCAGACATCATAGCTTACACATGCCCATTCTTTCTCACATATTGTACACACGTGGGAACAATACCTTGTCATGATCATCGGCGTCGAGCCATTTGCAAATGGCCTATTTGTTGGTTCCACACGACCCTCAAACTTTTCGATCTGTTGTGTTAGACCTGGAGCAAAATCGGCGTAAAATATGTTATTTTGAGTCTAGTAAAACCTTTATTTTGGCCTGACCATACGGTTTTTATGCTGTCCACTTTATGCCTTCAAAATTTAATAAAAAACTCGCCTCTCTGACTGGCTTTCGACGCTAGTTTCGAGGGCCCTCTCGTCAGAGAATACATTGCAGGCAGATCTCACGACACGCATGCTTTCCACGCAACTTCCGGAACAAATATCGGACACGAACTTTCGCCTTTTCGTTTGGTTGCCGTCGGACGCACACGTGAAGCATTCGCATTTTCCAGGTAGGTTATCCGCGATTGCAAATTGTACTTAGCTTAGCTTTATTATTAAAAATGTTAAGGTATTGTATCAACAATTTTAAATGAATAAAATATACAAATATTTTGAAATCGGAAAAAATCAAACTGGGCATTTGGTAAGTTTCATAGGAAATACCAAGATCATTTTCGCATGGGCACTGCTGGTGTAGTGGTATCATGCAAGATTCCCATTCTTGCGACCCGGGTTCGATTCCCGGGCAGTGCACTTATTTTATTCTTCACTTTGTCATCTAATTACTAAATTGTCAATACTGTGCGTTAATATGCCCGTTTTTATAAATATGTAAGAAAGAAACTCCCATGGTAGTCCCCAAGCCGAATGTGGAATGGGCTGTATGGAGTATTTATAAGTATAATAATTACTAATATATAAGGCCCAGACCTGGGGCCGAGTACATTAATGAGTATGACTACATTGCTAAAAGCTGAGTACAAGTACATTTTCACGAGTACGAGTACATATTTAAAAAATATTAAATAATAACATATTTTCAACATATATGTGGGGCCTCGTGAATATGCAGTGCCAATGGCAGTTGATCATATTTTTATAAGGAAAAAACTCTTTATTTAATCAACAATAGCATTCACATCAGTTAAAACAGAACAACCAACAGGGCGATTTGTTACCTGACAACACACTGGCTACATTTCTTTGTTTAGCATTTCTCTTCTGCTACCTCAGTTCCCAGTTCCTGCTCTCTCAGACCCAGACTAGCTTGTCTCATGGCTTCATGAGACATGCTGCATGTCTCATGGCTTCACTAATCCCAACACTGAGTTCATTGTTATGAAGCACTTGAGTCATTGCTAGCGATTGCAATCAAGAGTCAGTTAATTAGGATCCAGTCCTCCAGATCTGGAGTCCTCATACAGACGTTACCTACATAGTTTCGAGACTCTGGACCACATGTCTGAACAGTGGATATGGTCTAATCAATTAATTAAATAAGGATCATCTTAAATTAATCACTCACAGATTTTGTTACTTTTTTTAATTAGGAAAATATTTCCAATAGTTGTAACATACTTTGTACAGTAGGGGACTTTTCCATAGACCCATACAATATAATTATGGTTTACCACAATATATATAATATATTATTTATACTTGAAGACAAACAAATGCCTACCCCTACAAACCAATGGGAACCCCAAACAAATGGTTACCTGCCAATACAACAGGCTCAAAATCCCCTTTGTACTACATAGCCACACTGCTGGCACCAGATTATACTGGTGTAGCCAGTGCCAAGTAGCATCATCTCCTGACTGCATCAAAGGCATTGCATGGCTAATTGGTTGGTTAACTGATGAATGGCTCTTTGTGGACATCCTGGTGGCTTAATTAAACAAACAAGTTTATGACCTGAACTGGTAGCCTACAATTGTTTGCTTAACAGGGTGCATCATTTCTGACTGGGAAAAATGCTGCCTGTTGCCTTTTTTGGGTAGAATGGTCATGGTTATTGGAGAATGGGGGTGTACTATGTGTAGGGATAGTAAGGGGGGTAATCAATCAGAAATAACAAAGTATTTAAAACAATAGTTGAACATTCAAATACTTCAGGAAAGTTTCATTTTGTTAACTAAAAATAAATAAATTTTCAAAGCATATATAATATTGATAAAGCACTCAAATGTACTCACAATGTACTCATAAAATCTGAGTACATTAAATATGAGTACGAGTACATGACCCATAAGTTATATGAGTACAAGTACATAAAATGTACACAAGTACCGAGTACTTCCTCCCCAGGTCTGATAAGGCCTAGTAAAAAGAAACTAGTTTCTCGTCCCCATCTGCACCTTTTTGGCTGCCGCCTCCTTTTCATTATTGTTTACTATTGAAAAAAATTGAAAGTTTTTGGTTCTGTGAAGAAATCTCTGTCCAAAACATGCCATGCGAAGTACTGTTAGATTCTTTCTATTCACTGTACGCATCATACAGGGAGTAGGGCTGTATGTGCCTTCTACAGTGTCTAAAATATGAGCGTCTTTATGCAGACTCATTTACATAATACCAGTTTCAATCAGTATACCAGGGGTAAATGCCATTCAGTTGTATGCATGTGATACAAACTTATGAAACATATACATAACATTAATAAATTATACATTCAACATTGTGTTTGCTTCTGGATAATTAAGTCCATCACATGTTTCTTTTACTTCCCTTGGCATAGACACCAGATAGAAGGGACCAAAAGGTTTTACTGTCTCTTCCGAAAGACAGCAAAGTGGGGTGAATGAAATTGCCCCAGTTTCGAAATGGCAGAGGTGGAATCAAACCACCGTCCTCTCGAGCAGCAGGGGGGTACTCTATAGCCAGTGGTCCACCGCTCCACACTTCTTGTTTGTTTCCAGTAAATTTAAGTAGTTCGATCTGTGTAACACATATGAGCCATATTCCATTGTAAATATTTCTACTCATCTTCCATTCCCGCTAAAAAGTATTGTATGTGTTAATTTACAAATGGAATGACATGCTTTATAGTAACACACATCACTGGCATGTTTCATGCATCAGATAAACTACAGTATGTCTTTAAATCAGCCACAGGGAGCCTTAAGACATGGCGGCCATCTTAAAAAATTTAGCAAAAATCCATAAAATTTGTAAATAATAAGGGCCTCTCTCTTTCTTTCTTTAAAAAAACTTTGGACGAGAAACTAGTTTCTTTTTTTACTAGGCCTAATACTTATGTCTCAATTGTGAATTGATTTGACTTGCAATATTTATATTATAGATAAATATTTATTTATATACAATCTAAGTAATAAATTACCTTTTAAATTGCCTGTAATATCCCAAAAAAATCTATTCTATAGAAATCTATAGATTTATATAGATAATACTATAGTAGAATTTTGTATAGAAAACTATTGACAGATTACATATGTGACCCTGTGACTTTTATGTATGTAGCATTAGGCCCAGGCTTTTACATTTATCCTCCATTATAACGGTATGCAGTGAATATACGCTGACAATGATAACCCTTTGTAATGTCGTTGGTATAATCTGGCTTTTAGGGCGCTGCATTGACATTTCCCAATGACAATGTACGGTAATAACTGTGTGCAAGAACGGATGCGCAAACGGAAATGCGGGTTATCATATTTTCCCATCACATCTGACTTACACGTAAGTGAAACATGCAAGCTTGGGACCATTGTGTTTGTATGACACTCTGTCATTGTGTTTATTTGTTCGGATTTGTAGCGATTTGATGATAGCGTATTCATTACAATATCTACGGTTGACAGCGAGATGTCCCAAATGTCCTAGACCTAGTTAAGTTAGGCACCGTCAACGACAATGGCATATATTTTACATTTTACCATGTGTTTGGTAAATTTGTAACAGCTAGGGTACAGTAAGCACAGAACAGATAATGGATCAGCCTTTATTAAAACAAATTGAACAGACATGTAGGCTGATGCATGCCTTTATAGTTTAAGAAAATACCTGCTGAATGAAACAGGGCAAGATCAGCAGTCCAATTACTCCTTCGTGTGGTGGTACAATTCTAAGATACTAATATAATAATGATAATAAAATTCTTCTGTTGTGCTAAAATCCTTGGGAGACCCAAACTCAGCAGCACACCAAAACAAAAGGGGTTAAGCAGTTCATAATCGATAAGCAGTTCCAGTTGTAAACAGTTGGGTTGGTACACTGGGGAGCTATGGAGGATAAGCAAGTTTAAACAGGTGGATTTTTAGTTTAGGGCATAATGTTGTGATATTTCCTACAGACTTAACACTAACAGGGAGTGAGTTCCACATACTTAACACTAACAGGGAGTGAGTTCCACAGAACATTTAAGAAGTGGTGCTGAGTGAGAGAAACAAGGAGAGTGGGTAACTACCCTTGCCAAAAAATTTTGCTCACATTGAAGTTTCAAGATGTCCTTGAGAGCAATATTGTGATAAATGGAATTGCAGTAGTCAAGTCTACTGCTAACAAGAGCAGTTGCTATAGTTTTTGGTGACGGCAAAAGACATATATACCGGTGAATGCGACGAAGGTCGCGAATGTGATAAAAACAGCGATGACAAGTTTGTGAAATATGCCACCTAAAATAAAAAATATTATCAAAGGTGACTCCAAAATGGGACAAAGGTCGCGAATGTGATAAAAGCAGCAGTGACAAGTTTGTGAAATATGCTGCCTAAAATATTATCAAAGGTGACTCCAAAATTTTTTGCTGAGATGGTCGGTGTGAAATTCTGGCTCAGCATAGGTGTTGGGGAAAAAACAATCAAGTTTACCATGCTGCTTTTGTGTACCAATAATAAAAAACTCTGTGTAATATATCATGGAGACAATCCCTGAGTTTCCACATGTGGGAGTGAGCCTATTGACGTTTGAGAGTAAGCCCAATGAAGTGTGGGAGTGAGCCCAATTAAAAGGGGGAAGGAATCCAATTAAGTGTGGGAGTGAGCCCAATGAAGTGTGTGAGTGAGCCCAATGAAGTGTGTGAGTGAGCCCAATGAAGTGTGGAAGTGAGCCCTATGAAGTGTAGGAGTGAGTCCAATGAAGTGTGGAAGTGAGCCCTATGAAGTGTAAGAGTGAGCCCAATGAATTGCGTGAGTGAGCCCAATGAAGTATGGGAGTGAGCTCAATGAAGTGTGGGAGTTAGCCCAATGAGGTGTGGAAGTGAGCCCTTTGAAGTGTAGGAGTGAGCCCAATGAAGTGTGGGAGTGAGCTCAATGAAGTGTGGGAGTGAGCTCAATGAAGTGTGAGAGTTAGCCCAATGAAGTGTGGGAGTTAGCCCAATGAAGTGTGGGAGTGAGCTCAATGAAGTGTGGGAGTTAGCCCAATGAAGTGTGGGAGTGAGCTCAATGAAGTGTGAGAGTTAGCCCAATGAAGTGTGGGAGTGAGTCTAAAGACTTCTGGGAGTGAGCCCAATGAAGTGTGGGAGTTAGCTCAATGAAGTGTGGGAGTTAGCCCAATGAAGTGTGGGAGTGAGCCCAATGAAGTGTGGGAATGAGCCCAATGAAGTGTGGGAGTGAGTCTAATGACTTGTGGGAGTGAGCCCAATGAAGTGTGGGAGTGAGCCCAATGAAGTGTGAGAGTGAGCCCAATGAAGTGTGGGAGTTAGCCCAATGAAGTGTGGGAGTTAGCCCAATGAAGTGTGGGAATGAGCCCAATGAAGTGTGGGAGTGAGTCTAATGGCTTGTGGGAGTGAGTCTAATGGCTTGTGGGAGTGAGCCAAAGGAAAACTGCACAACTTTCACATACCATTGGTTTGTGTGCCAATATGGTTGTGTCAGTCTGGTTTCTCTGAGCTTATTGGAAGTCTGCACAAACTGTTTACTGGGAGGTCCGTCACAGGATATGAAGGGCTATTTCTGCCTGTTCCATTCTAAGTATTCTGGTGTTGACTGTTGGTGCCCGAATCAGATTACAGATTGAACAGCAGTTAACTGACAAGAGAACACCTGCAACAATGGGTATGGTTTCAGGCAAGACAGGAGACATTGTGTGCATACTAAGTGAATGATATTGGGGATGTGCTCTCACTGATATGATGTGCTTGCGTGCATGCCTGCATCTGCCAACTGGCATGCACAATTTTGAGAGATATTGACTGGCAGCACCATGTACCAAGGCATAGATGGATATTCTGTAATGATGTTTTTTTTATATTGATATTGAGACAGCTACTTATGAACTCCCAATTTATCCTCTCCATTTTTGCTAGTTATTATAATAAAACATTCTATATCTGGTTTTGTTTCTCCGGCAGTTGCCTATTAATAATCTGGAATTAGTATTCATATGTAACACTACAGTTCTTATTACCCCAGACCTTCGAAATTTTTTTAACAATCTAGTATTCAAATGGTCTTAGTATATATATATACCTGTATGGTCATTGTGTGCGTGCATGTATGCGTGTATGTGTGTGTGTGATTACATTTGTTTTAAACTGAATACTTACACACAGGATGTTTGAACATAGGAGGCCATAAAATTAGTTATTGCTCTAGAAAACTAAATAATTATATGATGAATATTGGCTGACTGTAAATGCTAGCAATGTGGATATGTTTAAAACTAAGACATTTCTCTATGTACATGTATAGGACATGTCTGTGGTGTCAGTTTTTCTGTCACCTTATTACTTTCTAGAAGTTCCAGTGGGTGTACTATCCACCAGAAACCAGTATATGCAGCATGGAATGACAACCTAGAACATATTCTAACACCTGGTTGATGTTGCAAATAAACATTTTCAGGCTCATCAAGATACGCCACCTTAGTAATTGGTTGCATCAATGAAAACCTTACCCATGTCAGTGGGAGGAAACATATCATATACGGGCACTGTAAACCTTTTATTGAGAATACCCATCTCTTTGCATCAGTGAATCTGGATTTTAAATTTGGCGAGGATAAGGAAAGGAATCACCATCATATAAATGTGGGTGTAAGGCATTTGTTCACATAGGGCATTTGTTCACATAGGGCATTTGCTCAATGTGGAAAGTCAGAAATGATAATTTGTTCATGTGATTCATGCAGTGACTAAATTCTATACAAGTACAAATGAATGCATGTGTTTAGACTGATTAATTGATAGATAGAATATTGAAAGTGCACAGTGCTTTGTTGACTTGTACTTTGTATGTCCAATTATCAGTAATGAAGGCTAAAATGTGTGTATTTTGGAGCACAGGTACTAACTTTGTATGCAAACACCTTTTGAGCAAACTGCCCTGTGAACAAAGGCTTCTGAGCAGACTGTCATGTGAGCTAGGGTCTCTGTGCAAATTATCCTGTAAAGAAAGGTCTCTGAGCAAACTCCCATGTGAACTAACGCCTCTGAACAAACTGTCCTGTGAACTAAGGCATCCAAGCACACTGCCCTGTGAACTGAGAACTCTGAGCAAACTGCTTTGTCAACAAAGGCCTCTGAGCAAACTGTTTTGTCAACAAAGGCCTCTGAGCAAGCTGCCCTGTGAACAAAGGCCTCTGAGCACGCTGCCCTATGAACAAAGGTCTCTGAGCAAGCTGCCCTGTGAACAAAGGCCTCTGAGCACGATGCCCTGTGAACAAAGGCCTCTGAGCAAGCTAAGCTGCCCTGTGAACACAGGCATCTGAGCAAGCTGCCCTGTGAACAACTGCCTCTGAGCAAGCTGCCCTGTGAACACAGGCCTCTGAGCAAGCTGCCCTGTGAACAAAGGTCTCTGAGCAAGCTGCCCTGTGAACAAAGGCCTCTGAGCAAGCTGCCCTGTGAACACAGGCCTCTGAGCAAGCTGCCCTGTGAACAACTGCCTCTGAGCAAGCTGCCCTGTGAACAAAGGCCTCTGAGCAAGCTGCCCTGTGAACAAAGGTCTCTGAGCAAGCTGCCCTGTGAACAAAGGCCTCTGAGCAAGCTGCCCTGTGAACACAGGCCTCTGAGCAAGCTGCCCTGTGAACAAAGGCCTCTGAGCAAGCTGCCCTGTGAACACAGGCCTTTGACCAAATGACCTATCAACCACTGCCTGATCATCATGTTTGAACTGTGTAGTATGCATGGCCATCATCACATTTACAGAAGATATGGAACTTTTTGATGTTGCACATATCCATTTATATTCAATACAAAATATCAGAGGGCTGATGCAGTGTCAACCTTCGAATAGGAAGAAGGGGAGGGGGAGTTATTTTATATGTTAAAGTATCTATTCAGGCTTATGAAAAAAATTTAGAAAGGGAAGCAGATTGGGATGAAGCTGTTTAGTGCAAAATAATACCAGGAAATTCAACATTAACTATTGGATTAGTTTACCGAAGTCCAAACATAAACGAAGAAGATAACACAAAAATACAAAATACTATAAAGGAAGTTAGTAAAGGGAGATTTTAGCCATGGACACATACAATGGAAATCTCTAGAGAGCACAGGGGGTGAGAACCAACAATTTCTATTTTTAATTCAGGATAGTTTCCTTACTCGGCACGTGCTAGAACCAACCAGGGGAGATACTGTATTAGATATAGTTTTGCCATCACAAAAAGAATAAAATACATGAACCATTGGGTAACAGTGATCATAATCAAATGTATCTTGACATCAATGTAAAATTAGAGAGTAAAAATAAAAAATGTACAGGAGAAACTTCCACAAAGGTAACTATAATGATATGAGAAAATACTTAGCAAAGCTAGATTGGAATAATATGCTGAGGAATAAGACCACAGTTGAATGTTGGCACATTCTAAAATATGAAATTGAGAGTATCATTGATAAATTTGTTCCCTTGAAAAAACAAGGAAAACAATATAGAAAGAAACACTTGTCAAAAGAAGCTATTAGAAAAATAGTGTTCAAGTAAACTATGTGGAGGGTTTATAGGTGTACCAGAAAGGATGAAGACTATGCAAATTACAAAGAGGCACTTAATGCAGCTATAACTGAAATTAGACAATCTAAAAGCAGCTATGAACAAAAACTAGCAAGTAACATAAAAGATGACAGCAAGAATTTTTATGCATATGTGAAAACAAAACGTACAAGGTTGGATCTCTAGAAGACAAGGTCGGACCTCTAGAAGACAGGGCTGGAAATATAATATCACAAGGGTTTTTAATGGTGATAGAACTAAATGGTTACTTCAGTTCAGTGTTTACCAGATAGGATATTAGTTCATTACCAGTTCCAGGTGCTAAATTTCAGGAGGCTAAATCTGACTATTTAGGGCAGTTAATTGTAATTCCAGAAATGGTAGCTAAGAAAATAAAGGCAATGAAGGATAATAAATCACCTGGAGTGGATGGAATTCTACTAATGGAAACAGTAGAACAAATCAGTATACCACTTGCAAGAGTGTTCAACTTGTCACTAAAAGAGGGAGTTGTTCCTTTTGAATGGAAAGATGCAAACATCATACCATTATTTAAAAAGGATTCAAGAAATAAGTCAGAGAATTACAGACCAGTGAGTTTAATGTTGGTGATTTGTAAATTATTAGAAAGGTTAATGGTTTCAGTCATAGACGATATGGTGGATGTCCTTGTTAGGCATAAATTATTAAATTTAGCCAGTCAGGCTACCAACCTTGCAAAGTGAAGCAGCCCAACAGCTTCTTAGGTAGCCCACTTGCTAATCAATATTTTGATGATAGAAAGTAAATACTTTGAAGATAGAATGAAGTAAAAAATTGAAGTCACCTGAAGCCATTTTTGGGCACCATTGGTGACCGGGCGACTGCTAAATCTCACCCCTGTCATAAGAAGGATACTGTAGATACGCTTGAATACTTACAAAGGAGAGCAACTAACATTATTCCAGAACTGAGAGACCTTAGTTATGAAGAATGCCTGAAAGAATGTGGTTCAACAACTCTAGAGACAAGGAGGTTAAGAGGAGATCAGATTGAAGTTTTTAAGATGTTGAATGGGTATGAAAATATTGATAGAAATATGTTTTTCTCACTCAAGAAAGATAGTTGAACTAGAGGACATGAGGTAAAATTAGTAAAGGATCAGTGTAGATTGGATATCAGGAAGTACTCATTCTCACAGAGGACAATAAATGAATGGAACAAATTGTCTACGGATTGTGTAGCTAACTGCTAGCAGCATGAATATGTTTAAAAACAAGGTCGACACATATCTCAGGAGGGCGGGTTACACATAGATGAACATTGTTGGACTCTCGATAAGCCAATGGCTTCCTTGTCCACTTGCCATCTAGGCCTTTAGCTTGGATGGCAAATCTTGTTAAATCTTGTTAAATCTATTCTCTTGTTTTCCAGCACGGTTCGAAACAACAAGCAATTAAAGAAACAATACACAGTCATGCCCTACATCAGCTGGGAGTCATGTATGTTAGGTCAAATGGATGCTGCTTGTGTCATGTCAATATGTTCTCATCATTATCATCGTCGTCATCATCAGTTTAGTTTTTACTGTAAAAATCACTTAATTTCTTCTCCATTTAATAATGATTCCTCCTTTTTGGTGCCTTCATTGCATCACATGTCACCAAACATGCCTCAGGGTTAGGATCAGTTATAAAATCATGTTCTGTTTTTAGACCAACATTTTCATTGTGGTATGTGTACTAAAAAATAACCCAGATACTCTGTTCTTTGCTTCATCTGTGTATTTTGGTTCATGTCTTACAAACTGGTATTTTATATATATATATATATATATATATTTTCACACAATTCTGTTTCCTTCTTGAATTCATAGCTTCCACCAAAAATGTTAATGCAAGCACCACCAATCAATGACAGTCCTTGCCACAGGCAGCTATGTAAAACCCATAAAACATCAAATCCAGATTCGTTGTTGCAGGCATTAGGGAATTGACAGTTTTCCACATAGACATGAACAAATTGCATGTTAACCCCAAGGGCCAAGAACCAGATACTTATTCATGCAGTCACAGAAAGCTAAGGTGTACCAAATATATATAATATGCACTAATATGCAAGAAGCTTGCTGAAAATACATATCTCCTGTCTAGAGCAGAAGTATTAGAACTACTGGGGTAAGGAGTGTGAGAATGTGTCAAGTTCTCAATGACTGTTAGTGAAATGATTACCTTGTTGCTTCCAGCAGTCAGGATGTTTGAGAACACAGGTAACATTTCTAAGAGTTAAATGCATGTAGAAGGAACTTATTGAGTCTTAAAGAAAACTCTCAAAGTTTAGAAATCCAGGAATATGGGAAACAGAGTTGGAGTCATTTACAGTGGTCATTTATAATCACACAACTTCATAAAAACTCAATTATAACCCTGATTAAAACAAACTGTAGATAAACCAAACCTTTGAACCATACAGAATTAAGATGATTTGAATATGTTCCAGATCAGCCACTGGCCTATGTACACCCATAAAATAACTGAATAATTCCTCTAATATATGAATAATTAAATTGCTCCAGTTGCCCCAGAAAACAGACACTTCTGTGTTTGATGGAAGAGATGAACTAGATTTCATCCATTGCCGCATTACTAATTTGATACCTAATTCTGCAGCCGCCGCAGCAGCATATGCAGGAAAGGAATTACCTAACTGTGTCTAGTGCTACGATTAACAATGGCACAAGTTTACGCTACTTGTCAGTCCATGTCACTGTTGATGTCACCGCAGCGACCAGGTGTTATATGAAACATTGTTTTGTGACAGTCAGGTTGTGGTGAAGCGCTGTGGTCACGGTGGTCTTATGGCTGCCATCACAAGGCAGGTGGTGAACATGATGAGGTCAGCCGCAGCAGAGAGGAACAAGAGCGCCATTCTAGAAGTACTACAGACTGTAGTATCAGCAGATACTCAGTTGAACGCACTCGAGATAGCATCAGGTTTGTGTTTGTTTTTTATCAATTGCTGTATGTCTGTGGAGACATTACATGTTATGTTGGTTTGTGTGTGTTATATTTGATAGTAAGATAACAAACATTTTATTGTAATTTCCTATGAAATAGGCAATATAGATATGAGACAATTTAGTTTATTTCCATTAGTTTTTAAATGTTTTGGTACAGTTTTGATCTTTCTTTGGCAACAAGAGTAAAATCCCACATT
>OY759266.1:32375900-32673400 GCA_963662155.1 Lamellibrachia columna | reverse complement strand
GTCTACATTTCATTTATAACCTCATTAAATAATTATTTTGTATCACAGATAATGACCCATAATTCAGTGATGTATTTGGGGGGGCCCTTGGACTGTGGCTCCCCTTTGGTTTAATTTTTTTATTTTGTCATGTAACATGCTACGCCACTACATGATAGCATGGTAAACTAACGAGTGACTAAGCTTGCCTCCCTTTTACCTCCCTGTTTGCGAGATACTATCTGGTATGTGGCAGTTATATTGTTAAGTTAATATTTTTTGTTCCAAGCTCCAGAAAAGACAAACTGACTTGGAATCAATGAAGTATTGTGATGGTGATGAAAAATCATATTGTTTAATTAAATTGTGTTACCCAATTTTATTCAAATGTTGTAGGAATCATGGTAGAATTTTTGTTATTCATTCTATAATTTTGTTATTACAATATATATATATATATATATATATATATATATATATATATATATATATATATATATATATATATATATATATATATATATATACATGCATGCATACATACATACATACATACATACATACATACGTGTGTATGTGCATGTGTATTACAATGACATTTTGTTGATCCTATGCAGGTATAGACAAAACCTGTTGACACACTTGTGAATTTTATAACTCCATACTTTGTACTATTCATTTACTGAAGAACAATTCTCATGTCTGTTGCTTTGGAGCTAAGCATGTTTCTGCTATGTGAGCGTGTCCCTCTGTCATTTGCAGTATTCTTGGTTACATAAAAGCATCAGGACTGAGCAACATCAAGGAGCCTCTATCAATCAATACAACAGAACCCATAAAACAGTGGGCTGATGGAGCACTGGTAGAGGCATCCTATGATCTCATTCTCTGCATAAATATGATGCACATTTCTGAGTGGCCAGCCACAGAGGTAGGATGACAGTCCTCTAGGTCACTGTGACCTGTGTTAGCTTTACATGAAGTAATAAATAAATGCTAGATATAGAGAAAAGGGAATAGTTGGCAATGGAATAGGAGGGGAAACAAATTGAGGGGAAATGGTTACTGTATTCTTAATTACTTGTGATTCTATTGAAGAATTATATTCAATTTACATATATGGGGTACAACATACAGGTGTAATTTTATTGGAAGAAAGATCGAGTATTGATTCACATCATAGTGAGCAGACCTGCTGCATTAGTTATTTGGGGCAATTATTTATTTGTGACCCTTCTGAGGGAATACGCGCAACATGTCACAGTCTGTAAGCTTTGTACTAAAACACATAAATTTCACCAGTTTTAAAGTGTTTTGAGTAAAGCCTCAATCTGGCAAGATTATGAGAAGCAAACTGAACCTAACTGCTAGAAATTTGGTTTTTGGTTAATTGTTTTATGGTTCACAGAATGTAAGCAGGAATATTTGTTATACATTAATTTATAGGTGTCAACATCTGCTCTTGTAAAGTGGGAAATGCCCCCTCACTCAACTTTAATTGTTTTAGCTGTTTTACTGCTGCTTCAAAATGGTGACCCATAAAATCATACATGTGATTTTATGGGTCATCATTTTGAAGTACTGTTCTTGTTCACGATTAGTCTAGAAAGGCCTGTGCATGCAACAATGTGCATGTGCTTACAGGCTGTGCATGCAACAAATAGATACATTTTGCCATGAATTTTTTTTTAATCACAAAAATGGGAAATTTCACCCAAAAAGCTGGTAAGCAGGATGAAGAGGAAATAGCAGTATTTCCTGCCTGAAAGCAGGAATAATGTTCATTGTCATTGTCAACACTCTGAAATGCTACACTTCTATGCATTTTCAAAATGTTTTCATGCAATTTGAACACTACACAGTACTGCAGATAAATTGATCACCAACATTATGTTACATTGCATTATATTTTATAAATATATTTTATAAATATCTGGTGTAATGTTAAAAATATATAACTGTAGAATATATTTTGTTGTGTAACTTAAATTTAGATACTCAATCAGATCAACATTGTTTTCAACATACATATATGATGATACACAATTGAACTTTAAAAGTGTTAATATTAAAATGTTAACTGTGTTATATGGTGTTTCAGGGTTTATTTCAAGGTAGTGGTTATTATTTGAAACCAGGAGGGACCTTAGCCACATATGGGGTGAGTTGATAATATTTACATAAGAACAAAATTAATGCACGTTCCTAGATAAAAAGTGTTATCTTAATTGCATTTTGATACATATACTTAGATAGAGAAGTTGAGAATCTGCAGGCTATGGTTATTGCCACGCCTGGTTGGTCAACCCTTACAAATGAGGATTGGAACTTTGTCCCATATTCAGGATCAACCCATGAAATGTGTCATTATGAAATCACATGATAGTCCAGCAAATATATACCAAGCTTTGATGTTTTGAATGTCTCAAAATGCATGGACTAGCTGTCATTATTAAGTAATGTAATAGCAATGATACTTTGAACATTTATGTAGTAAATTAAACTACAACTACTTCTCTACATGGTGGTGGTTGATTGGCTGGTGATATGTGGTTGATTGGCTGGTGATATGTGGTTGATTGGCTGGTGATATGTGGTTGATTGGCTGGTGATATGTGGTTGATGTACACATGTACACGGCTGGTGATATGTGGTTGATGTACACATGTACACGGCTGGTGATATGTGGTTGATGTACACATGTACACGGCTGGTGATATGTGGTTGATGTACACATGTACACGGCTGGTGATATGTGGTTGATGTACACGGCTGGTGATTATGTGGTTGATGTACACAGCTGGTGGTATGTGGTTGATGTACACGGCTGGTGATATGTGGTTGATGTACACATGTACACGGCTGGTGATATGTGGTTGATGTACACTTGTACATGGCTGGTGATGTACACGGCTGGTAATATGTGGTTGATGTACACATGTACACGGCTGGTGATATGTGGTTGATGTACACATGTACACGGCTGGTGATATGTGGTTGATGTACACATGTACACGGCTGGTGATATGTGGTTGATGTACACATGTACACGGCTGGTGATATGTGGTTGATGTACACATGTAAACAGCTGGTGATATGTGGTTGATGTACACATGTACACGGCTGGTGATTATGTGGTTAAAGTACACATGTACACGGCTGGTGATATGTGGTTGATGTACATAGCTGGTGGTATGTGGTTGATGTACACGGCTGGTGATATGTGGTTGATGTACACATGTACACGGCTGGTGATATGTGGTTGATGTACACATGTGCACGGCTGGTGATATGTGGTTGATGTACACATGTACACGGCTGGTGATATGTGGTTGATGTACACATGTGCACGGCTGGTGATATGTGGTTGATGTACACATGTACACGGCTGGTGATATGTGGTTGATGTACACATGTACACGGCTGGTGATATGTGGTTGATGTACACATGTACACATGATGTACACATTTTCTGAAGTGTAATGGTTAATTCTAGGCGGCTAAATCTAGGGGTGGCATAATCTCAGTGAGTGTAATTGTATGAAGTCATATAATTTATCGTTCTTGTTTTTAGTAATTCAGTAACATGCACCAAGAGTTTGTTAGGTGTTTCTCATCACAAAATAGTTGAGTTTCATGACAAAAACCTCCAAGGTACTCTCTGTAGTTCTCCGTGCCACACACAATATTTCATAATCAGCAGGTTTTTCTTGTCCATTCTTATGGTTTATAATGAAGACCTTGTTTGAGACTTCATAACAATCTTGATGAAATGGCTCAAGATCGACTTTGATAATTAGTGTTCTTGTATTCCATTGTGTATTTAATGATAGATGATCTGGCATCTTGTATTTAATGGTGGATAATCTGGGACCTTGTATTTAATGGTGGATGATATGAGATCTTTTATTTAATTAGCTGGGTACTATGACCTCACCCAGTTTAACTACCAGGTATTTTTTTATTTGGCAGCCTGATAACTGATTAAATGATCACATGTTGCGTGTAAAATCCAAAGTTGCTATGGTATTTGGTGATTTAAAAAGAGTAAAAATCCTTTAAAAATAACTTTAAAAAGATCTGCTTTGTTTTGCAGCAGTGTGTAGATGTGGGGTTTGATGTGACACACAGGGGTGTGCTCTGTGAATTTGATACAACTGATATATTTTGCAGCCTTATAAAATGCATGGCAACATAACACCAGAAAGCAACCTGCAGTTTGACATGATGCTCAAACAACAGTAAGTTTAGAAATATGCTTACTGAAATATGTAGTTATAGAAAATGTTAAATATTAAAAATGTTGTTGATTTAATGATGTGTGCATGTTTATTTTTATTCTTTTTTATCATTAAATGTTGTGTCCTTTCTTTGCAAAGTCATTCATTAATTTATATGTTTCCAGCAGACAACATCTTTGAAATATTCTAGTTGATTATGAAAGGTAGAGACACTACACATCTATAGAAGTTAACCTATTATCTAACATGACATGGTACTTTAATTGTAATAGAATGACAGTCTTGCACAACACAGTTCCAATAAATTCATATGCATAAATTTGCCTAACACGCCAAACAATAGATTGGCATATTCTTGGTGTTCGTTACACATACGTTCACACACACAAGTTTCATATGAACACAGTGTTCAACACACCAACATGTTCTGGAGGCAATTGGTGTTAAAGTGACAGTCTGCCCAAATGCACCCAGTAACGGATTACATGGTACCAAACTCATTACATAACTATATGTTGTAGTCACTCAAAACTTTACATTGTGGTCTGTCTTACCAGAAATATTGATTGGGGCCTGCGAGATGTTGATGACTTAGAAAAACTAGCAAAAGAGAACAGCCTGCTTCTCCAGAAAACTGTGAGTAAGAATTTGTAGTTATTCAGTAGTAGTTACTTGTTCATTCGAACCCACATGGCTATTATGTAGACATTATATAAGAAATGACTCTTCCAAGATTTCTGTGTTGCCTTTCATTGATTTATTTTATGTATGATGAACATTTTGAGGAAATAAATTTTATGATGTTCTTTAACAGCATTAATTTTACCTTTGTGGTAGAGATGTTTTCCTTCCCCATGAAAGCTAAAGGACCACTTATCAAATCTGTCCTATAGCTCTTATGAAACTGACTTCTATTTAGACACTGTGCGTGGGTGAAAATGAGCCTAATAAGTCCAAATTAAGTAAAGAACATTCTGAGCATGTGTATGTGTGAACATGTGTATGTGTGAACATGTCATTGGTGCTCTAAGCATTTCAGTGTTATTCATAAATAATTATCTGCATTTCACATGACATTTCCTTGAAAGCAGAAAGTATCTTCCAAACATGATATAAAACGACTGCAGTGTATTGACATCATTAAACATGATGTAGAACGTTTGCAATGTATTGACATCGTGAAACATGATGTAGAACGATTGCAATGTATTGACATCGTGAAACATGATGTAGAATGATTGCAATGTATTGACATCGTGAAACATGATGTAGAACGATTGCAATGTATTGACATCATGGAACATGATGTAGAACGATTGCAATGTATTGACATCATGAAACATGATGTAGAATGATTGCAATGTATTGACAAAATGAAACATGATGTAGAATGATTGCAATATATTGTGTTTCCATTCTAGGTCGATGTTCCGGCAAACAACAAGATTATGCTATTCACAAAAAATCAATCCTGAATCTCTGGAAAAGATAATATCTGCAAATGAAGTTTTCATCATCTCTGGAAAAGATATTTATTTGCCTATTACAATATCACTTATTACAATACTACTTATTACAATATCACTTATTACAATACCACTTATTACAATATCACTGTTGTCTTTAAATAGTTAATGTATCTACCAGTGTGACGATAATTTAATAGATTTATTAAATTGTGATCATTGTCACTTTTGGTAAAAATATTTATGTGTGATGACAAAGAGATGACTGATGACTCTTGCCTAGTATGTATGTGACAGCTGCAAGGCACATGTAGAGTACATGTCAGTCGGCTGTTGTATCATTTGTTTGCACTCCCTGGTCATGTACACAACTATATTGCTCCACCAACTGTATTTACCAATAATGTGATAACATAGAAATTATGTTGCATTGACCGATTTACAAATGTTGTAGATTATCATTTATTGTTGTTGCAGAGATATTCGACATACTGAGAATGTGAATTAATGACTGACTAGAAATGTTAATGCAGTGTGTCTGTTGTTTGTGTACACTGTTTTATGCATGCAATAAACAATTAGAGACTCATGGTTTATTGAAAACTACAAGTAGCTGCAAAGAACATGATAAGAGAAAATATTAATTCATAGAAGGCATCTCCAATGAATAATCATTAAAAATTACATATCTTTATTTTAGCTGGTCATAAAACTTACATATTAATCATGACAGCCCTTTCTAGAAGTACTGAAAATAACCCCTTTACCATAAGTTTCCATGTATAATACACATTTTTTCTTAATTTTTGACTTAAAAGTCCAGGTGCATATGGTGATAGGGCTAAAAAAAAATTCTCCAACCGGATATGAATAACACTATTGGAATAGTAGTACTAGTGTGACGTCTAGACCTTTAACTGCCTTGTTTACTGTGGATAAGAAGCACACACCATAGCCAAGGATGCAATATTAGCAGAGGAACATCACATGAAGATTGGTGGCTCACTTGAGGGTAGTCCGCCCTCCTTGTAGTGACAGCATCAGGTGACTTATGGCGGTGATTAAACCAGATGCCCAAGAGTTGAATAAAAACCCTCATTACAGACCAAGCATGGGTTAATTTCAATTGTTAGTTTGTTAATTGAATTAAGTCAATTTAATTTAATTAATTAAGTTTTCCAGAAAGGCTAATTTTATTTTATTTTTATTAATTATACTTTAACAAAAGGGGTTAATTTTATTTAATTGACAAATTCCAAATTAACTGTCAATTAAGTGCTAATTTAACAGTTGATTTTACTGGATAGTTCACAGCCATGTTACCCAGGTGCCTGGGATGGATTAGGTTCAGCCATGTGTGAGTGGGACACTACCAACTGGGATGGGCTGGTCATCCAGGCACATGGGAATTGGGAATCTTTGTCTAAAATAAACATCTAGGGCTGGCAACTTGCAGCCAAATGGACCTATGGGACCATTAGACATATGCATCTATGATTTTTTCATGTGTACATATAAAAGGTAAAGGTACGTTCTTATATAGCGTGGTATCCGGTCTTTGGGACTGCTCAAAGCGCTTTACACTTCATCCCTTCTCAACTTCCCTGGGAAGCATTCAGCCACTGCGCGAAAACTGTTCGTTCAGGTATCCACCTCTGTCTGTAGCCAGGTACTGATTTATACCATTAATGGGGAGATGTAGAGAAAGGTAGCATAGCTTCAGTTTGGAATATTTTACAGTGCCAACTTAAATCAAAAGCATGCCAGTTCTAGTGATGCATAAAAATAGTGTTTACACATTTAAATGCTAGTGTGTAAAGGTGAAACCTAATGATTTAGTATAAAACACTGCCTAAATAAATTGGTGCGTAGAAATGATGTATATAGTTGCCCGTTTTTATTAATTTGGTGGTTGAATATAGGAGACGAAACCCCAGCAAATCTTCAGCCACAATTTTTCAACCCTATCAGTGCAAAATTATTAATTGTATCTACAACTTTTAAAATGTGATCAAATGCACCTTGAAGTGTCTTGGCATGTAAATATTGCATGAGCAAATTTCTTTCCAACAAAGTTAAAAAACACATTTCTGTCTTGTGATTTTAGAAGTCTTAAAGGTGTATACATTTCTACCAATCCATGATTTAATTGTTAATTGAATTAAAATTAATTGTTAATTGAATTTAATTGAAGAATTTGGGGGGTAAATAAATTTAATTTAATTGACCTGAGAAATATGAGGTTAATTTAATTTAATTGGACATTTTCTGAATTAATTGTAATTTAGTTAATTAACTTTACAAGTTAATTGCCCCATGCCTGTTACAGACAGATGAGGGGAGATTTACTTGAGGATACGCTTCCACGGTGGAAATCCTCTTAGAAAGTGTAGATTTTTGGTAAATGTCCCCTAAAGTAGAAAAAGGAAAGGGAAAAGATGTTTGTGGGTAGTTGGGTATACGGAAATGGCATTTACGCAAAATGGATCGAAGTTGATGCAGAATAATTGTGCAACCATGAAATGACAACAGTTAAAACCAAGTTCCCTCGAATATACAAAACCTGCAATTAGATATTTCCACACTTGCTCTATAAGCAGTAGTATTGCTTGTGGTAGAGGTCAATGCTATCTGTTTGTCTAATGACATTCTCCATACACAGTTTGGATTTAATACCTTGAAATAGAAGCACTAATGCTATATTGATTCCGACCAAGCGAAAGTGTTAAATAAAAGTGCTTTTATTACACACTGACATCTCTGACCTTTATCAACAGCTCAACTCTTGACATCTGTCAAGCCAGCCATACAATTGTCACATCTTCATTAATGTCAGATCAATAAATGTGTCACAGTGTCCATGTCTTGCTTGTTCTGATGTCACACGACCAGATGATTAATTGAAAAAAGACGGCGCTTGAGGTCAATCCTAGTCATTATTGACTGTGATTATGACTTTGTGGGAGGGCTTGTTGCAGCTGAGCCAGCTTCTGATGTAGCATCTGGTGCGGAAGCAAACATTTAGTGCATTGTGTTTTCAGGATATCTGTAATTTTTCATCAGATGCAGATGTAACAGCATACCTAGTGGGGAAAACTTTTGCTCTTTTTATTTTTTATTCCTTCCTTTGATAATTAGTTTTCTAAAATATTTTTAAAAAGTTTGAAAAATAATTTAAGGATATCATTATTTTCAACATCCGACTTTGTATGTTCTAAATTGGTAGTTTCTTAAAACCCACTGATATAAAATCGAATTTGCATGAATAAAAAAAATAATAATATAAGAGAAATATATAATGCAATTGGAACCTGATCTAATTTTATGTGAAGTTTCCACATGATAAAATATGGTCTTAAGTAATATGGATCACCAAGGAGCTGACGATAGCTTGGCGAGACATGCTAATCTAGTCTGTGCTGCAGCATTCTGCTTGTGTCATTGCGTGCATGCATTGTGTGCATGCATATATATATATAATATATATATATATTTATATATAATATATATATATATATCAATCAATCAATGTGAGTTTATTTGGTTACTCATTTACAATGTTGTTACAGGTATGGTCATATATAATTTGATTTAGTAACTCAGGAGATTCTCTGGAAACCCCAAGGGGCTTATTGCAAGAACCACCCATGATTACGTATAGTAATCTTGTCATATATATATAAATATATTATATAAATTATATATTTATATATATAAATATATATATATATATATAGTCATTCTTAAAAATAGGAACATCGCATGTTCTCAGATGTTCTCGAATGATGATAATGACATGACATATTGGCTAGTTAAAATGAAGCAGTGCCCACATATTAGTACATAAACAAACCAAATATGATCGATTTCACACCTATGTGTCCATGCTGAAACAGCAAAAATGTTCCATGTCGTCACATTCACAAAATCATGCAAAACAAGTGGCAAATCATAGGCTCATTGAAATATAAATTAGCGAGCATAATTACTTATCTGTACTTAAACGGATGTTAACATATTTATTGTGATATATTAACAAATTATTATGCATAATTATTTTCCTGACCAAATTGTACAGGCAGAATCATAATATTGACATATTACAGACACTTTCAATTGTCTTTGAAATCAAAGTTCAGCAATATCAATTATAAAAAACACATGTCATGATTAAATAACATTTAAACATTATATACCACTACTATATATTCATATTGATTTGTAAACGTTAATTTTAAATCAATTTGCATAGTTTGTGACGACATGGAATGTGCTGTGACGACATGGAATGTGCTGTGACGACATGGAACGGAGAGTGACGACATGGAAATAATAACCAATACTGAAACAGTAATCCTGTGTAAAGACAGTCTACCTACATAATAAATATCATATGCCGTATGCCACCGATTAGCAAAAGGGCATCGTTACTTTGGGAACATGTACTTTGATTATCAAAGATAACATCATGATTGGCGTGGTTGAAGTCGTAATTAGTTAAATAATCTAAGCTGCCAGCTTCTCACAAATGGCAGACCATATGTGGACATCCACTTCCATGTGGCGCGCCGTGACAGCAGTGACGGGTGGCATCACTGCGAGTATATTGTGCTTGTCATACTAACATATGTCTTGATGAATCGATTGTTTCCTATTCGATGCATGCACCGCACCTAGACATCACCTACGTCATCTGTCAACACGACATCGGGATATGCACGCCCCTCGTAGTTGACGACGACACACTAATTAGTATAGTCCTCAGTGAGTGCAGGCAGATCAGCAACCTCTTGCTTATGGTACGTCATGGTACACCATGGCACAAAGTGATCCAGAGCGAAGTAGTTCGCATCTGTTTGTGCACATATCGACGTCCAAATTATATGCAAACTCTGTTCGCATAGTTTCTCTCTCGGCATAACCGACCGGTGCAGGTGTTTCCTGATCTCTGTGGATAAATGGACACCAGTTCAGCACCAAAGATGCTGGACATCGCATGTACTTGCCAGGTGCCCATGAATTCACCTCGTCTGGTTATGTCGATGTTCTCCTGGTGGTAAATATCCCCAATGGTCAATGGCGTTAGTTTCACATTGGCCGACGGGTCGTACTGGTCGCTGTGCATGGCATAGCTTATTGGTAATCTCTCTGCAGCTTTGTCGTCCAACTCGCACCCTTGTCGCAGGAATGAGCCGTTCAGATAATAGTCTTCTTTCAGCACCAACTCAGTAACTAACCTTGCTGGGATTTCATCCGCGAAGTTTTTTATGACCAAAGGCGAGGACGCTTCCACTGCGAGGCAAACAGATTCCACCTACAGACACTGACACATAGGTGAGACATGATGTAGTGTCACTCACATCACTTGGCATCAACTTCAATGCTAGCCTGTCGCTGGAGAGAAAGGTCGGATATCGCGGACTCTTAACTTCACACAGACACCACGCAACTGGACATACGAACCACATGCAGTCAATTTACTCAAAACATTGGCGTAGTATGACTGGCGGTTCGCCCAACTAGCTGTTGATTGTGGATTTCGACCCTGTCACCTTTCACCCAAAAGGATACATCAATGGTATTTTCCAAATGGGTGACACGCTTAGAATAGCACTTGCACATCGATGGTTTTGAACAATCACAGCTTAGCACCCTGTGGTGGACTGTGTTAGTAATGACGTGGTACAACTTCATGGTCTGCGGCAGAGGTACCAGTTTGCACTTTAGCAGTTTCTCAGTAGCTGAAGACACTTCCTCAGCCGGAACAAGGTGTAGCGCTGTGGCCGTGCATTATCGTCGCTGCAGGGTGATCTCTCCGGATCTCCGTTAGGGTTGGCTGTAGATGACAACATGCCGCAGCGGGACCGTGGTATGTATTATCCGAGAGCCTGCACAACGTTTTATCTGCATCCTTGCCCACGTAGTACACCCCCGTATGTAACGTGATTTGTTTATGTGACGCACCAAAGTGCGCCGCCTGCATTTCTCTCGCAGACTTGCCAAGATAATTCTCGGCGTTGTTGACATTCAATATATTGAAGGTTACTCCTCAGGTTCGTGTGATAGACTTGTTGATGCTTCATGTTAAAATTGTGACGCTTGAATCTTGGCATTAGTGTGTTGGCAGCCTCAACGAGTTCATCTAACGTGCCGTTGTGTTTGATCTTTCTGGTTATCGTCACCTGCGTCTTCGCGCCACCTATCTCACGATCTTCTTTGACACTTTTCCAAATCTCCCACGTCGCCGATGCCGTCCTGTCAACATTATGACTGATTTGTATTGATGACTCGCAGCATGTAGCACATTCACCTACATGCAGCTCTGATTAGATATGTCACAAGCCACCATCTCAAGAATAGCCGTTGATCGTTTCGTGTGAATCACTTTAAGTTCATTGAGTTTAGCGAGCAGTAGAGCCATGTTCTCGTGTGTAAGGCACAAACAGGTGTCCCGATCACTTTGATTTGGTGAGACGACCCAAAAAGGTCGCATCCGATAGAATGACGGATTGCTGACGGTGCACATCGGTTGTATGTTTCTGAAGCAGGCGTGCAGATTCTGCAAAGTATCACACACTAGCCTCTTCTGCTTCTTCAACTTGTTCTTGTGACTGTGTCTTTTTCCCGGGAGCATTCGAGAGACCTCATCCGACATGAAGAACTCTCGCATCAAACGTTTGCGTTGCAATATCCTTCTTATCACATGCTGGTGACCCCGTGTTGTAGGTGGCGATGTGGACGCTCGCAGACGTTTAGAAGATACTCCGAGTACCTCGTTCATCATGCCAATTGCGTAGTAACGAGTTAAGAGTTTACTTGCGCAGAGGCTAACATAAGCGTTCTTCTCGCGATTGGTCAGCGCCTCTTTATATCGTCGCCGGATGTCACCACCGCCTGTTAGATAAGGCGCTTCTTCTTACGGTTGTTGTTGGACGACAACGTTCTTCCTTGAGTGAAACACCGAGACCAGCGCGTTCGATACAACTGTGAGCGGTTACGCTCGCATCTCAGTTTGTTTTCAAAAGCATTGATCGTCTGCGTGTACATTCGCGGTTGGCGCCTACGTGCATTGCGTCCGGTCATCGCTTTCTTATTTCGAACTGGAGTCGAAGTTACATCGTCGATATCATCATCACAAGTCGCTCGATCTGATCTCTTCGTGGCTTTGAATCATCTCCATTTTTATGCGCTGGCGTCTTAGTTCTCATACTGCCATGTCGCCGGCAACTTTGTAGTGTCGTTCGGTTTTCTCATCGCATGTCATTCTTGTCTCTTAATTTGTCCATTGTCATACGCACTGGATCAGCTTTTAATTTATCTCGCCGTTTTCGCTGTCTTTCCGCATCAGGCAAGGCGTAGCGTACAGTTAAGCCCTATTTATATAATATATGTGTAGCTTAGATTTTTGTAAGTAATATAGTTAACTTGGCCTGTTTTGGTGATCTCGGCCTGCTCGGCTGTGATCTCGGCTTGGTCGGTGGTGATCTCGGCCTCGTGTTACGATACATAAATAAGTGTTTGTGCCTTAGAAATAAAGAACAATCTTGTGAAATTCCCACCCCATGTACTGCTTTCATTGTTAAAAAAAAAACAAGTGTGATGTAATGTGAGGGTCATATGGTGAAGCCTCCTAGTTGGTGAAGCCTCCTAGTTGGTAAAGCACTGCTAAGTGTTTAATAGTTAAAGCGAAACAAGTCATGGTATTAGTGCTATGCACCTAAGAGATAATAAAAACTAACCATGTGTAACTAAAATCAAGAATATCATGCCAGTGATTTACTTAGAATGTGTCCTAGTGGAAGATTCTGGTGATTTTTCCGGTTGACTGAGGGCTGACATGTTAACCAGCGCAACCGATAAACGCACACACAATTCTATGAAATCGGGGTAGCCTCCACTACGTGTGACGTATTAAGGGAGGCCGGCATACACAGAACTGATGCAGACCCAAACATTCTCTTTTGACAGACTAGTTTCATAAACACAGGCCAAAATATGTTACTTAAGTCGAGTTTGGATGCAAATAGCATGGCCATATCGTTTTGGCAAGAATAGGTGTATATAAACATATTTTCATTTGATGACCGAATATTGCCAGACTATGACACTCGTGACGTAGGGTTATCTTGCAGCATGGCATGACCCTGAAATTAAGATGCTGTGTGTTCCACAATGTTTTCCTAGTAATATTCTTAATTGTAGTTTAAGAAAAGGCCCAAAACTATGACTTGTTTCCCTTTAAGGTATATGTACACGTTATCATGTGTGTATGTAAGTGTATGTGTTTGTAAGAACAACATGTAAGAAAATTATTTTCATATTTATTGTTACAGAATCTTTCTAACAGAATAACAACATGTATCTGTGTCAAGCCAGTCAGATCACTGACAGAACAAACAAGTATACAGTCTGAAGATGAATGATTTACAGAGAGTATCCAAAGGTGTACACCAATTATTAATACAAATGGTATAATCTGTTAACATAACAATGGCTGGTTGAGTGTATGTTAAATGCTTAATTGTCATACATATGAAACTTGTGGTGTAATTTTCCTGCCAGGAAGAAATCTGTTGCGTTGGATGCAAGGTGATGAATCACGTATTTTGTGAAACTTCATAGAAGAATCATTAGTCTAGTTTGCATACATCAACTGACACATAATTGTGCATATTTCCATTAAAAGAGCACTATTATGAAAGCATAACACATCTGGTGGAAGTAGGAGCATGCAAGTACAGACCATTAGTCTGCTGGTGAACATAAAGTGTTACAACACTGAGTGTGTGACTCAACCATGGGGGCTAATCAAAGGAAATCAGAGTAGCTTCTGTTTGACCAGGCTGAGGTGGCTGTTGCTGCTGCAGCGGCTGTTGCTGCTGCTGTGGCAACTGCTGTTGTTGCTGTGGCAACTGCTGTTGTTGTTGTTGTGGCTGTTGCTGTGGCAACTGCTGTTGTTGCTGTGGCAACTGCTGTTGTTGTTGTTGTGGCTGCTGCTGTTGTCGTTCCTGGGGTAACTGCTGTTGTTGTTGTGGCAATTGTTGCTGGGCATATTGTTGCTGCTGGGATTGTCCCTGCTGAAGTTGTTGCTGGGGATACTGTTGTTGTTGCCCCTGGGGTAGTTGCTGTTGCCCGGGAGGTAGTTGTTGCCCCTGGGGTGGTTGCTGTGGTAACTGTTGCTGGCCTTGGGGTAGTTGTTGCTGCCCCTGGGGTAGTTGTTGCTGCCCCTGGGGTAGTTGTCCCATGGCTTGTTGTTGCTCTGCTGACATCCCTGTTAGACACACACACAATATGAGACGATGTCATATAAAGTTTCTACTGTATCCTCCCTGCCACTTGGGGAAAGCATTCAATACAGTGAAACTGCCTTTCAAAGTAGTGGTTGTTGGAAACGTCTCTTAAATGATTTGTATTAATCAAACATCAACATGTGACAACATGTCATAAGAGGTGGAATGTTCATGTGCACACATGTGAGTTGTCACTGGACGGGTGCTCTCTTTGCAGGAGCTGCTCTCAAAAACATGAACATATTTGGGTGTTTTATTTCAGTTTATTAGTTTTGAGTCTCATTGCAGACGTATGTTGTTTTAGAATGAGGATGTAAACACTTGCTCGAGAACAATTCTTTGAGCACAGTTTCTGGAGAGGTCTACGAGTTGTTTCTATGACAAGTACATTAAGTATGAGTAGCGCTGTACCAACTGTGTCTTAGTTGGAAGTTCATGTACCAAACATACTGGCCGAATAACACTCATGGCTCATAACACCATTTATGCATTCCATTTTTTATCATTTGTGTTTTAACCTATATGATTAATCTTGACTGCACTTTATGTTTGTACGTTTTTTACAGTTATCCATACTTCCATGATGACATTTAGAAAGAATACAAAAATATTTATGAATACTTTTATTTATTATGTATACTAAACATTTGTAATTAATGCATTATTATTCCACATGTTTTGATAAGCATGCTGGATTGTGTATAAAAAAAATACTGTTATTATTAATTTCAAAATCCATACTGTTTTATGGTATGAAAACATGTGTACCCACCTTGCATGTTATAAGCCATCTGAGGCTGCATGCCGGGGGCGCCTCCTAGCATCATGCCCTGCGGGGGCATCCCAGGACCGACCATCCCCATGGCCTGCATCCCTGGGCCCTGCTGGGGCATGGAGGCATAGCCACCAGGAGGCACCATCTGCCCGGGGTACATGGCCTGGTTGAACGGTGGAGGTGCGTTAGGGTCGCCAGGGGACATGGAGGGCATGCCCTGGGGTAGATACGCCTGGTGTATGGGAGATGTGCCAGGACTGAAGGCCTGGCCAGGAGTGTACATCTAGCAACAAAATAAAACACATATATTAGACATGTTAAGGTTGCTGGGGCGGCAAATGTGTCAGAGAGAGATTTAAGTTTTAGCTGAACCTCCACACCACAAATAATCAATTACCTGGCACTAATGTCGTATTTCACCAATCCAACCTTTAAAAAAATAGTTCTTTGCTGAAATGCAGCATATGAAATAAACGTATCTGTGAGCAAAATCACATGGGGTTCTGGAGCGAATATTTTCATTGTTTCTAGAATCTTAGTGAGGTTTTTTCAAATCAGTGTATGAACTGAAGAAAATGTTGTAGAAAATACAACTTTTAGGTTTAATTATGTCATTAATTTATTTTGTTTGGCTAACTAGTCACTCAAATAAATATGTTATTTTAATTTGCAACAATACCAATTTGTAGCACATATCATCTACTGTTACAAAGATGCACAAGTGTTCACACCTGTGGATGGTAGGGGGCACCACTGTACTGCATGGCTCTCATTCGCTGCAACTGCTTCTGCTGTTCCATTCGCATCTGCATCTCATGTTCATGTTCTCTCATCCGCTGGACGGCCAATTGGCGCTGGTACTCAAGGTACTCCTGCAATCATAGCAACATGACAGGTACTCGCCAACTGGCGCTGGTTCTCAAGGTACTCCTGCAATCATAGAAACATGACAGGTACTCGCCAACTGGCGCTGGTACTCAAGGTACTCCTGCAATCATAGAAACATGACAGGTACTCGCCAACTGGCGCTGGTACTCAAGGTACTCCTGCAATCATAGAAACATGACAGATACTCGCCAACTGGCGCTGGTTCTCAAGGTACTCCTGCAATCATAGAAACATGACAGGTACTCGCCAACTGGCGCTGGTACTCAGGGTACTCCTGCAATCATAGAAACATGACAGGTACTCGCCAACTGGCGCTGGTACTCAAGGTACTCCTGCAATCATAGAAACATGACAGGTACTCGCCAACAAGCGCTGGTACTCAAAGTACTCCTGCAATCATAGAAACACGACAGGTACTCGCCAACTGGCGCTGATACTCAAAGTACTCCTGCAATCATAGAAACATGACAGGTACTTGCCAACTGGCGCTGGTACTCAAAGTACTCCTGCAATCATAGAAACATGACAGGTACTCGCCGACAGGCGCTGGTACTCAAGGTACTCCTGGAATCATAGAAACATGACAGGTACTCGCCAACTGGCGCTGGTACTCAAAATACTCCTGCAATCATAGAAACATGACAGGTACTCGCCGACAGGCGCTGGTACTCAAGGTACTCCTGCAATCATAGAAACATGACAGGTACTCGCCAACAAGCGCTGGTACTCAAAGTACTCCTGCAATCATAGAAACATGACAGGTACTCGCCGACAGGCGTTGGTACTCAAGGTACTCCTGCAATCATAGAAACATGACAGGTACTTGCCAACTGGTGCTGGTACTCAAGGTACTCCTGCAATCATAGAAACATGACAGGTACTCGCCAACTGGCGCTGGTACTCAAGGTACTCCTGCGATCATAGAAACATGACAGGTACTCGCCAACCGGCGCTGGTACTCAAGATACTCCTGCAATCATAGAAACATGACAGGTACTCGCCAACTGGCACTGGTACTCAAAGTACTCCTGCAATCATAGAAACATGACAGGTACTCGCCAACTGGCACTGGTACTCAAGGTACTCCTGCAATCATAGAAACATGACAGGTACTCGCCAACTGGTGCTGGTACTCAAATCGTTGGCAGAAATAACCACTGACTGTTTTGTTATCACCTTGAACTGTATAATGCCTTTAAAATACAGAATGTTATTAGATTACTGTTTTTCTTCTATTCAATGGTATATTTTGCCATGTTATTTAACCACAGATGTTCATGTTAACATCAGGAATTCTTTAACACCCAAACAATGAAAACAACAGGTAAGAGATACAGTAAGAATGATGGAAGAAGCAGAATCACACTTCTACAAGCTTTTTCACTGCATGTGTTGCTGTCCTCTAAAGCTGTATGTAATGGAGGAGACACTGAAGACATTGGGTGGGGGGGAGACTGACCTGTTTCTTCTGCCTGAGGATGGTCAGTGTCTGTGCCATCTGCATCTGTCTCTGTCTATCCAGCTCTTCCTGTTCCTGTCTCTTCTTCTCCAGATGCTCCTGACGCAGCACATCCAGAGCCTCCCGCGCATCCTTCAGCTGCATCAGCTTGTCCTGCAATGTCTCGTAACGAGCTGTAACAAGGTCAGTTTAACATGTAACACGAGTCACATAGGTCACATTCAGCTGTGCCACATAACTTGCTACATTCAGCATAAATGTTTAGCTGTAACAAGGTAACATTCAGTGCATATTCATTATACAGCTCCAGAGAGGTCAAAATGAAACTTCACAAGAAAGGCTGCAAGAACTTTGCGTTTATCAGACAAGACAGTGAGGACACATTAAATATCATAAATAATATTTTTTGCACAAAGTATAAAAATGATAATTACGTAAAACTACTCTTCTCGTATGTGTTCTTTATAACATGCATATGATATACAACATAACCCAAAATATGCTTAATTTATCCTTTCCAATATACATCAAACACAGGATTCAATTCACCTGTACAAATAGTCGGAAATAAATGATTGACTAAAAGATTAATGTAAATAGTTGAGTACAACGCATGTGCCATACCTCTTGCATCCTCCTGGTCTGCGATGTACTTCATGAGGCGTGGGTGCATGGCATTGATGGTCATAAAGAGGGTCTGCACGGACGAGTCATTGGCGATGCTGCGACTGCGCTGAGAGTTACTCTTCATGCGGTTCACAAAGATTTCAATGCTACTACGCAAAGCATTCAAGAACTCCTGCTCATCATCTGTCTCACCATTCTGGTACTTCTGCAACATGATAATGCACCATATAACTTATGTCAATGTTAGATGTCATACTCTCACTGTTACATGGGAGACTGTGTCACATCTCTCTCTGAATGCCCTTCATCTAGGTCCTCCAGGCACTGGTAAGACTACATGGTAGACTGTGTCACATCTCTCTCTGAATGCCCTTCATCTAGGTCCTCCAGGCACTGATAAGACTACATGGTAGACTGTGTCACATCTCTCTCTGAATGCCCTTCATCTAGATCCTCCAGGCACTGGTAAGACTACATGGTAGACTGTGTCACATCTCTCTCTGAATGCCCTTCATCTAGGTCCTCCAGGCACTGATAAGACTACATGGTAGACTGTGTCACATCTCTCTCTGAATGCCCTTCATCTAGATCCTCCAGGCACTGGTAAGACTACATGGTAGACTGTGTCACATCTCTCTCTGAATGCCCTTCATCTAGGTCCTCCAGGCACTGGTCAGACTACACGATTTATTGTTATACTTAGTTAAGCTATTGTTTTCATACCTTACATAATATTGTTTGTCTGTCACTGTGTCAGTAAATTTCCTATCAAAACTTGCTGAATTATTACCCATTTCACTGGACTACCAATTTAAAGACACATTCTGCTGCAAGAAAGTTAATCATCTTGTTTAGTCATAGCCTTGTAGTCACTACATAATACACAGAACAGTTTACTTACAATAATTTTATTAATTCATGTCTGGTCACTAATATGTCTCAACTATTTTACTGACTGCCATATAGCTTGGGAGGCATGATCAACATTGACCAACTGATTTGTAATCTTTGATTTGAAATATGGCTTTTACGTTTATCATTTGAATGCGCTGGATGGTGTGATATAAAAAATAGCTAATAATCCACACATTTCTGCTGACCAAATTGATTGGAATTTTCTAATTTTAATGTGCCCATTATTAACTAAACACATCAGATCAACTCGTATTCTTTGATCAATAGTTGAATATATTACAACTGTTTCTTGAAGTGAAGATGTGATTAAAAGTATTTAATTTCTGGTCATTCAGTAAATGTCCAGGCAGGCAGTTGCTACTTAAGCAAACTATTCATGGAACATTTTTAATTAGCAAACTGCATGGAACATTCAACACACATCTAAACTCAGACTTGTAACATTAATCTACCTACCATCAATCTACCTGCCATCACTACACACAATGGCTGAAATGACAATAAAATAGGGTATTTGTTTACAAATTAGATGGAACAAGTACGTGACCAGCTGGCATGGATTGTTGAAAGCTGAGAATCAATTATTGGTTATTATCACCTCATTACAAGCAACGCCGCCAATTCCAACATGAATAAGCTAAAAACTAGAGTAGAATTTGTGTGAAACAAGAAATGAAGCAGGGCCGGTCCAGTACCTCCTCCACCTTGACCATGGTGGTCTTGGGCTCGCTGACGACCACTGGGGCGGAAGGCTGGGTGGTGGAAGGCGAGTGGATCTCCACCTGTTTCTGCTCCCAATAGTTACGGTTGAGGTAGCGAGCCAACTCAGGGTCCATGTCACTCGTGTCGATCATTGGCACCACAGTCTTCTGAGATGGACAAAACGTGTGCAACCAAGAACCACACCCACAGCACAACACTCACAGTGATACACCCACAGCAGAACACCCACAGTGGTACACCCACAGCAGAACACCCACAGTAGTACACCCATAGCAGAACACCCCCAGTAGAACACCCACAGCGGAACACCCACAGTTGTACACCCATGGTTGTACACCCATGGTAGAACACCCACAGTAGAACACTCACAGTTGTACAACCATGGTTGTACACCCATGGCAGAACACCCACAGTATAACACTCACAGTTGTACACCCATGGATGTACACCCATGGTAGAACACCCACAGCAGAATACCCACAGTAGAACACTCACAGTTGTACACCCATGGTTGTACACCCACGGTAGAACACCCATGGCAGAATACCCACAACAGAACACCCACAGTAGAACACTCACAACAGAACACCCACAGTGTCATAAAGCAGCCTAAATTATGCTGATTTTTAAACTTCTCAATTCGTTTAGCCCATCATGAATCAGGTCTGTTTATGTTCAAATCTGTAGTGCATGAATAGTTTTAAGAATGAAATGATCATTACATTGGGTAACTTGTGAAAGTGTGAATAGGTCAAAGAGTGGATCACTTCTGCCTTTATTGTGCAAAAGTTTTGACTGGATCCAGTAAAAAATAATAGAAAAGTTTGTCTGATGATTTCATCAAAATTAAATAACACATTTACACTAACAAGCTAGCACGTCATAGTGGATACTAGATAGGTTTAATTGTTTACTAAATGATTACAAAATGAGATGAGTGAAAAAACAGAATTGAGGTCTGTTCTCATCAGCAAAAGAAATATAATATATCTACAAAAATGACATGACAATGTAAATATAAACTGACTTACAACCTGGGTTGACTCTATCGCCTTTGAAGATGTGGCGTAGTTTCCTCCTCTCATGCGATTGTGCTAGAAAAAGGAAACAACCAAATGCGAAACCCTGGCAACAGTTGGTACTGCACAAGACACACTCACTATGTGCCCTCACTGCCCTACCACACTATGTGCCCTACCACACTATGTGCCCTACCACATGTTTTAAGTGACAATTACACTGATTCACTTACTCCTGCTGTACTACCTGTCTACCTGCTTCTCCAGCCTAGTCTTCCCATTTCCCCAACCCATTCTTCCCGCTTCCGCAGCCTAATCTTCCCGCTTCCCCAGCCGTCTTCTCGCTTCCCCAGCCCAGTTTTCCTGCATCCCCAGCACAGTCTTCCCGCTTCCCAGGCCCAGTAGTCCCGCTTCCCCAGTCCAGACTTCCTGAACTTCCGCCTTACCTGCTTGGCCTTCTCCTCCTCCTCGCTCTGGGAGAGGGCTATGGCGAGCTGCAGCTCCTCCTCCTCCTGAAGCTCCTGTTCAGTCTTCTTTGCCGGAGTCTGACCAACAACAAGCCACTCTTAAGAAAACATGAAGAAATCTAGCCATATGCCTCAGACAAGAAGACACACGTTATGCATCAGTCGGTTCGGTCATATCGCACGACGTCAAAGGTGAAGGTTACCTCTGTGGTTATGCTATATTTTTTACAATAGTTGACAAAATGGTTGACAAAATGGCAGGACCCAATCAGTGTAGCTCCAATGAAAGGGAAGAGGAAGAAAATTTCAGCATCGTTAATGTTATATATTATTAGTAGCTGTGTTCATTTTGACAAAACTCCCACTTGCATGTATCAAGTTGATACTATAATTGTACCATCAAAACTAAAAAAAGAGTGACGACTGGTCTGATGTGTCAATCGGTATTAACTCTGATACAATACGTCATTTTCTCAAATGTACATTGATCGGCTTCCTGGAGAATTGCTTCTCGCGACCGTTGTTTCTATCTCTGTATAATGGGCTGGCCAAATTCCACAGCGAGTTGTCCATGATAAAGCTCGATCAGTAATTGATGTGAGGATGATAGTCGAATTGGAGCACTGCCTTTAGGTAAAAATATCAGACATTTTATGTAATTCATTGCTACGTTTTGCGGGTCTGGAAATGTTGTTCTCAATCAGGCATGACTCTTTGTGGTCACACGACAGGTAACTCACCTGTTGCTGTTGGGACAGGGGACTGGACAGGTATTCGGCCGGCAGTTGGTCCTCATCAGGACTCTTCTTTGCTCCGGTTCTGCAGTGATTTATGTAATCACAAGTTTATATATATCTTATACATGTACATACTTAAATTTTTACATATAAATGATTTGGAAGATGACATATCTAGCAAAGTATTCAAATTTGCAGATGACACAAAAGTATTCAGAAAGGTTACTAATGATACAGATAAACAAAGTTTACAGGATGATCTAGATAAATTAGTTAAATGGTCAGAAAAATGGCAAATGTTATTAAATTTTGGGAAGTGTAAATGTATACACATAGGACATGGAAACATGGACGAAGAATACAAAATGGGGGATGCTTTACTAGGTAGAACTACACAAGAAAAGGACTTAGGAGTAACATTTAGTGCTGACATGAAAGTTTCAGAGCAATGTGGGATTGCTGCTTCGAAAGGAAATCAAATTCTAGGGCTAATTAGGAGAACTATCATGTATAAGGAGAAACAGCTAATTGTACCCCTGTACAAAGCAATAGTTAGACCACATTTGGAATATTGTATTCAAGCATGGAGACCATATCGTAAAAAGGACATAGAAAAGCTAGAAAGAATACAACGAAGAGCAACTAAAATTATTCCAGAATTGAGAGACCTTAGTTACAAAAGTCGCTTATTACAATGTGTTTTGACAACACTAGAGACCAGGAGACTAAGAGGAGACCAAAAAGTGTTTAAAATAGTGAATGGTTATGAGGATGTTGACAGGAATAAGTTCTTCAAACTTAAAGAAGGCAGTAGAACCAGAGGACATAAAGCAGCATTAGTTAAGGAGCAGTGTAGTTTGGACATGAGAAAGTACTCTTTCTCACAGAGGGTGATAATGTGTGTGCGTGCGTGCGTGCGTGCGTGTGTGCATGCGTGTGTGGACAGTGGCGTATTTAGGCAAAAGGGGAGTGTGGCCCAATGCAGAAATTATTTGATTTTTTTCCATTGCGCCACTACAGGGTAGCATTGGTGACCATGCGTACTCCCCTTTGGGAGATCCTAGATACGCCACTGTGTGTGGGTGCTTGACAAGGTTCATACTACTACCCTCTGTGGTTATGCTTTATTTTTTACAATGGCTAGGGATGGAGTGATGATAATTTTATGTGAACTACAGTTAAAAACAATTTAACAAAAAGAAACTGACTTGGCGAGCTCTTCGTAGCAGGGGTCGCATACTCGCACCTCCTTCTCAATGCCAAACTTGGGGATGATTGTTGACTTGGACGAGCATCGAGCACAGAAGATGTTGCCACAGGCCCGGCAGTGGTGCTGCAGCAACACATCACAGACACATGGATAGTACCAGACATAGCACAGTCAAGTCAAACACACGTATAGTACCAGACATAGCACAGTCAAATCAAACACATGGATAGTACCAGACATAGCACAGTCAAGTCAAACACACAGATAGTACCAGACACAGCACAGTCAAGTCAAACACACATATAGTACCAGACATAGCCCAGTCAAGTCAAACACATGGATAGTACCAGGCGTAACACAGTCAAACACACAGATTGTACCAGGCGTAACAACACAGTCAAGGCAAACACACAGATAATACATCTGGATATTTTTAAACCAGACATTTAAACAGATGAGGCTCAACTTAATCCATATGTTAGAGATGGTGAAGTACATCATTATGTTTTTCATTGCACATAATAACAATACTGTGGTTGTTCATCACTATATGTCATTTGTAGCAATACAGTTCAGTGTAGTTTGTTAAAATGTAAATGGACAGAGAGGGAAGACAGATAAATATCAGTTTTTCATCAAACTACTAACAGATAAATGTTGATCAATCACTTCTTGAATAGTCATTACATCACAATGGGTATCATTAATGTTATGCCTTTTTACAAACCACTGACACTTTTCGATATGGATGTCATGTCTCTTCCATTGCTCTGTGAGCACCTCTTGATTTACACCAATATCAATTGTTCACAATTGTCTGTTATCATCCTTCCTAATCTTCTCTATATTTCCTTATGATTACTGTTGCCGTTCATCTTACCTTAATTACTCAAACATAAGAATAATATTCTTTGATGGCAACAGTATCTTTATCACCGACAATCTTCTGGTGGACTAAATACTTAAATTTTTTTAAATATGACCATACCAAATATGAATGTTCTTGTTCAAAATGATCCAGAATGTAAATTGTTAGCACGTTGCATGTCATAAATTCATGAAATGTTATCTGCCTTCTTGAAAAGTAGTTTCCATTTATCTCACCATTGTGCTGTTCTCTCCTAGTCTATGTCAGTGTCATCCACATTAACATATGTCATTCCTCCATGTGCAACCAACACAGACCTCATGGTACCTGTTGTACTCACCTCTGGCTACACGTGGACCATGTAGGCACACAAATACTCTACAATATTCTGGCATTGGAAAATAACAAAGACATGCCCAGGTGAATAGAGATCACATAGTATGTCTCACTTGGTGCAGTTTCTTCATGCAGTGTGTTGTGCACAGTGAAGTATTGTACAATTTATTGATGACAGTCAGTTTACAGTAAGGAAACCAGAGAAGCCTGCAGCCACACACATTGACATTCTGAAACGCGACACAGGCTTGGAAAAAGATGAAATTAAGACTGCCGTGCAAGATAGATAAATATGGAGAAACTCAGTTGGTTTAACCAAGCACAATGTCGTGAATTAAAGCTTGGTCTATCCACAGATGCCCATGTCGTGAACAGCGTGGTTCGTGAAAATAACAGGAAATGCAACAAAAAGTGAAGCATACGTGTGCACGCAAAGCTAACGACACAATCACCTACCTTCCTGTTAAAGGTACCAAACTGAACACGACATCGCAGACAGGCCTCTCCATCTTTCCACTCTGGGGCCTTCTCTGAGGAGAACATTGCATCAGCTACTCTTAGACTTGGGAACGTTTGCCCTGCAATGAGCAGTAGGCCAGTGGTTCAGCTATGCCGAAACAGCTTCATATTATAGCTTATCTAAATTGTTGCAGATTTGTTATGCCAACAAATTCAACATAACTAATCATGGAATTCCAGCTGCAACAAATAGTATTTCCCCAGGGCTGTTCAGAAATCACTACCCTTGTATGTATATATATATATATATATATATATATATATATATATATATATATATATATATATATATATATATATATATACATATAATGGTACCACCCCATGTTTTTTTTCTTGATTACTTCTGTTAATACAATGACAATGTGGTGTAAGAATACTGTTAAAAAATAACACCATTGGCATAAGCAGATCAGAATTTAATTTACCCTAGACATGTTGTCAATGTGTCACTGGTTAAATCCCTAGCTAGAGACAGCCACTTCTTTATTCAGACACATGAACAGAGGCAACACAGAGTGAAACAATTACATAAGGCAGCGAATGGCAACAAAAGGATTTAAACACTGATACTTTCGATTTATGAATTTGTTTTGGATAGTGGTTTGGATAAAAGTAGCCTACCTTCCACCTTGAGAATTGTCATCGTGTCTTGTATGATCTTGTACTGAGGTTCATTGCGGAAGGCATGAGCCCAAACCTGGATCAACTCAAGGATCTTTGACTTCACAGGATCATGTTTCTTCTGCAGTCATCCAGAGAGACCAAACAATGCATTGCTTCAATGCATCCAGAAACATGGCACGCGCATAACAACCCATGCAAAAACTAAAGTTTATACAGCCATACTGTCATCACAAATTATGGTTTATTTTCCTTCAAGATATAATTAGTTTACATGACATTCTGAAATGCCAGATAGCATGAAAAAAGCCATAAAATGGTTTTATTTTTAAGAACAAATCTGAGAATTCCCCTTCCCCATACTCCCACTACTAAGACATCAATCAAGTCACTGCACCATAGACTGGAGTAAATTGTAATCCCTTATTCAAATAAAATTTCTACAAGATAAATCATTGCCTTGTCAACAAATCACAAATATGCATGTGTGGCTACATTGTAGAAATTAAATAAAACAATCAACTCAAATTAACATAAGTAATTAATAGACTCATGGCTACAACTTGAATCTTAAGTTGTCCTGTGTTCAAAAAGCTACGTGACCATACTCTATTATCAACTGCCATGTGCCTCATGACCTACATGACCAGACTCCAGTACCAACTGGCAAGTGTCTCAACTCAAGTCCTACGAGACCAGACTCCAGTACCAACTGCCAAGTGCCTCAACTCAAGTCCTACATGACCAGACTCCAGTACCAACTGCCAAGTGTCTCAACTCAAGTCTTATGAGACCAGACTCCAGTACCAACTGCCAAGTGTCTCAACTCAAGTCTAATGAGACCAGACTCCAGTACCAACTGCCAAGTGCCTCAACTCAAGTCCTACGTGACCAGACTCCAGTACCAACTGCCAAGTGCCTCAACTCAAGTCCTACATGACCAGACTCCAGTACCAACTGCCAAGTGCCTCAACTCAAGTCCTATGTCACCAGACTCCAGTACCAACTGCCAAGTGTCTCAGATGAAGTCCTATGTCACCAGACTCCATTATCAACTGCCAAGTGTCTCAGATGAAGTCCTATGTCACCAGACTCCATTATCAACTGCCAAGTGTCTCAGATGAAGTCCTACGTGACCAGACTCTAGTATCAACTTCCAGGCATCTTAACTCAAGTCACAACTTTACTTCTTATCATACATGATATTATAAACGAAAAGTCACTTATGTTTCTTTTACAATGTAACCAAATCTCACAGGAATCTGCTTCAACTGCCAAAGATTGTTAAGCATTGTTGTAAACAAAATGTTCAGCCTTTGTACTTACATTTGCTTGTTCTTTGAAGAACTCCATGAAATCATGAGATGCCACTTCATTGTGAACAGCATTGCCACAGTTTTTCATTATTGCCTCGAGCACCTGCAAGGACAGGCCAATACATCTGTGAGACAACTCAAGAGACCAGTCTTTCACTTTACAGGACAGCTCATCTAAACATTTCATATCTAGGTATGATCACCTCCAAATAAAACATGTCCTATCATGTTCCACTCTTCTGTTTCCCACTTTGATGTTACAAAAAATGTAACAGCTGAAATGCTGCTACAATAATAAGCATGCGTGCAAGTCTCACCAATGACCAATCCACACACAATGACACTTATAAAAGTATCCACCCAAAGGTGTGTTTCAATTGGTCAAAAAACATTTGGTAAACATAAAAATCACTTCTTTTAATAGCTGACTAAACCACCTATAGGGAACGTAAGTCTTGTGACCTAGTTTTAGCTCTGGATTCCACTGGCGACCTTGCTGAGGTGTAAAGAATAGGATTATATTTTGTGTTTGGGTGTACTCACAGAACTGACACCAAACGGTAAAAATATTTCTGGTTTCAGACTGATGAAAAAAATTTAAAGGTGTATGAGAAGTTCTATATATAAGAATGCAAATCCGTTTACAATACATATGTTTCAGTATAAATTTTAATATTATTGTAAATAATGACACAGTAAAATACAAAAATTTTCTACAATCATAAGAACTTATAAATAAACAATAGTTATTCTAATCACAATGTTTGTTGATCAGAAGGAACAACTGTGTCAGACAACCATGACGAGTCAGAAATGTAATTTCCCGATTAACTGTCCCTGAAATAATTATTTAAATATCGGATTTCGCTTCATATATTAAAAACATACTACGGATTATCGCTAAAAGTGGTCATTTAGACATGTGGAATCAGTTGAAAAATCTTTAAATATTTATACCCCAAACAGACTGTTTTTAGTAAAGTAAACAAATTTGTTATGCATATAGATTTTCCTATGCCGGCAGTGCATGAGCGATGATACATGATATCCAGTTGTAACTCTCAAATGATTACCGTGAACATTCTTATATATAAAGCTTCTCACACACCTTTAACATCTTTTCATCGGTCTGAAGCCAAACAAATTTGATGTCAGTTCTATTAGTACGCCCAAAATCAAAATATAATCCTATTCTATACACAGGCATCAAAACAGCTGAGGTCGCCAGTGGACTCCAGAGCTAAAACTAAGCTTATGTTCCCTATTGTCTACTTATGTTCCCTATTGTCTTTTAATATTACATTTCTGCATCAACTGCATGGTGACACACCATGTGACATGTACAGTAGATTTGGCTGTCTATCAACCACGGGAGATTATTGGAATCAACAGAGATAACTATGTGGCAGGGTTGAAAAAAATGATTTAAAAAAAATTTTTTTTTTTATTTATATCAGATTTTTTTTTTATCTGGTATACACAATGTCATAAAATATTTGACTATCAGACTGTCTGGTGTCAATACATCTACACAAGTGTGCGCACTTTGTGCTTTTGTATTAAAAAACACACAAAACTTTGTTGATCTCGATGCTTGTAAACAATTATTTGTGTTAAATTCATATAAATCAGCGATTAAAAAAATCGGAATTAAAAAAAATCATAAATCAATGATTTTTTTGTGTGATTTAAATCAATGATTTAAATAAAATGATTTAAATCAAAAGATGGTAAGATTAAAACCAAAATAAAACATGAAAACATCCAAAAAAGGATTCAGTAGTTGAGGATGAAATGGTTTCAACAGGTTGTCAGAACAGACATGATAGACATTTTAAGACGTGTGCAAACACCAGGGTTGAAAAAAATCATGATTTAAAAAAAAAAAATCAATAAAATCGGATTTTTAAAATTTTAATCGGATTTATTTGATTTTTTTTATTTATTTGAAATCTCGTATATAGATATTTATATAGATGTTTAAATTTGTAAACTCTTTCAAACATGTTCTATTCAAATCGATGTGGGTTCTTGTCTTAACAGAGGGTACATGATTTTTTTTTATATAAAGACATTAGACAATGTCCACAAGGCCTCACCCTCTGTAGTTGCATAATCTGGAAACTGGAAATAAAAAAATAAAAAAAATCATAAATTAATTATGTTTTTAATTTTTTTGGAGAGATTTAAATCAATGATTTAAATCAAATGATTTAAATCAAACAACCCTGGCAAACACATAAATGTTTTAAGGAATAATGAGAGAAGTGAAGGAAGATGTATCAAAGTTTACCTGAATGGCAAACATGGACACATGTGGGTTGTCTACAGCAATGCGTTTTCTGATGGCACTGATGGCATACTTGGGCCTGCAAATATCAACAGAAATGTTATTTAAACAGTCACATTTCAGAAGCTGTTGTACATGTACCTTCAAGTGCATCTTATATATACGCAAATATATAACTTAGCACTCCAGTCTTTGAGATGAAACAAAACCTGTTTGTACCCAGGAGGGTGTCCTGTAGGTGGAGCAGTGAAGCAGTTGAATATATTATAATATTGTAATTGTGCATAGTACTAGTAGCCAAGAATACGGTTAGCATTAATACAGAAAACTGGAATATTTACAGTTAGAAAAAAACAATGGTGTTTCATTACTTTTATATTGATTCATTATAAATTGTTACCTGTTAGCTTACAGAATGTTGCCCTAAATAATGTATTTCAGATATGATTGTGTGAAAGAAAGGAAAACTGTTAAGGCTTCTATCACAAGAAAGGGAATCTTTGAAATTGCACAGGTATAAATGACTATTTGTATCATTGACAGCTTGAAAGCTTCACAACAAAATATTAACAATTAATTTTAACAACCACATCTAAACATTCAATTTATAAATATTTGTAACTGACACAGCTTGAACATTGTTATTATTTTCAGGGAAATTGTAATTTTGTAACTCACTGTACGTCAGACTGCCTGATGAGATCACATATCTGGAGAGTACTGTCCCAGTCGGGCTCCAGAAGCAGCTGACTGGTGGCCTTCTCTAGATGACAACAACAACAACACAGTCACATGACTGGCACATGGGTTCACACTTCATCCTCCATTCATTTAGCCCATCGCGGATCAGGTTCGTTGATGTTCAAATATGCAGTGCATTAATAGCTTAGCTCTCGGTACCAAGGAAGGTGCTAAACAGAATCATTCTAGAGAGGCTTCAATCAAAAAAGATCATGCACCAACCAGATAACAACACTTCGCATTACAATTGAGCAGTCAATAGAATGGAACTCTCCTGTTTACATTAATTTTATTGGCTTCAAAAAACCCTTTGATAGCTTAGATTGCGAGACCTTATGGAAGCTAATATGACACTACGGAAGCTAATATGACCCTATGGTATACCAGAGAAGTTCATCTCAGTAATCAAAACAGGGCTGGGTCCAATTACACAAAATTATATCAATTACAATTACATTAATTTTTTTATTTCAATTACAATTAGTCATAATTTTCCAAATCAATTACAATTACAATTACACTGTTTCAATTTCAATTACAATTACATTATGCGGAACCAAATATATTTTGCATTTGTTAATTATGTATTTTTGCGAGTTTTGCTGAATTTAAATATTTTTTACACACTTGATAAACAAATATAACGGTAATGTTTGTACATTTTGTTGAATTATGACTTTGAATTATACTAAATAAAAAGATAACCATTTAAAACATATTTTTATTATATAAAAATACAATGCAATATCCAGACATAATCCTACAGGACATATTCCAATGCAGACATTTATCCGTGTGCATTTCTTAAATTTTTCTTTGGAAAATACTAATAATAGGGTATGATGTGTTTACTTTGAGGTGGTAGCTCCTGCTCTAAGCTGATATTCTTAATTGGTCTGCCCTTTACTTTGTGTTGGGAATGAGGGGAGAGGCCATATAAACGGTCCTTGCCACCTGACCTGTCTCCAACCCACCACAACACAAGGGGTGTAATTGGCTTGCTAAAGCTGCAATGTTTCACTGAGCTGATATTTTCTGAAGCAATATCAGGCTACAGGTCTTTCCATGTTGTTTGAATACCAGCTTAGCCTTTGTCTGACAATGTATGTGCATTGTTTATTGCTTCCTGGCTGTTACCAACTAACTGAAAAGGCTAATTGCTAAGGCTACCCACCACTAGCACCACTGACCAGTACCCACCAGACAGTGAATACTGAGAATTAAATATAAATATATAATATGTTATTATTAGTTTTGACTTTCAACTCATGTGAGACTTAAATTATATTTTTATTGACAATTCGTTGTATTGATTGTAATTTAAATAAATTTTCAATTATACAAAATATAACAATTACAATTACAGCAACATTTTGAAACCATAATCAATTACAATTACAGCAACATTTTGAAACCATAATCAATTACAATTACACAATTTTGCTGTAATCAATTACAATTACATAATTGGACCCAGCCCTGAATCAAAACAACATACAAGGAATGACCTGCAGAGTTCTACATGAAAGGAAGACCACAAATCAATTTGATGTAAAGACTGAGATGTCACCATTTCTATTCCTGGTGGCCATCAACTGACCATGAGAACAACTAGATGACGTTGACTCTGCTGATGATTAGGGTCTTCTTTCACACAACCAGAAGCAAATGCAAGAAAAGACATTAATAAAAGAAACTGCAGCCATGTTAGGACTGAATTGAAAAAAGGCAAAACCGGGATCATGAAGATCAACAGCTCAAATACACTACAAAGATAAGTGCTAGGTGAAGTACAATCTTTCGTGTACCTAGAAAGAATTGTGGACACAAACGGAGGAACAGATAATGATAAAAGGGCTAGTATTGGGACGTCAAGGGAGCCTTCACTGTGTTAATAAGATATGTAAGTCCAGAGAAATTTCAAAACCAACCAAGCTATGCATTATTTACTCAAATGTTAAGGTTGTGCTTATGTATGGATCAGAGATGTGGTGTACCACAAAATCCATGCTACAGAAGATTCAAAAGGATATGGTGGCCAGAAACAATAAGCAATGAAGCACTGTGGGAAAGAACATACCAGGAACTAATCAAACTAGAAGGAAGAAGTTGAGCTGGATAGGCCATGCTCTCAGGAAGCCAACACAACACATCATGAGACAGGCGCTCATGGCAAAAGAAAAAGGGGAAGGCCAAGAAACATCTGGCGCAGAGATGTAGAAGCAAAGATGTCAAAATTAGAATACAAATGGAAAGAGCTGGAAGCCCAAGCCCAAATCTGTGTCCGGTGGATGGCTTATGCTCCGCTGGAGAGTGAAAAGGCTTAAGTCAAGAAAAGTAGTTTAAGTATTTATGTACTCAGTTTAATAGAAGAGTGCATACTTTATTAAAATCATGCACCGAAAGAATTGATTGGATAACTTGCGAATGTGTGAATTAGCCAGGTCATAGTACAGTGTATATAGAGTTGGACCACGTTTGTCACAGGATGTTGACCATAAATCAGACCATTTAATAGTTTGTCTGATTTCATGAAAACTAAATAACACATTTGTACAAACAAGATGGCATGCCATACTAGATACAACTGGTTTGATTTTTCATGAAATTATTTGAAAACGACACACAAAAAAGTTTTATTGTAGAGGGACCTTAAGTTGATGGTGAAGTCATCATAACTCTCCATTTATCTGGTTGGCTGATTTTATGTTGCTAAGATGAAGTAAGCGCACACATAAGTTACATAATGAAAGAAAAGATGAATAAAATATGTTTGTTACCTAGAACATGTAACAAGTGACAAAATTATTAAATAAAAATATAGCTGTATTAGGTAAGCATTTGGATTGAACAATGTACACAATGTACAATGGCTGGGCTCTACGGACTTGCAGCATTTAATAGTATTTATTATAGGAAAAAGGCAGTATGCAGGTTTTGTTATAATTTTTAAAGAATTTAATTACCTGAAAATAGCATAGAGAAGGACTTAGACAATCAGTGATAAAATTGCCTTGAACCAATAATATAAAATACTTCTATTACACTAAAATCCTTGGGAGACCCAACCTCGACAGGGGTTAAGAAGTTTATAATCAATAAGCAGTTCCAGTTGTAAACAGTTGGAATGCTGGGGAGCTATGGAGGATAAGCACATTTAAACAAACGTTTGTCTTAACATTGGAAAAAAAAAAGTAGATTAGAATTAGATGATCGAAGCTGCCTGGGCTGTCTTGCAGGAGTGAGCAGTGAATGTAAATATGCTGGTTGCTTGGATGAAAGTGTTTGATAGGTAACTGTATAGATCTTAAAAATAATCTATATCAGACAGGGAGTCAATGCAATGATTTAAGAAGTAGTAATGAGTGAGAGAAATGAGGAGACTGGGTAACTACCACTGCCAAACAATTTTGCACACGCTGAAGTTTCAAGATGTTCTTGAGAGCAATATTATGATAAAGGGAATTGCAATAGTGAAATCTACTGCTAACAAGAGCATTTGCAATAGTTTTAGTGACATCAAAAGACTGGTGAATACGACGAAGGTCACGAATGTGATAAAAACAGTACTGACAAGTTTGTGAAATTTGCTGTCTAAAATTATTATCAAAGGTGACTCCTAAATTCTGTGCTGAGATGGCCAGCGTGAAATTCTGACTTAGCATAGGTGTCAGGGAAAAAACAATAAAGTTTACCACCAATAACTTGTTCACACCTGGTGGATCCACCAGTGATAACTTGTTTTCACCCCTGGTGGATCCACCTGAGATTACTTGTTATTACCCCTGCTGAATCCACCAGTGAAGACATATTATAACCCTAGTAGATCCACTTGGGATTACTTGTTATCACCTCTGGTGAATATACCTGAGATGACTTGTTATCACCCCTGGCCCTGGTGAATATACATGAGATGACTTGTTATACCCCTGGTGAATATACATGAGATGACTTGTTATACCCCTGGTGAATCTACCTAAGATTACTTGTTATCACCCCTGTGGATCTACCTGAGATGACTTGTTACCATCCCTGGTGGATCCACCTGAGATGACTTGTTATCACCCCTGTGGATCTACCTGAGATGACTTGTTACCATCCCTGGTGGATCCACCAGTGGTGACTTGTTATCACCCATGTTGGACCCAAACAAACCCTGAACCTTGGCACATTTTCTCTTACCGAATCACCTCTGCTCTAGCCCAGTGTAGTAGCCTCTGTCAAACATCCTCTTCCAAAACATTTCCTCGACATTGTCACTGACTTGTCAAAACAAAAGCTGGATTCCTCAAAACTAAAACAATGTCGATGTGTAAGGAAGGAACTGTGCCTTGTAAATATTTAAGATATTCATGTATAGCACAATTAATTTAAACACTCACCCAGAGCCCTATCAAACTGCGTTGATCTTCCGAACATTTCTGTCAATCTATGTCATATGATGACTAAAGTACGAATGACCACTTATACAAGCAAAACAAATGCGTACAAATAGGACACAAAATGGCCGGAAGTGGCAGTGTGATGTCATCGATCCCTCACGATAATGAAAATAATTATGTTTTCAGTTAAGGTCAATAAAATGGAAACAATATATAAATATAGGCCTTCGATAAATATAATCAACGTAGTGAGACACGTTCAGAAGTGATAATTTAATTGTGCGATTAATCTTACAACATTAAAAAAAACTACGTTTGGCTAATTAAAGAATAAAAAAAAATCCAACAAAGCACGTGGTTTTAGACTTAGTTATGCATAACGTATTTATAAACTACACATTTCATAGTACACATACCTTTCTAGTCGGTGCAAATTAAAGAATATAATTGTCCCAAACTAAACCAAAACAACAAGGGCAAACATTTCACTTGTCACACAGTCAAGTGGTGTCATGTGGTGTCATGTGATGAGCTGTTGTTCACCGAGCCACGAAACAAGATATACATTTGTTATATCTACCTGTCACCTAGAAACACCGGTTTGTATATTACATCGTTTTATAAACTATTGTGTTGCATCTTTCTAAGACTAAGCTAATAGTCATTACCTTCAGTGCGCCATTAGAGTGCTTTTAAACGGTATCAAAGTATTCCTTTCTTATTCACGTACACATCGCGGCATCGCCCCGGTCATGGGACTCGCCTAGGCTAGGGCTAGGCATAGGGAGCGGGTGTGGCAGGGGTCTCAGCCTCCTATCTCCTTCCTGTCATGGGTGCCAACCTCTCATCTTCCACCTGTTTGTGGGACCAATCTCCCACCTCCCAGAGCATTAGTACACTTTGTACGAATAAGTAAATATCGAACTGGTTTCGCTCCCATGCCATGCATGGCATTGGCAATTGCCAGACTTGGCATTCAGTGTTGGGGCCCTTCAGCGTCCACACAGACGAAATGTAAACCAGATCAAACTTAATCCAGTTTAAACTAACGCACTGGCTATTCGCAGAGCAGCTCACTCACGTTGGGGTTTTCAGATGATGCTTACCTCGGCTCTAGGCATGATGTGTTTTATTGCTTTTTTGAACATGTGTATATATGCTATGATTTAACAATGGAGCCTATTCTTTTGCAAGAAGGCGCTACCCATGACACATGGAATTCTTTCCAGACTACACTAGACGAATATTTGAAGGTTCGCCACATTCAATTCTGTTGTGTCAATTCAAGAACTGTTGTACCACATTGTTGCTTTGTGTTCATTCATATGTATATGTATAATAAGTATTCCCTATACCACAACGTGGCAGGGTGTGCCAACCTCCCTCTATATAGTGCTAAAAAAAGTATGTTTCATGTAACAGAAAATCAAAAAGCATGTGCAGAATGACTGCCGTACTTTTAAACTAGCGTAGGTTTAAAGGTACATCTCCGTAATAAGTCCTCCCACAATAACTTGCTGTAAAATCAGTTTGAATGTCATCCTGCATTGTATTGCGTGAGTGCTGCCATAAAATGAGGTGTGTGACTAAACAAGTATCGCGCTGACGAGTAACTTTTAATGAATGACTTGCATGCATATATTTATACATGACGGCCTATTGTGTTTTGTGCATGTTTTTTGTCCAAATAGCGCCGCATTACATCAGCATCTCCTACAGATGGAGTCCTCAACTTACATTATCGCTCATCATGGAGGTAATCCATGTTGGTATGTAGACCACAAAAGTGCAATATGTTAAAAGAATGTTTTTGTACATGGAATTATTAGTGATGTGGAATGATTGAATGAATGCATTGGCATAGAAAAATGGCAAGAATGTTGTATAGTGGAGTAAATAAAGGGTTGTTTAATTAACGGGACACAACGCCAGGAATTGTTTGCATGCATAAAGATTTGGACAGTATACCGATATCTGTGAATTTTTATGCACCATATCATATGGCATGTGGACAGCTGAGATTTTAGTTATTTTAAGTGTCTGAATATATAAATATGGAAATGTCCACACTATATCAGAGTTGTGGAGCCTATCGGCCAACATGACAGCTAGATCGGACAATTTGCATCCCTCCCTCCCTCCGTCCATCCCTCCCTCCCAATTTCCTGAAACTTGTCTCTGTGACTTCTGTGTTACAAAGTGGTGCCCCTGGTGGGAGTTAATTACATCTAATCTCTACTTGATGGCCCCAGATCATTACTTACTTTCTCTTTCAGCCGGTGGCTAGAGACCTCAAACTCTTCTTGAAGGTGTTCAGAGTAGAAGCTGATATGGCTTCTTCAGGAAGTTTGTTCCAGTAATAAATGACACGATTTGTGAAGAAATGTTTACAGATCTCTGTGCAGGAGTATGTCTTCCTTAGCTTTAAGCTATGGCCCCTCAGATTGCTGCTACATTGATAGAAAAAATGCTCTGGGTTATTCCTATTTAGGCCAATAAGATATTTATATACCTCACAGAGGTCCGCCTCAAATCGTCTCTGACTCTCTGTTCCAAAGGAACTGATTTGATAGGTGCTATGCTGAGTTTCAGCGCTCTCTTCTGAACTTTCTCTAATTCATCTATATCCTTTCTATAGAAAGGGTTCCAAGCTGGCGATGCATATTCTAGCACTGGTTGTATCATTGTTTCATATAAGGTCTTTATTATCTTTTCTGAGCTACTTTCAAAGCATCATTTAATTAGTCCTATGCGTTGATTTGCCTGAGTTGTAATATATTTTACGTGGGTGCTTGTTTTTAGGTTTTCGCATATGGCAATTCCTAGATCTTTTTGTTCTTCAACAACTTCTAAGATTTCTCCATTTAATGTGTATGCAGAGTTGAGGCTTTGACTGATTCAGGTAGATCATTTACATATAACAAAAATAGCAATGGCCCTAGAATTGAGCCTTGTGTAACCCCACTTCTAAAATTTTTTCATGATGAAAGACCATTTCTTAGGACCACCCTCTACCTTCTACCTGCTAGGAAAGATTGGATCCTTAATAGTACTTTGCCTTTAATACCATATTGTCTTAATTTATAAATCAATTGTTTATGAGGTACAGTATCAAAGGCCTTTGAAAAATCTAAGTAAATTACATTAGTTTCAGCACTGTTATCTGGATTTAATAGTTGAGTACCGGGGTAATTTAACAAGATTTAACAAGATTTGCCATCCAAGCCAAAGGCCCAGATGGCAAGTGGACAAGGAAGCCATTGGCTTATCGAGAGTCCAACAATGTTCATCTACTAATGCATGACATTTTTTTTGCAAACCATGTTGGTCACAGCTGATAGTATTGTTTGTATCAGCCAGTTTAAGCAAACTGTCTTGTATAATTCTTTCTAGTAGTTTAATCACTTGGCTGGTGAGTGACACTGGTCTGTAATTATTGCACTTGTTTCGTGGACCTTTTTTTTTGTGGATTGGTGTTATATTTGCATCCCTCCAATCCTGTGGTATTTGGCTTGTTTGTACAGATTTATTAAATATATAGGCTATATGAATATCAAAATCTAAGCAATTTCTGAAAATATTTACATTTAATAGGTCTGGACCACTAGCTTTGTCTGGTTTCAGTTTTGTTAACTGGGTCCTTACTTCTAAATTGTACAGTGTACATTTTACAATGGTATCTAAAGTTGGTAGAGAGTGCAGTAATTCTTGCTCATCTGTAAGAACATATATGAAATAATTGTTTAATATGTTTGCTTTAGCTTCAAAGTTAAGATTACTAATTGTTGCCAATGATTTGGTAAAGTGTCTAGTATAGTTCCAGAATCTTTTATCATTAACATTTATTTGGTCAACCAACTTCTCTTCATAGTGCAATTTTGCCTCCTTTAAGACAGTCTGTAGTTTTTCTTTTTCTAATTCATATATTATATGATCGACTGAAAGCCCACTTTTGTTTGCCACTATTTGTTTAGCACATTTAGTTTTTTTTTCTTTTGCACAGATTTGTATCTTACCCATGGAGGCTTTAGTCTTGATCCCTGCTTTATCTCTTTGAATGCGACATGCTTCTCCACTAGTTCTCCACATGCACTACTTGAAATGTTTCCACGTTTCAGTCATTGATGTATTATTGTATTCTTTGGTCCAGTCTATGTTTCTTATTTCTTTGTTTATTACTTCATAATTAGCTTTTGAGTACAAGTAAATTTTTCTAGATTTTGATGTTATTCAAACAACTGGACATCTTAGTAGTACATTTATACATCTGTGATCGCTCAGAGCAAAACTTTCCTGTACCTCGAGTTTATCTATACAACTGGGGTCTGAAATGCATACAAGGTGGAGGATGTTGTTACCTCTAGTTGGTTTATCAACCATCTAAACCCAAACAATTTCATTAAGAGTATCAATGAAACTTTTCTCTGGTTGGCTGTTTCCCTCCCCTCTATCTTTCTAAAATTAAAATCGCCAAGAAGGAGACAATTCATATTTTCTATTGTATTTATTGAATTGTTTATCTTTTGGAACATGTGTGCCTCATCTTGTGGCCAATAGCACGCTCCAACTTGCAACTGTATATTAGGGTGTGGGGATATTGTAACCCAAAAGGTTTCTACATCTGTATTGCCAGGTATGTATAATGTTGGGTTTAAATTATATTTTATTAGTAGTACAGTCTATAGTACTCTTCCCCTGTCTTCCACTGTGTATGTGTCTGGTGTGTAGTACTCCTCCCCTGTCTTCAACTGTGTATGTGTCTGGTGTGTAGTACTCCTCCTTGTCTTCCACTGTGTATGTGCCTGGTGTGTTGTACTCCTCCTTGTCTTCCACTGTGTATGTGCCTGGTGTGTAGTACTCCTCCCCTGTCTTCCACTGTGTATGTGTCTGGTGTGTTGTACTCCTCCCCTGTCTTCCACTGTGTATGTGTCTGGTGTGTAGTACTCCTCCCCTGTCTTCCACTGTGTATGTGTCTGGTGTGTAGTACTCCTCCTTCTCTTCCACTGTGTATGTGTCTGGTGTGTAGTACTCCTCCCCTGTCTTCCACTGTGTATGTGTCTGGTGTGTTGTACTCCTCCCCTGTCTTCCACTGTGTATGTATCTGGTGTGTAGTTCTCCTTCCCTGTCTTCCACTGTGTATGTGCCTGGTGTGTAGTACTCCTCCCCTGTCTTCCACTGTGTATGTGTCTGGTGTGTAGTACTCCTCCTTGTCTTCCACTGTGTATGTGTCTTGTGTGTAGTACTCCTCCCCTGTCTTCCACTGTGTATGTGTCTGGTGTGTAGTACTCCTCCCTGTCTTCCACTGTGTATGTGCCTGGTGTGTAATACTCCTCCTTGTCTTCCACTGTGTATGTGTCTGGTGTGTAGTACTCCTCCCCTGTCTTCCACTTTGTATGTGTCTGGTGTGTAGTACTCCTCCTTGTCTTCCACTGTGTATGTGCCTGGTGTGTAGTACTCCTCCCTGTCTTCCACAGTGTATGTGTCTGGTGTGTTGTACTCCTCCCCTGTCTTCCACTGTGTATGTGTCTGGTGTGTTGTACTCCTCCCCCTGTCTTCCACTGGTGTGTAGTTCTTGTCCCCTGTCTTCCGCTGTATATGTATCTGGTGTGTAGTACTCCTCCCCTGTCTTCCACTGTGTATGTGTCTGGTGTGTAGTACTCCTCCTTGTCTTCCACTGTGTATGTGTCTGGTGTGTAATACTCCTCCCCTGTCTTCCACTGTGTATGTGTCTGGTGTGTTGTACTCCTCCCCTGTCTTCCACTGTGTATGTCCCTGGTGTGTATTACTCCTCCCCTGTCTTCCACTGTGTATGTGCCTGGAGTGTAGTACTCCTCCCCTGTCTTCCACTGTGTATGTGTCTGGTGTGTAGTATTCCTCCCCTGTCTTCCACTGTGTATGTGTCTGGTGTGTAGTACTCCTCCCCTGTCTTCCACTGTGTATGTGCCTGGTGTGTAGTACTCCTCCTTGTCTTCCACTGTGTATGTGCCTGGTGTATAGTACTCCTCCCCTGTCTTCCACTGTGTATGTGCCTGGTGTGTAGTACTCCTCCCCTGTCTTCCACTGTGTATGTGTCTGGTGTGTTGTACTCCTCCCCTGTTTTCCACTGTGTATGTGTCTGGTGTGTAGTACTCCTCCCCTGTCTTCCACTGTGTATGTGCCTGGTGTGTAGTACTCCTCCTTGTCTTCCACTGTGTATGTGCCTGGTGTGTAGTACTCCTCCCCTGTCTTCCACTGTGTATGTGCCTGGTGTGTAGTACTCCTCCTTGTCTTCCACTGTGTATGTGCCTGGTGTGTAGTACTCTTCCTTGTCTTCCACTGTGTATGTGCCTGGTGTGTAGTACTCCTCCTTGTCTTCCACTGTGTATGTACCTGGTGTGTAGTACTCCTTGTCTTCCACTGTGTATGTGCATGGTGTGTAGTACTCCTCCCCTGTCTTCCACTGTGTATGTGCCTGGTGTGTAGTACTCCTCCCCTTTCTTCCACTGTGTATGTGTCTGGTGTGTTGTACTCCTCCCCTGTCTTCCACTGTGTATGTATCTGGTGTGTAGTTCTCCTTCCCTGTCTTCCGCTGTGTATGTATCTGGTGTGTAGTACTCCTCCCCTGTCTTCCACTGTGTATGTGTCTGGTGTGTAGTACTCCTCCTTGTCTTCCACTGTGTATGTGTCTGGTGTGTAGTACTCCTTGTCTTCCACTGTGTATGTGTCTTGTGTGTAGTACTCCTCCCCTGTCTTCCACTGTGTATGTGTCTGGTGTGTAGCACTCCTCCTTGTCTTCCACTGTGTATGTGCCTAGTGTGTAGTACTCCTCCCTGTCTTCCACTGTGTATGTGTCTGGTGTGTTGTACTCCTCCCCTGTCTTCCACTGTATGTGCCTGGTGTGTAGTACTCCTCCCCTGTCTTCCACTGTGTATGAGTCTGGTGTGTAGTACTCCTCCTTGTCTTCCACTGTGTATGTGCCTGGTATGTAGTACTCCTCCCCTGTCTTCCACTGTGTATGTGTCTGGTGTGTAGTACTCCTCCTTGTCTTCCACTGTGTATGTGCCTGGTGTGTAGTACTCCTCCTTGTCTTCCAATGTGTATGTGTCTGGTGTATAGTACTCCTCCTTTTCTTCCACTGTGTATGTGTCTGGTGTGTAGTACTCCTCCTTGTCTTCCACTGTGTATGTGCCTGGTGTGTAGTACTCCTCCCCTGTCTTCCACAGTGTATGTGTCTGGTGTGTAGTACTCCTCCTTGTCTTCCACTGTGTATGTGTCTTGTGTGTAGTACTCTTCCCCTGTCTTCCACTGTGTATGTGTCTGGTGTGTAGTACTCCTCCCTGTCTTCCACTGTGTATGTGCCTGGTGTGTAGTACTCCTCCCCTGTCTTCCACTGTGTATGTGTCTGGTGTGTAGTACTCTTCCCATGTCTTCCACTCTGTATGTACGTGGTGTGTAGTACTCCTCCCCTGTCTTCCACTCTCTATGTGCCTGGTGTGTAGTACTCTTCCCCTGTCTTCCACTCTGTATGTATCTGGTGTGTAGTACTCTTCCCCTGTCTTCCACTCTGTATGTACCTGGTGTGTAGTACTCCTCCTCTGTCTTCCACTGTGTATGTACCTGGTGTGTAGTACTCTTCCCCTGTCTTCCACTCTGTATGTACCTGGTGTGTAGTACTCTTCCCCTGTCTTCCACTGTGTATGTATCTGATGTGTAGTACTCCTCCCCGTCTTCCACTCTGTATGTACCTGGTGTGTAGTACTCTTCCCCTTTCTTCCACTGTGTATGTACCTGGTGTGTAGTACTCTTCCCATGTCTTCCACTCTGTATGTACCTGCTGTGTAGTACTCCTCCCCTGTCTTCAACTGTGTATGTGTCTGGTGTGTAGTACTCGTCCACTGTTTATGTGTCTGGTGTGTAGTACTCCTCCCATGTCTTCCATTGTGTATGTGTCTGGTGTGTAGTACTCCTCCCTTGTCTTCCACTGTGTATGTGTCTGGTGTGTAGTACTCCTCCCTTGTCTTCCACTGTGTATGTGCCTGGTGTGTAGTACTCCTCCCTTGTCTTCCATTGTGTATGTGCCTGGTGTGTAGTACTCCTCCCTTGTCTTCCACTGTGTATGTCCCTGGTGTGTATTACTCCTCCCCTGTCTTCCACTGTGTATGTGCCTGGTGTGTAGTACTCCTCCCCTGTCTTCCACTGTGTATGTGTCTGGTGTGTAGTATTCCTCCCCTGTCTTCCACTGTGTATGTGTCTGGTGTGTAGTACTCCTCCCCTGTCTTCCACTGTGTATGTGCCTGGTGTGTAGTACTCCTCCTTGTCTTCCACTGTGTATGTGCCTGGTGTGTAGTACTCCTCCCCTGTCTTCCACTGTGTATGTGCCTGGTGTGTAGTACTCCTCCCCTGTCTTCCACTGTGTATGTGTCTGGTGTGTTGTACTCCTACCCTGTCTTCCACTGTGTATGTGTCTGGTGTGTAGTACTCCTCCCCTGTCTTCCACTGTGTATGTGCCTGGTGTGTAGTACTCCTCCTTGTCTTCCACTGTGTATGTGCCTGGTGTGTAGTACTCCTCCCCTGTCTTCCACTGTGTATGTGCCTGGTGTGTAGTACTCCTCCTTGTCTTCCACTGTGTATGTGCCTGGTGTGTAGTACTCTTCCTTGTCTTCCACTGTGTATGTGCCTGGTGTGTAGTACTCCTCCTTGTCTTCCACTGTGTATGTACCTGGTGTGTAGTACTAATTGTCTTCCACTGTGTATGTGCATGGTGTGTAGTACTCCTCCCCTGTCTTCCACTGTGTATGTGCCTGATGTGTAGTACTCCTCCCCTGTCTTCCACTGTGTATATGTCTGGTGTGTTGTACTCCTCCCCTGTCTTCTACTGTGTATGTATCTGGTGTGTAGTTCTCCTTCCCTGTCTTCCGCTGTGTATGTATCTGGTGTGTAGTACTCCTCCCCTGTCTTCCACTGTGTATGTGTCTGGTGTGTAGTACTCCTCCTTGTCTTCCACTGTGTATGTGTCTGGTGTGTAGTACTCCTTGTCTTCCACTGTGTATGTGTCTTGTGTGTAGTACTCCTCCCCTGTCTTCCACTGTGTATGTGTCTGGTGTGTAGTACTCCTCCTTGTCTTCCACTGTGTATGTGCCTAGTGTGTAGTACTCCTCCCTGTCTTCCACTGTGTATGGGTCTGGTGTATTGTACTCCTCCCCTCTCTTCCACTGTGTATGTGCCTGATGTGTAGTACTCCTCCCCTGTCTTCCACTGTGTATGAGTCTGGTGTGTAGTACTCCTCCTTGTCTTCCACTGTGTATGTGCCTGGTATGTAGTACTCCTCCCCTGTCTTCCACTGTGTATGTGTCTGGTGTGTAGTACTCCTCCTTGTCTTCCACTGTGTATGTGCCTGGTGTGTAGTACTCCTCCCCTGTCTTCCACAGTGTATGTGTCTGGTGTGTAGTACTCCTCCTTGTCTTCCACTGTGTATGTGTCTTGTGTGTAGTACTCTTCCCCTGTCTTCCACTGTGTATGTGTCTGGTGTGTAGTACTCCTCCCTGTCTTCCACTGTGTATGTGCCTGGTGTGTAGTACTCCTCCCCTGTCTTCCACTGTGTATGTGTCTGGTGTGTAGTACTCTTCCCATGTCTTCCACTCTGTATGTACGTGGTGTGTAGTACTCCTCCCCTGTCTTCCACTCTCTATGTGCCTGGTGTGTAGTACTCTTCCCCTGTCTTCCACTCTGTATGTATCTGGTGTGTAGTACTCTTCCCCTGTCTTCCACTCTGTATGTACCTGGTGTGTAGTACTCCTCCTCTGTCTTCCACTGTGTATGTACCTGGTGTGTAGTACTCTTCCCCTGTCTTCCACTCTGTATGTACCTGGTGTGTAGTACTCTTCCCCTGTCTTCCACTGTGTATGTATCTGATGTGTAGTACTCCTCCCCGTCTTCCACTCTGTATGTACCTGGTGTGTAGTACTCTTCCCCTTTCTTCCACTGTGTATGTACCTGGTGTGTAGTACTCTTCCCATGTCTTCCACTCTGTATGTACCTGCTGTGTAGTACTCCTCCCCTGTCTTCAACTGTGTATGTGTCTGGTGTGTAGTACTCGTCCACTGTTTATGTGTCTGGTGTGTAGTACTCCTCCCATGTCTTCCATTGTGTATGTGTCTGGTGTGTAGTACTCCTCCCTTGTCTTCCACTGTGTATGTGTCTGGTGTGTAGTACTCCTCCCTTGTCTTCCACTGTGTATGTGCCTGGTGTGTAGTACTCCTCCCTTGTCTTCCATTGTGTATGTGCCTGGTGTGTAGTACTCCTCCCTTGTCTTCCACTGTGTATGTCCCTGGTGTGTATTACTCCTCCCCTGTCTTCCACTGTGTATGTGCCTGGTGTGTAGTACTCCTCCCCTGTCTTCCACTGTGTATGTGTCTGGTGTGTAGTATTCCTCCCCTGTCTTCCACTGTGTATGTGTCTGGTGTGTAGTACTCCTCCCCTGTCTTCCACTGTGTATGTGCCTGGTGTGTAGTACTCCTCCTTGTCTTCCACTGTGTATGTGCCTGGTGTGTAGTACTCCTCCCCTGTCTTCCACTGTGTATGTGCCTGGTGTGTAGTACTCCTCCCCTGTCTTCCACTGTGTATGTGTCTGGTGTGTTGTACTCCTACCCTGTCTTCCACTGTGTATGTGTCTGGTGTGTAGTACTCCTCCCCTGTCTTCCACTGTGTATGTGCCTGGTGTGTAGTACTCCTCCTTGTCTTCCACTGTGTATGTGCCTGGTGTGTAGTACTCCTCCCCTGTCTTCCACTGTGTATGTGCCTGGTGTGTAGTACTCCTCCTTGTCTTCCACTGTGTATGTGCCTGGTGTGTAGTACTCTTCCTTGTCTTCCACTGTGTATGTGCCTGGTGTGTAGTACTCCTCCTTGTCTTCCACTGTGTATGTACCTGGTGTGTAGTACTAATTGTCTTCCACTGTGTATGTGCATGGTGTGTAGTACTCCTCCCCTGTCTTCCACTGTGTATGTGCCTGATGTGTAGTACTCCTCCCCTGTCTTCCACTGTGTATATGTCTGGTGTGTTGTACTCCTCCCCTGTCTTCTACTGTGTATGTATCTGGTGTGTAGTTCTCCTTCCCTGTCTTCCGCTGTGTATGTATCTGGTGTGTAGTACTCCTCCCCTGTCTTCCACTGTGTATGTGTCTGGTGTGTAGTACTCCTCCTTGTCTTCCACTGTGTATGTGTCTGGTGTGTAGTACTCCTTGTCTTCCACTGTGTATGTGTCTTGTGTGTAGTACTCCTCCCCTGTCTTCCACTGTGTATGTGTCTGGTGTGTAGTACTCCTCCTTGTCTTCCACTGTGTATGTGCCTAGTGTGTAGTACTCCTCCCTGTCTTCCACTGTGTATGGGTCTGGTGTATTGTACTCCTCCCCTCTCTTCCACTGTGTATGTGCCTGATGTGTAGTACTCCTCCCCTGTCTTCCACTGTGTATGAGTCTGGTGTGTAGTACTCCTCCTTGTCTTCCACTGTGTATGTGCCTGGTATGTAGTACTCCTCCCCTGTCTTCCACTGTGTATGTGTCTGGTGTGTAGTACTCCTCCTTGTCTTCCACTGTGTATGTGCCTGCTGTGTAGTACTCCTCCTTGTCTTCCAATGTGTATGTGTCTGGTGTGTAGTACTCCTCCTTCTCTTCCACTGTGTATGTGTCTGGTGTGTAGTACTCCTCCTTGTCTTCCACTGTGTATGTGTCTGGTGTGTTGTACTCCTCCCCTGTCTTCCACTGTGTATGTATCTGGTGTGTAGTTCTCCTTCCCTGTCTTCCGCTGTGTATGTATCTGGTGTGTAGTACTCCTCCCCTGTCTTCCACTGTGTATGTGTCTGGTGTGTAGTACTCCTCCCTGTCTTCCACTGTGTATGTGCCTGGTGTGTAGTACTCCTCCCCTGTCTTCCACTGTGTATGTGTCTGGTGTGTAGTACTCTTCCCATGTCTTCCACTCTGTATGTACGTGGTGTGTAGTACTCCTCCCCTGTCTTCCACTCTCTATGTGCCTGGTGTGTAGTACTCTTCCCCTGTCTTCCACTCTGTATGTATCTGGTGTGTAGTACTCTTCCCCTGTCTTCCACTCTGTATGTACCTGGTGTGTAGTACTCCTCCTCTGTCTTCCACTGTGTATGTACCTGGTGTGTAGTACTCTTCCCCTGTCTTCCACTCTGTATGTACCTGGTGTGTAGTACTCTTCCCCTGTCTTCCACTGTGTATGTATCTGATGTGTAGTACTCCTCCCCGTCTTCCACTCTGTATGTACCTGGTGTGTAGTACTCTTCCCCTTTCTTCCACTGTGTATGTACCTGGTGTGTAGTACTCTTCCCATGTCTTCCACTCTGTATGTACCTGCTGTGTAGTACTCCTCCCCTGTCTTCAACTGTGTATGTGTCTGGTGTGTAGTACTCGTCCACTGTTTATGTGTCTGGTGTGTAGTACTCCTCCCATGTCTTCCATTGTGTATGTGTCTGGTGTGTAGTACTCCTCCCTTGTCTTCCACTGTGTATGTGTCTGGTGTGTAGTACTCCTCCCTTGTCTTCCACTGTGTATGTGCCTGGTGTGTAGTACTCCTCCCTTGTCTTCCACTGTGTATGTGCCTGGTGTGTAGTACTCCTCACTTGTCTTCCACTGTGTATGTCCCTGGTGTGTATTACTCCTCCCCTGTCTTCCACTGTGTATGTGCCTGGTGTGTAGTACTCCTCCCCTGTCTTCCACTGTGTATGTGTCTAGTGTGTAGTATTCCTCCCCTGTCTTCCACTGTGTATGTGTCTGGTGTGTAGTACTCCTCCCCTGTCTTCCACTGTGTATGTGCCTGGTGTGTAGTACTCCTCCTTGTCTTCCACTGTGTATGTGCCTGGTGTGTAGTACTCTTCCTTGTCTTCCACTGTGTATGTGCCTGGTGTGTAGTACTCCTCCTTGTCTTCCACTGTGTATGTGCCTGGTGTGTAGTACTCCTCCCTGTCTTCCACTGTGTATGTGCCTGGTGTGTAGTACTCCTCCCCTGTCTTCCACTGTGTATGTGCCTGGTGTGTAGTACTCCTCCCCTGTCTTCCACTGTGTATCAGTCTGGTGTGTAGCACTCCTCCTTGTCTTCCACTGTGTATGTGCCTGGTATGTAGTACTCCTCCCCTTTCTTCCACTGTGTATGTGTCTGGTGTGTAGTACTCCTCCTTGTCTTCCACTGTGTATGTGCCTGGTGTGTAGTACTCCTCCTTGTCTTCCAATGTGTATGTGTCTGGTGTGTAGTACTCCTCCTTCTCTTCCACTGTGTATGTGTCTGGTGTGTAGTACTCCTCCTTGTCTTCCACTGTGTATGTGTCTTGTGTGTAGTACTCCTCCCCTGTCTTCCACTGCGTATGTGTCTGGTGTGTAGTACTCCTCCCCTGTCTTCCACTGTGTATGTGCCTGGTGTGTAGTACTCCTCCTTGTCTTCCACTGTGTATGTGTCTGGTGTGTTGTACTCCTCCCCTGTCTTCCACTGTGTATGTGCCTGGTGTGTAGTACTCCTCCCCTGTCTTCCACTGTGTATCAGTCTGGTGTGTAGTACTCCTTGTCTTCCACTGTGTATGTGCCTGGTATGTAGTACTCCTCCCCTTTCTTCCACTGTGTATGTGCCTGGTGTGTAGTACTCCTCCTTGTCTTCCACTGTGTATGTGCCTGGTGTGTAGTACTCCTCCCCTGTCTTCCACTGTGTATGTGCCTGGTGTGTAGTACTCCTCCTTGTCTTCCACTGTGTATGTGCCTGGTGTGTAGTACTCTTCCTTGTCTTCAACTGTGTATGTGCCTGGTGTGTAGTACTCCTTGTCTTCCACTGTGTATGTACCTGGTGTGTAGTAATAATTGTCTTCCACTGTGTATGTGCATGGTGTGTAGTACTCCTCCCCTGTCTTCCACTGTGTATGTGCCTGGTGTGTAGTACTCCTCCCCTGTCTTCCACTGTGTATGTGCCTAGTGTGTAGTACTCCTCCCTGTCTTCCACTGTGTATGTGTCTGGTGTGTAGTACTCCTCCTTGTCTTCCACTGTGTATGTGCCTGGTATGTAGTACTCCTCCCTTTCTTCCACTGTGTATGTGCCTGGTGTGTAGTACTCCTCCCCTGTCTTCCACTGTGTATGTGTCTGGTGTGTAGTACTCTTCCCATGTCTTCCACTCTGTATGTACGTGGTGTGTAGTACTCCTCCCCTGTCTTCCACTCTCTATGTGCTTGGTGTGTAGTACTCTTCCCCTGTCTTCCACTCTGTATGTATCTGGTGTGTAGTACTCTTCCCCTGTCTTCCACTCTGTATTTACCTGGTGTGTAGTACTCCTCCTCTGTCTTCCACTGTGTATGTACCTGGTGTGTAGTACTCTTCCCCTGTCTTCCACTCTGTATGTACCTGGTGTGTAGTACTCTTCCCCTGTCTTCCACTGTGTATGTATCTGATGTGTAGTACTCCTCCCCGTCTTCCACTCTGTATGTACCTGGTGTGTAGTACTCTTCCCCTTTCTTCCACTGTGTATGTACCTGGTGTGTAGTACTCTTCCCATGTCTTCCACTCTGTATGTACCTGCTGTGTAGTACTCCTCCCCTGTCTTCAACTGTGTATGTGTCTGGTGTGTAGTACTCGTCCACTGTTTATGTGTCTGGTGTGTAGTACTCCTCCCCTGTCTTCCACTGTTTATGTGTCTGGTGTGTAGTACTCCTCCCCTGTCTTCCACTGTGTATGTGTCTGGTGTGTAGTACTCCTCCTTCTCTTCCACTGTGTATGTGTCTGGTGTGTAGTACTCCTCCCCTGTCTTCCACTGTGTATGTGTCTGGTGTGTTGTACTCCTCCCCTGTCTTCCACTGTGTATGAATCTGGTGTGTAGTTCTCCTTCCCTGTCTTCCACTGTGTATGTGCCTGGTGTGTAGTACTCCTCCCCTGTCTTCCACTGTGTATGTGTCTGGTGTGTAGTACTCCTCCTTGTCTTCCACTGTGTATGTGTCTTGTGTGTAGTACTCCTCCCCTGTCTTCCACTGTGTATGTGTCTGGTGTGTAGTACTCCTCCCTGTCTTCCACTGTGTATGTGCCTGGTGTGTAATACTCCTCCTTGTCTTCCACTGTGTATGTGTCTGGTGTGTAGTACTCCTCCCCTGTCTTCCACTTTGTATGTGTCTGGTGTGTAGTACTCCTCCTTGTCTTCCACTGTGTATGTGCCTGGTGTGTAGTACTCCTCCCTGTCTTCCACTGTGTATGTGTCTGGTGTGTTGTACTCCTCCCCTGTCTTCCACTGTGTATGTGTCTCGTGTGTTGTACTCCTCCCCTGTCTTCCACTGTGTATATGCCTGGTGTGTAGTTCTCGTCCCCTGTCTTCCGCTGTATATGTATCTGGTGTGTAGTACTCCTCCCCTGTCTTCCACTGTGTATGTGTCTGGTGTGTAGTACTCCTCCTTGTCTTCCACTGTGTATGTGTCTGGTGTGTAATACTCCTCCCCTGTCTTCCACTGTGTATGTGCCTGGAGTGTAGTACTCCCCTGTCTTCCACTGTGTATGTGTCTGGTGTGTAGTATTCCTCCCCTGTCTTCCACTGTGTATGTGTCTGGTGTGTAGTACTCCTGCCCTGTCTTCCACTGTGTATGTGCCTGGTGTGTAGTACTCCTCCTTGTCTTCCACTGTGTATGTGCCTGGTGTATAGTACTCCTCCCCTGTCTTCCACTGTGTATGTGCCTGGTGTGTAGTACTCCTCCCCTGTCTTCCACTGTGTATGTGTCTGGTGTGTTGTACTCCTCCCCTGTTTTCCACTGTGTATGTGTCTGGTGTGTAGTACTCCTCCCCTGTCTTCCACTGTGTATGTGCCTGGTGTGTAGTACTCCTCCTTGTCTTCCACTGTGTATGTGCCTGGTGTGTAGTACTCCTCCCCTGTCTTCCACTGTGTATGTGCCTGGTGTGTAGTACTCCTCCTTGTCTTCCACTGTGTATGTGCCTGGTGTGTAGTACTCTTCCTTGTCTTCCACTGTGTATGTGCCTGGTGTGTAGTACTCCTCCTTGTCTTCCACTGTGTATGTACCTGGTGTGTAGTACTCCTTGTCTTCCACTGTGTATGTGCATGGTGTGTAGTACTCCTCCCCTGTCTTCCACTGTGTATGTGTCTGGTGTGTAGTACTCGTCCACTGTTTATGTGTCTGGTGTGTAGTACTCCTCCCATGTCTTCCATTGTGTATGTGTCTGGTGTGTAGTACTCCTCCCTTGTCTTCCACTGTGTATGTGTCTGGTGTGTAGTACTCCTCCCTTGTCTTCCACTGTGTATGTGCCTGGTGTGTAGTACTCCTCCCTTGTCTTCGACTGTGTATGTGCCTGGTGTGTAGTACTCCTCACTTGTCTTCCACTGTGTATGTCCCTGGTGTGTATTACTCCTCCCCTGTCTTCCACTGTGTATGTGCCTGGTGTGTAGTACTCCTCCCCTGTCTTCCACTGTGTATGTGTCTGGTGTGTAGTATTCCTCCCCTGTCTTCCACTGTGTATGTGTCTGGTGTGTAGTACTCCTCCCCTGTCTTCCACTGTGTATGTGCCTGGTGTGTAGTATTCCTCCTTGTCTTCCACTGTGTATGTGCCTGGTGTGTAGTACTCTTCCTTGTCTTCCACTGTGTATGTGCCTGGTGTGTAGTACTCCTCCTTGTCTTCCACTGTGTATGTGCCTGGTGTGTAGTACTCCTCCCTGTCTTCCACTGTGTATGTGCCTGGTGTGTAGTACTCCTCCCCTGTCTTCCACTGTGTATGTGCCTGGTGTGTAGTACTCCTCCCCTGTCTTCCACTGTGTATCAGTCTGGTGTGTAGTACTCCTCCTTGTCTTCCACTGTGTATGTGCCTGGTATGTAGTACTCCTCCCCTTTCTTCCACTGTGTATGTGTCTGGTGTGTAGTACTCCTCCTTGTCTTCCACTGTGTATGTGCCTGGTGTGTAGTACTCCTCCTTGTCTTCCAATGTGTATGTGTCTGGTGTGTAGTACTCCTCCTTCTCTTCCACTGTGTATGTGTCTGGTGTGTAGTACTCCTCCTTGTCTTCCACTGTGTATGTGTCTTGTGTGTAGTACTCCTCCCCTGTCTTCCACTGCGTATGTGTCTGGTGTGTAGTACTCCTCCCCTGTCTTCCACTGTGTATGTGCCTGGTGTGTAGTACTCCTCCTTGTCTTCCACTGTGTATGTGTCTGGTGTGTTGTACTCCTCCCCTGTCTTCCACTGTGTATGTGCCTGGTGTGTAGTACTCCTCCCCTGTCTTCCACTGTGTATCAGTCTGGTGTGTAGTACTCCTTGTCTTCCACTGTGTATGTGCCTGGTATGTAGTACTCCTCCCCTTTCTTCCACTGTGTATGTGCCTGGTGTGTAGTACTCCTCCTTGTCTTCCACTGTGTATGTGCCTGGTGTGTAGTACTCCTCCCCTGTCTTCCACTGTGTATGTGCCTGGTGTGTAGTACTCCTCCTTGTCTTCCACTGTGTATGTGCCTGGTGTGTAGTACTCTTCCTCGTCTTCAACTGTGTATGTGCCTGGTGTGTAGTACTCCTTGTCTTCCACTGTGTATGTACCTGGTGTGTAGTAATAATTGTCTTCCACTGTGTATGTGCATGGTGTGTAGTACTCCTCCCCTGTCTTCCACTGTGTATGTGCCTAGTGTGTAGTACTCCTCCCTGTCTTCCACTGTGTATGTGTCTGGTGTATTGTACTCCTCCCCTGTCTTCCACTGTGTATGTGCCTGATGTGTAGTACTCCTCCCCTGTCTTCCACTGTGTATGAGTCTGGTGTGTAGTACTCCTCCTTGTCTTCCACTGTGTATGTGCCTGGTATGTAGTACTCCTCTCCTGTCTTCCACTGTGTATGTGTCTGGTGTGTAGTACTCCTCCTTGTCTTCCACTGTGTATATGCCTGGTGTGTAGTACTCCTCCTTGTCTTCCAATGTGTATGTGTCTGGTGTGTAGTACTCCTCCTTCTCTTCCACTGTGTATGTGTCTGGTGTGTAGTACTCCTCCTTGTCTTCCACTGTGTATGTGCCTGGTGTGTAGTACTCCTCCCCTGTCTTCCACTGTGTATGTGTCTGGTGTGTAGTACTCCTCCTTGTCTTCCACTGTGTATGTGTCTTGTGTGTAGTACTCTTCCCCTGTCTTCCACTGTGTATGTGTCTGGTGTGTAGTACTCCTCCCTTTCTTCCACTGTGTATGTGCCTGGTGTGTAGTACTCCTCCCCTGTCTTCCACTGTGTATGTGTCTGGTGTGTAGTACTCTTCCCATGTCTTCCACTCTGTATGTACGTGGTGTGTAGTACTCCTCCCCTGTCTTCCACTCTCTATGTGCTTGGTGTGTAGTACTCTTCCCCTGTCTTCCACTCTGTATGTATCTGGTGTGTAGTACTCTTCCCCTGTCTTCCACTCTGTATGTACCTGGTGTGTAGTACTCCTCCTCTGTCTTCCACTGTGTATGTACCTGGTGTGTAGTACTCTTCCCCTGTCTTCCACTCTGTATGTACCTGGTGTGTAGTACTCTTCCCCTGTCTTCCACTGTGTATGTATCTGATGTGTAGTACTCCTCCCCGTCTTCCACTCTGTATGTACCTGGTGTGTAGTACTCTTCCCCTTTCTTCCACTGTGTATGTACCTGGTGTGTAGTACTCTTCCCATGTCTTCCACTCTGTATGTACCTGCTGTGTAGTACTCCTCCCCTGTCTTCAACTGTGTATGTGTCTGGTGTGTAGTACTCGTCCACTGTTTATGTGTCTGGTGTGTTGTACTCCTCCCCTGTCTTCCAATGTGTATGAATCTGGTGTGTAGTTCTCCTTCCCTGTCTTCCACTGTGTATGTGCCTGGTGTGTAGTACTCCTCCCCTGTCTTCCACTGTGTATGTGTCTGGTGTGTAGTACTCCTCCTTGTCTTCCACTGTGTATGTGTCTTGTGTGTAGTACTCCTCCCCTGTCTTCCACTGTGTATGTGTCTGGTGTGTAGTACTCCTCCCTGTCTTCCACTGTGTATGTGCCTGGTGTGTAATACTCCTCCTTGTCTTCCACTGTGTATGTGTCTGGTGTGTAGTACTCCTCCCCTGTCTTCCACTTTGTATGTGTCTGGTGTGTAGTACTCCTCCTTGTCTTCCACTGTGTATGTGCCTGGTGTGTAGTACTCCTCCCTGTCTTCCACTGTGTATGTGTCTGGTGTGTTGTACTCCTCCCCTGTCTTCCACTGTGTATGTGTCTCGTGTGTTGTACTCCTCCCCTGTCTTCCACTGTGTATATGCCTGGTGTGTAGTTCTCGTCCCCTGTCTTCCGCTGTATATGTATCTGGTGTGTAGTACTCCTCCCCTGTCTTCCACTGTGTATGTGTCTGGTGTGTAGTACTCCTCCTTGTCTTCCACTGTGTATGTGTCTGGTGTGTAATACTCCTCCCCTGTCTTCCACTGTGTATGTGTCTGGTGTGTTGTACTCCTCCCCTGTCTTCCACTGTGTATGTCCCTGGTGTGTATTACTCCTCCCCTGTCTTCCACTGTGTATGTGCCTGGAGTGTAGTACTCCCCTGTCTTCCACTGTGTATGTGTCTGGTGTGTAGTATTCCTCCCCTGTCTTCCACTGTGTATGTGTCTGGTGTGTAGTACTCCTCCCCTGTCTTCCACTGTGTATGTGCCTGGTGTGTAGTACTCCTCCTTGTCTTCCACTGTGTATGTGCCTGGTGTATAGTACTCCTCCCCTGTCTTCCACTGTGTATGTGCCTGGTGTGTAGTACTCCTCCCCTGTCTTCCACTGTGTATGTGTGTGGTGTGTTGTACTCCTCCCCTGTTTTCCACTGTGTATGTGTCTGGTGTGTAGTACTCCTCCCCTGTCTTCCACTGTGTATGTGCCTGGTGTGTAGTACTCCTCCTTGTCTTCCACTGTGTATGTGCCTGGTGTGTAGTACTCCTCCCCTGTCTTCCACTGTGTATGTGCCTGGTGTGTAGTACTCCTCCTTGTCTTCCACTGTGTATGTGCCTGGTGTGTAGTACTCTTCCTTGTCTTCCACTGTGTATGTGCCTGGTGTGTAGTACTCCTCCTTGTCTTCCACTGTGTATGTACCTGGTGTGTAGTACTCCTTGTCTTCCACTGTGTATGTGCATGGTGTGTAGTACTCCTCCCCTGTCTTCCACTGTGTATGTGCCTGGTGTGTAGTACTCCTCCCCTTTCTTCCACTGTGTATGTGTCTGGTGTGTTGTACTCCTCCCCTGTCTTCCACTGTGTATGTATCTGGTGTGTAGTTCTCCTTCCCTGTCTTCCGCTGTGTATGTATCTGGTGTGTAGTACTCCTCCCCTGTCTTCCACTGTGTATGTGTCTGGTGTGTAGTACTCCTCCTTGTCTTCCACTGTGTATGTGTCTGGTGTGTAGTACTCCTTGTCTTCCACTGTGTATGTGTCTTGTGTGTAGTACTCCTCCCCTGTCTTCCACTGTGTATGTGTCTGGTGTGTAGTACTCCTCCTTGTCTTCCACTGTGTATGTGTCTGGTGTGTAATACTCCTCCCCTGTCTTCCACTGTGTATGTGTCTGGTGTGTTGTACTCCTCCCCTGTCTTCCACTGTGTATGTCCCTGGTGTGTATTACTCCTCCCCTGTCTTCCACTGTGTATGTGCCTGGTGTGTAGTACTCCTCCCCTGTCTTCCACTGTGTATGTGTCTGGTGTGTAGTATTCCTCCCCTGTCTTCCACTGTGTATGTGTCTGGTGTGTAGTACTCCTCCCCTGTCTTCCACTGTGTATGTGCCTGGTGTGTAGTACTCCTCCTTGTCTTCCACTGTGTATGTGCCTGGTGTGTAGTACTCTTCCCCTGTCTTCCACTCTGTATGTACCTGGTGTGTAGTACTCCTCTGTCTTCCACTGTGTATGTACCTGGTTTGTAGTACTCTTCCCCTGTCTTCCACTCTGTATGTACCTGGTGTGTAGTACTCTTCCCCTGTCTTCCACTGTGTATGTATCTGATGTGTAGTACTCCTCCCCGTCTTCCACTCTGTATGTACCTGGTGTGTAGTACTCTTCCCCTTTCTTCCACTGTGTATGTACCTGGTGTGTAGTACTCTTCCCATGTCTTCCACTCTGTATGTACCTGCTGTGTAGTACTCCTCCCCTGTCTTCAACAGTGTATGTGTCTGGTGTGTAGTACTCGTCCACTGTTTATGTGTCTGGTGTGTAATACTCCTCCCCTGTCTTCCACTGTGTATGTGTCTGGTGTGTTGTACTCCTCCCCTGTCTTCAACAGTGTATGTGTCTGGTGTGTAGTACTCGTCCACTGTTTATGTGTCTGGTGTGTAATACTCCTCCCCTGTCTTCCACTGTGTATGTGTCTGGTGTGTTGTACTCCTCCCCTGTCTTCCACTGTGTATGTCCCTGGTGTGTATTACTCCTCCCCTGTCTTCCACTGTGTATGTGCCTGGTGTGTAGTACTCCTCCCCTGTTTTCCACTGTGTATGTGTCTGGTGTGTAGTACTCCTCCCCTGTCTTCCACTGTGTATGTGCCTGGTGTGTAGTACTCCTCCTTGTCTTCCACTGTGTATGTGTCTGGTGTGTTGTACTCCTCCCCTGTCTTCCACTGTGTATGTGCCTGGTGTGTAGTACTCCTCCCCTGTCTTCCACTGTGTATCAGTCTGGTGTGTAGTACTCCTCCTTGTCTTCCACTGTGTATGTGCCTGGTATGTAGTACTCCTCCCCTTTCTTCCATTGTGTATGTGTCTGGTGTGTAGTACTCCTTGTCTTCCACTGTGTATGTGCCTGGTGTGTAGCACTCCTCCTTGTCTTCAAATGTGTATGTGTCTGGTGTGTAGTACTCCTCCTTCTCTTCCACTGTGTATGTGTCTGGTGTGTAGTACTCCTCCTTGTCTTCCACTGTGTATGTGCCTGGTGTGTAGTACTCCTCCTTGTCTTCCAATGTGTATGTGTCTGGTGTGTAGTACTCCTCCTTCTCTTCCACTGTGTATGTGTCTGGTGTGTAGTACTCCTCCTTGTCTTCCACTGTGTATGTGCCTGGTGTGTAGTACTCCTCCCCTGTCTTTCACTGTGTATGTGTCTGGTGTGTAGTACTCCTCCTTGTCTTCCACTGTGTATGTGTCTTGTGTGTAGTACTCTTCCCCTGTCTTCCACTGTGTAGGTGTCTGGTGTGTAGTACTCCTCCCCTGTCTTCCACTGTGTATGTGTCTGGTGTGTAATACTCTTCCCATGTCTTCCACTCTGTATGTACGTGGTGTGTAGTACTCCTCCCCTGTCTTCCACTCTCTATGTGCCTGGTGTGTAGTACTCTTCCCCTGTCTTCCACTCTGTATGTATCTGGTGTGTAGTACTCTTCCCCTGTCTTCCACTCTGTATGTACCTGGTGTGTAGTACTCCTCCTCTGTCTTCCACTGTGTATGTACCTGGTGTGTAGTACTCTTCCCCTGTCTTCCACTCTGTATGTACCTGGTGTGTAGTACTCTTCCCCTGTCTTCCACTGTGTATGTATCTGATGTGTAGTACTCCTCCCCGTCTTCCACTCTGTATGTACCTGGTGTGTAGTACTCTTCCCCTTTCTTCCACTGTGTATGTACCTGGTGTGTAGTACTCTTCCCATGTCTTCCACTCTGTATGTACCTGCTGTGTAGTACTCCTCCCCTGTCTTCAACTGTGTATGTGTCTGGTGTGTAGTACTCGTCCACTGTTTATGTGTCTGGTGTGTAGTACTCCTCCCATGTCTTCCATTGTGTATGTGTCTGGTGTGTAGTACTCCTCCCTTGTCTTCCACTGTGTATGTGTCTGGTGTGTAGTACTCCTCCCTTGTCTTCCACTGTGTATGTGCCTGGTGTGTAGTACTCCTCCCTTGTCTTCCACTGTGTATGTGCCTGGTGTGTAGTACTCCTCCCTTGTCTTCCACTGTGTATGTCCCTGGTGTGTATTACTCCTCCCCTGTCTTCCACTGTGTATGTGCCTGGTGTGTAGTACTCCTCCCCTGTCTTCCACTGTGTATGTGTCTGGTGTGTAGTACTCCTCCCCTGTCTTCCACTGTGTATGTGCCTGGTGTGTAGTACTCCTCCTTGTCTTCCACTGTGTATGTGCCTGTTGTGTAGTACTCTTCCTTGTCTTCCACTGTGTTTGTGCCTGGTGTGTAGTACTCCTCCTTGTCTTCCACTGTGTATGTGCCTGGTGTGTAGTACTCCTACCTGTCTTCCACTGTGTATGTGTCTGGTGTGTTGTACTCCTCCCCTGTCTTCCACTGTTTATGTGCCTGGTGTGTAGTACTCCTCCCCTGTCTTCCACTGTGTATCAGTCTGGTGTGTAGTACTCCTCCTTGTCTTCCACTGTGTATGTGCCTGGTATGTAGTACTCCTCCCCTTTCTTCCACTGTGTATGTGTCTGATGTGTAGTACTCCTCCTTGTCTTCCACTGTGTATGTGCCTGGTGTGTAGTACTCCTCCTTGTCTTCCAATGTGTATATGTCTGGTGTGTAGTACTCCTCCTTCTCTTCCACTGTGTATGTGTCTGGTGTGTAGTACTCCTCCTTGTCTTCCACTGTGTATGTGTCTTGTGTGTAGTACTCCTCCCCTGTCTTCCACTGCGTATGTGTCTGGTGTGTAGTACTCCTCCTTGTCTTCCACTGTGTATGTGCCTGGTGTGTAGTACTCCTCCCTGTCTTCCACTGTGTATGTGTCTGGTGTGTTGTACTCCTCCCCTGTCTTCCACTGTGTATGTGCCTGGTGTGTAGTACTCCTCCCCTGTCTTCCACTGTGTATCAGTCTGGTGTGTAGTACTCCTCCTTGTCTTCCACTGTGTATGTGCCTGGTATGTAGTACTCCTCCCCTTTCTTCCACTGTGTATGTGTCTGGTGTGTAGTACTCCTCCTTGTCTTCCACTGTGTATGTGCCTGGTGTGTAGTACTCCTCCTTGTCTTCCAATGTGTATATGTCTGGTGTGTAGTACTCCTCCTTCTCTTCCACTGTGTATGTGTCTGGTGTGTAGTACTCCTCCTTGTCTTCCACTGTGTATGTGTCTTGTGTGTAGTACTCCTCCCCTGTCTTCCACTGCGTATGTGTCTGGTGTGTAGTACTCCTCCTTGTCTTCCACTGTGTATGTGCCTGGTGTGTAGTACTCCTCCCTGTCTTCCACTGTGTATGTGTCTGGTGTGTTGTACTCCTCCCCTGTCTTCCACTGTGTATGTGCCTGGTGTGTAGTACTCCTCCCCTGTCTTCCACTGTGTATCAGTCTGGTGTGTAGTACTCCTCCTTGTCTTCCACTGTTTATGTGTCTGGTGTGTAGTACTCCTCCTTGTCTTCCACTGTGTATGTGCCTGGTGTGTAGTACTCCTCCTTGTCTTCCAATGTGTATGTGTCTGGTGTGTAGTACTCCTCCTTCTCTTCCACTGTGTATGTGTCTGGTGTGTAGTACTCCTCCTTGTCTTCCACTGTGTATGTGCCTGGTGTGTAGTACTCCTTCCCTGTCTTTCACTGTGTATGTGTCTGGTGTGTAGTACTCCTCCTTGTCTTCCACTGTGTATGTGTCTTGTGTGTAGTACTCTTCCCCTGTCTTCCACTGTGTATGTGTCTGGTGTGTAGTACTCCTCCCTGTCTTCCACTGTGTATGTGCCTGGTGTGTAGTACTCCTCCCCTGTCTTCCACTGTGTATGTGTCTGGTGTGTAGTACTCTTCCCATGTCTTCCACTCTGTATGTACGTGGTGTGTAGTACTCCTCCCCTGTCTTCCACTCTCTATGTGCCTGGTGTGTAGTACTCTTCCCCTGTCTTCCACTCTGTATGTATCTGGTGTGTAGTACTCTTCCCCTGTCTTCCACTCTGTATGTACCTGGTGTGTAGTACTCCTCCTCTGTCTTCCACTGTGTATGTACCTGGTGTGTAGTACTCTTCCCCTGTCTTCCACTCTGTATGTACCTGGTGTGTAGTACTCTTCCCCTGTCTTCCACTGTGTATGTATCTGATGTGTAGTACTCCTCCCCGTCTTCCACTCTGTATGTACCTGGTGTGTAGTACTCTTCCCCTTTCTTCCACTGTGTATGTACCTGGTGTGTAGTACTCTTCCCATGTCTTCCACTCTGTATGTACCTGCTGTGTAGTACTCCTCCCCTGTCTTCAACTGTGTATGTGTCTGGTGTGTAGTACTCGTCCACTGTGTATGTGTCTGGTGTGTAGTACTCCTCCCTTGTCTTCCACTGTGTATGTGTCTGGTGTGTAGTACTCCTCCCTTGTCTTCCACTGTGTATGTGCCTGGTGTGTAGTACTCCTTCCTTGTCTTCCACTGTGTATGTGCCTGGTGTGTAGTACTCCTCCTTGTCTTCCACTGTGTATGTGCCTGGTGTGTAGTACTCCTCCCCTGTCTTCCACTGTGTATGTGTCTGGTGTGTAATACTCCTCCTTGTCTTCCACTGTGTATGTGTCTGGTGTGTAGTACTCCTCCCCTGTCTTCCACTTTGTATGTGTCTGGTGTGTTGTACTCCTCCTTGTCTTCCACTGTGTATGTGCCTGGTGTGTAGTACTCCTCCCTGTCTTCCACTGTGTATGTGTCTGGTGTGTTGTACTCCTCCCCTTTCTTCCACTGTGTATGTGTCTGGTGTGTTGTACTCCTCCCCTGTCTTCCACTGTGTATATGCCTGGTGTGTAGTTCTCCTCCCCTGTCTTCCGCTGTGTATGTATCTGGTGTGTAGTACTCCTCCCCTGTCTTCCACTGTGTATGTGTCTGGTGTGTAGTACTCCTCCTTGTCTTCCACTGTGTATGTGTCTGGTGTGTAGTACTCCTCCCCTGTCTTCCACTGTGTATGTGTCTGGTGGGTTGTACTCCTCCCCTGTCTTCCACTGTGTATGTGTCTGGTGTGTAGTACTCCTCCCCTGTCTTCCACTGTGTATGTGCCTCATGTGTAGTACTCCTCCTTGTCTTCCACTGTGTATGTGCCTGGTGTGTAGTACTCCTCCCCTGTCTTCCACTGTGTATGTGCCTGGTGTGTAGTACTCCTCCCCTGTCTTCCACTGTGTATGTGTCTGGTGTGTTGTACTCCTCCCCTGTCTTCCACTGTGTATGTGCCTGGTGTGTAGTACTCCTCCCCTGTCTTCCACTGTGTATGTGCCTGGTGTGTAGTACTCCTCCTTGTGTTCCACTGTGTATGTGCCTGGTGTGTAGTACTCCTTGTCTTCCACTGTGTATTTGCCTCGTGTGTAGTACTCTTCCCCTGTCTTCCACTGTGTATGTGCCTGGTGTGTAGTACTCCTCCTTGTCTTCCACTGTGTATGTGTCTGGTGTGTAGTACTCCTCCCCTGTCTTCCACTGTGTATGTGTCTGGTGTGTAATACTCCTCCTTGTCTTCCACTGTGTATGTGTCTGGTGTGTAGTACTCCTCCCCTGTCTTCCACTTTGTATGTGTCTGGTGTGTAGTACTCCTCCCTTGTCTTCCACTGTGTATGTGTCTGGTGTGTAGTACTCCTCCCTTGTCTTCCACTGTGTATGTGCCTGGTGTGTAGTACTCCTTCCTTGTCTTCCACTGTGTATGTGCCTGGTGTGTAGTACTCCTCCTTGTCTTCCACTGTGTATGTGCCTGGTGTGTAGTACTCCTCCCCTGTCTTCCACTGTGTATGTGTCTGGTGTGTAATACTCCTCCTTGTCTTCCACTGTGTATGTGTCTGGTGTGTAGTACTCCTCCCCTGTCTTCCACTTTGTATGTGTCTGGTGTGTTGTACTCCTCCTTGTCTTCCACTGTGTATGTGCCTGGTGTGTAGTACTCCTCCCTGTCTTCCACTGTGTATGTGTCTGGTGTGTTGTACTCCTCCCCTTTCTTCCACTGTGTATGTGTCTGGTGTGTTGTACTCCTCCCCTGTCTTCCACTGTGTATATGCCTGGTGTGTAGTTCTCCTCCCCTGTCTTCCGCTGTGTATGTATCTGGTGTGTAGTACTCCTCCCCTGTCTTCCACTGTGTATGTGTCTGGTGTGTAGTACTCCTCCTTGTCTTCCACTGTGTATGTGTCTGGTGTGTAGTACTCCTCCCCTGTCTTCCACTGTGTATGTGTCTGGTGGGTTGTACTCCTCCCCTGTCTTCCACTGTGTATGTGTCTGGTGTGTAGTACTCCTCCCCTGTCTTCCACTGTGTATGTGCCTCATGTGTAGTACTCCTCCTTGTCTTCCACTGTGTATGTGCCTGGTGTGTAGTACTCCTCCCCTGTCTTCCACTGTGTATGTGCCTGGTGTGTAGTACTCCTCCCCTGTCTTCCACTGTGTATGTGTCTGGTGTGTTGTACTCCTCCCCTGTCTTCCACTGTGTATGTGCCTGGTGTGTAGTACTCCTCCCCTGTCTTCCACTGTGTATGTGCCTGGTGTGTAGTACTCCTCCTTGTGTTCCACTGTGTATGTGCCTGGTGTGTAGTACTCCTTGTCTTCCACTGTGTATTTGCCTCGTGTGTAGTACTCTTCCCCTGTCTTCCACTGTGTATGTGCCTGGTGTGTAGTACTCCTCCTTGTCTTCCACTGTGTATGTGTCTGGTGTGTAGTACTCCTCCCCTGTCTTCCACTGTGTATGTGTCTGGTGTGTAATACTCCTCCTTGTCTTCCACTGTGTATGTGTCTGGTGTGTAGTACTCCTCCCCTGTCTTCCACTTTGTATGTGTCTGGTGTGTAGTACTCCTCCTTGTCTTCCACTGTGTATGTGCCTGGTGTGTAGTACTCCTCGCTGTCTTCCACTGTGTATGTGTCTGGTGTGTTGTACTCCTCCCCTCTCTTCCACTGTGTATGTGTCTGGTGTGTTGTACTCCTCCCCTGTCTTCCACTGTGTATATGCCTGGTGTGTTGTTCTCCTCCCCTGTCTTCCGCTGTGTATGTTTCTGGTGTGTAGTACTCCTCCCCTGTCTTCCACTGTGTATGTGTCTGGTGTGTAGTACTCCTCCCCTGTCTTCCACTGTGTATGTGTCTGGTGTGTTGTACTCCTCCCCTGTCTTCCACTGTGTATGTGTCTGGTGTGTTGTACTCCTCCCCTGTCTTCAACTGTGTATGTGTCTGGTGTGTAGTACTCCTCCTTGTCTTCCACTTTGTATGTGCCTGCTGTGTAGTACTCCTCCCCTGTCTTCCACTGTGTATGTGTCTGGTGTGTTGTACTCCTCCCCGGTCTTCCACTGTGTATGTGTCTGGTGTGTAGTACTCCTCCCCTGTCTTCCACTGTGTATGTGCCTGGTGTGTAGTACTCCTTGTCTTCCACTGTGTATGTGCCTGGTGTGTAGTACTCCTCCCCTGTCTTCCACTGTGTATGTGTCTGGTGTGTTGTACTCCTCCCCTGTCTTCCACTGTGTATGTGTCTGGAGTGTTGTACTCCTCCCCTGTCTTCCACTGTGTATGTATCTTGTGTGTAGTTCTCCTCCCCTGTCTTCCGCTGTGTATGTATTTGGTGTGTAGTACTCCTCCCCGTCTTCCACTGTGTATGTATCTGGTGTGTAGTTCTCCTCCCTTGTCTTCCACTGTGTATGTATCTGGTGTGTAGTTCTCCTCCCCTGTCTTCCGCTGTGTATGTATCTGGTGTGTAGTACTCCTCCCCTGTCTTCCACTGTGTATGTGCCTGGTGTGTAGTACTCCTCCTTTTATTCCACTGTGTATGTGTCTGGTGTGTAGTACTCCTCACCTGTCTTCCATTGTGTATGTGTCTGGTGTGTAGTACTCCTCCCCTGTCTTCTACTGTGTGTGTCTGGTGTGTAGTACTCCTCCCCTGTCTTCCACTGTGTATGTGTCTGGTGTGTAGTACTCCTCCCCTGTCTTCCACTGTGTATGTGCCTGGTGTGTAGTACTCCTTGTCTTCCACTGTGTATGTGCCTGGTGAGTAGTACTCCTCCCCTGTCTTCCACTGTGTATGTGTCTGGTGTGTTGTACTCCTCCGCTCTCTTCCACTGTGTATGTGCCTGGTGTGTTGTACTCCTCCCTAGTCTTCCACTGTGTATGTGTCTGGAGTGTTGTACTTCTCCCCTGTCTTCCACTGTATATGTATCTGGTGTGTAGTTCTCCTCCCCTGTCTTCCACTGTGTATGTATCTGGTGTGTAGTACTCCTCCCCTGTCTTCCACTGTGTATGTGCCTGGTGTGTAGTACTCCTCCTTGTCTTCCACTGTGTATGTGTCTGGTGTGTAGTACTCCTCCCTCTCTTCCACTGTGTATGTGTCTGGTGTGTAGTACTCCTCCCCTGTCTTCCACTGTGTATGTGTCTGGTGTGTAGTACTCCTCCCCTGTCGTCCACTGTGTATGTGCCTGGTGTGTAGTGTAGTGTAGTGTAGTGTAGTGTAGTGTAGTGTAGTGTAGTGTAGTGTAGTGTAGTGTAGCTCTTTTCTAAAGCATTTATAATGCAGTGGTGTGAATTCTGAGTCGGCAATGTCTGAGGATAACCATGTTTCAATAATGACAATAATGTCTGGATCTTCCTCTGATATAAGAACTTCATTGCAAGTCTAAATCGATGGTGTAATACTGTATAGTGGTCAGATATGTTACATGGTCCACTGGACAGCTTCTGTCCATGCACAGTCCAGCATGTAATTGGATTTGATTGGTCTGCTGTTCTGTGTTACCCTAAGGACCTGACAGCTTCCCATTTTATCAAACTGTTCATATAAATTATTCTAGCAATCTGTCCATTGTGTCGTGAATGGGCAGTGCATTGAGGGAGATTAGAGTAAATATGTAACATTCTGGGATGCCCCAATCAGGGCAATTAGACATTACATAGTATCCACAGACTGGGGAATCTCCTTTACCCAGTCTAGACTTGGGGAAGGTTGATAACTGGGTCAGAATAGAACAACCTTATTTATGCTGCAACAATCATTATATTTGTCAGGAACAGAACAAAATATTTTTAATATGTAATCATGCAATTGTTACCATTACTACTGCTATTACATTACATTAATCTGTCACTTGGATATCTATTAATATTACTAATATGTTATTACTTTAGCTATATGGCAGTTGTTTCATGCATGGGCCTGTTAGTTGAGTACATTCAGTTTCTTGTTCCTGTACCAAAACCTGTTTTAATTGTCAACCTTTCCTTAATCCAATCCACTTTATTTATTTTCACACAATAGGTACAAACACAATGTGAATTCTAAGTGTTATCTGTATTAAAAAAGTGCCAGGATAATATAATATTATATTTTACTTCAGAATATATTAATTACATATTAAATAAAATAACAGCTATTTCCTCAGTTTTCCTGTTGCTAATACTACTATTGTCTGAGTGCAGTAACAACAACCCCTTTAAGTGAAAGTGTACCAGGGTGGTATATTGTGGACAGTGGAACATTACTGTTACAGTTATGATCCCTGGGAAAACAGTACTGTTACAATTATGATCCCTGTGAGAACATTATTGTTACAGTTGTGATCCCTGTGAGAACATTACTGTTACAATTATGATCCCTGTGAGAACATTACTTTTACAGTTATGATCCCTGTAAGAACATTACTGTTACAGTTATGATCCCTGTGAGAACATTACTGTTGCAGTTATGATCCCTGTGAGAACCTAGACTACTGTTGCAGACAGTTAGTTGTTTCCTGTAGCAGATAATCAATATCAGGCACTAAATTTAGCCAATTATATGAGGAGACTGCAGGAAGTGCAGACACGTCTTCAGCTGTGATGGCAGGACAATAATTGGTTATGTCTTGCAATATAACCTTGTCTACGATCACATTTTTTTCTGAATTTCTTTTAAATTTCTATTGCAAAATGTAGATGTAGGTGTTAAGTTGATTTAAACTTTCTCTGGTAAGGAAAATAGATGAACTAGAGGGCCCAGTACAGCATCAGGGAATGTTGAGCGTAATGTTGTAGAAGTATTGTTTAATGGTTTATGATTACACTACACATTTTTAATCTGTACCTGTAGAAATAAAAATTTATCTCTAAATACATATATTTTTAATTGTGAAAAGATGGAACGACTGGTGATTGCATAATATGTAATATTATTATTTAGACTCATTCAGTTTTCCCTTTGACTGAAAAAAATGAGTAAAACATTAATACATGTATATTTTACGTTATATTGCATATGGTGTTTAGAACTAGGAAGCTTGTCTGTCCGTGACCCTTTTGGGTCCACAGTGGGTTCATGTCATGAGATACATTCACTGTTTTATGAATTGTGGCTATAGACGATTTTTGTAATATATTTGTTTTACTATAATACATGTGCCCCCAAAAATTATGTTAGTAGTTTTCTCTGGATAGCAGTAGCAAGGGAAAGATAGAGAGAACATGTATGGAGAAATAAAACATCCTTTAAAATGGCAAAAGCTAAGCATGTGTCTTTTGGATGAGACACTAAACCTATTTGGACTGTCTAATCAGTGTTAATGTGAGCACACTGCAGGTAAATGTATGACTTTATACTCCTGTGTTAATCCAAGATTGGGCTGTTTGGAGTATAATGACTTGAGACACAACTAACCATGACATGTCTCAAGCTACTCTGTTAACCACTTTATATGAGAACATGGATGAATGATATAGCCATTATAATCATAACTGTCATAAGAAACACTCTAATTATATACTGCCAACTTCATAAACATAAAAGAAATTACTTTTAATTGAGGTTTTATAGAGGAGGTAATTGGATATGAGGATGCTATAGGTTGATGCCCCCACAGGCCTGATGGATGCTGTGAAGGATGGCATGGAGACATTGGAGACATTACAGGACGTCCCTGATTAGTTACAATGGATTAGACCTGTCACATTTCAAGTGAGATGCGAGCAGCTTCCGTCATCCAACTAGCAGTGGGTATTCGTGGGAGCGTAATGTAGGTGATTGAGTGGAAACATGCAGGTTTCTGTGGACGGTGTTGGATCGTGACTTGCAGCAGGAATATTGCTGGTGAAAGGCAAAAAATCTGGTGTATCTTTGCAGAGAATTACTGAGTTCTCAGCACAAATATGGCCACTTCGGATGTTGATGAAGGAACTTTAGAACAGGATATGAAAGAAACGGCAAAAAGTGGTGTTTCTTCACAGATAGAAGATGGTGTCATGTCCACAGATGATGTTGATGGCCGCCAGGAGTCAGGCTGGTGTCATATGTGTCATGTTTGTTTGTCTTCAGCACTGACACAGTGTGATGCCGGTGTAATGAATCAACGGTGTCGGCAGTGCTGCAGCAACACATGTACTGCGAGTAATGTCAAGAAGAAGTTGCCAATACTTAACTGGCTGCCAACGTACAGGTAGTGTACACATTCACGTCTACTCTACTTGTACATCATAACATTAAAAAAATAGTTGTTACTATGTACATTATACTGACATAAATTATATAAATTTTCAAAACATGTGCAGATTTATTAGACCTATCATAGCTATATTTTGGCATCACCATTTTATGCTATTTGGGGTACCATATTTTGGTGTAATACATACAGAACACTACAAAAACTAGACTTTAGTATAATTTATAATGGAGACACATCTGAAAGTACTGTTTGGGTGGGTGGGTGGGTGGTTGGTTGGTTGGTTGGTTGGATGGATGGATGGATGGATGGATGGATGGATGGATGGATGGATGGATGGATGGATGGATGGATGGATGGGTGAGTAAGTTGGTGGGTGAGTGAGCATACATATACATGAGCTACATATTATAGTTATTATTTGTATGTTACATAGAGGTGTTATCATTGGGATTTTACTCTTACATAGGCCTTGACCTTAAAAATAATAGTAATAATGTGTTTTGGTGTATAAGTTATGTGTACATCAATACGTTCATAACAGTCTGTAATATACATCTCATCAATAATAGTATGTATATATTGTAAACATAAGTTTTTGGCTGTAATTCTTTGACTAAATCATACATATTAATGCTGTATTTATGTGCATCCTGCATGATCCTGGGCATGATTACAAGGCTGGAGTTCTTCTGCTGCATATTAAAGTCTCCTTTGGTCCCCTGACTAAAGTCTCCCTTGGTCCCCTGACTAAAGTCTCCCTTGGTCCCCTGACTAAAGTCTCCCTTGGTCCCCTGACTAAAGTTGATGAGTTATTTAAATGTAATGGTTGAACTGTCTACTCCGGACTACAACATCAGTTATTCACAGATGCATTGCTTATGGACTAATGCTTTTCACCCTGTAAACTGCTTTGGAACACCATTAATAAGGCCTTTACTCAGCATAGACTGTGGATGCAACATGAGGGAGAGAGAGAGTGCCAGTGTTATCTTAGTCAGACCAGACACACTCTGTATTGATTCTTTGTTCAACACAAGCCATCAACCTCACATCACTGTCAAGCTTGGTTGCCTCTGCCAATCAGGCTTGCTGTGATAACAGACAGCCAATCACCAGAGATAATGCCTGCTCCCTGTGTGAGGCAGTGAAAAACATGTGGCAGTGACAAACCCCAGGTTTGCCACAGTCCGAAGTTTGTTACTGTAAATATTAGATTATGCCCATTTGTAGCCATTGTTAGTTTTGTTAAATATTTCTATTTTAATATAATCTAGAGTTTTGTGCCCTGTGGAAATAATACACAGTAAAACAACCGTGGCAGACACCTGTCCTTAATGCTGTCCTTAGTAAATACCTGCCCCTAATAGACATCTGCCCTTAGTGAACACCTATCCTTAATGGACACCTGTCCTTAGTGGACACATGGTGGACAACTGCCCTTTGTGGACACCTGTCTGTGACACACACCTGTCCTTTATCTGTCTGTGATAGACACCTGTCCTTTATGGATACCTGCCTGTGACAAGCACCTGTCCTTAATGGACACCTGTCCTTAATGGACACATAACTGTGACAGACACCTGTTTGTTAGTTATTCTGCATGTGATTATTCTTGGTCTGTGGTACAGTTATGTGGTGCACTCGAGGTCCAGGCACGTGGAATTTCATCCAGTCTTTTTAGTAACAGACACCTGTATGTAATAGACACAAATCTGTTGCAAATTCCTGTTCATAACAGGCACCTGTCTGTAATATACATCCATCATGGTCAAAATTGTGATGTTGCACCTATTTATTGAGGTTATTTACTATGTATGGCTGACCTATTTAATTATGCATTTGTAGTCTTGGCGCCTTCCAAGGTGACGCCATCGCCGGACTGACTGTTGCTCTTACGGTCATTCCCCAAGGACTCGCTTATGCATCCGTGGCCCAGCTTCCACCGCAGGTAAACACTCTGGACACCTAAGAAGTCTCATGATATACGTCTTATTGTATCGTCTGATCTATGTAGTATGGTGAACACTCTGCTACAAAATCCTTGTTATCATTTAGTTTTGTTGCTTAAAAAAGTATAGCAATAATGACACGTTTACCCTTGGAGTTTATTTAGATGTTTATTTGATCTTTATTGATTTTCTTACAGTTTGTAATATCTTCACAAGATCTACCATTTGTGAGATGCTTCCACGCTGTCTATCATGACTATCATGCTAAGACCATTTTATTTATACACCGGTACTGATCTCATAATTTGTTTAGCTATCCAGCTAATTGTTATGGGACAAATACACTAAACCTGGAGGTGACGGTATTTGCTGCCTATGCTACCTGACTCTCTATTATGTGATAAACACACTAAACCGGAGATTATTGCAGATTAGGAGGATTCATTTTTAAATAAATACAAAAAAATAGCAACAACAAAAACACTGTGTTGTAGGTCAGTAATTCCATTTCTAGCCCATTTGATTGTTTTAGTACTGGTTCTTTCCCTGTTTCAGTATGGCCTCTACTCTGCATTCATGGGATGCTTTGTTTACTGTATTTTTGGCACAGCCAAAGATATTACTCTTGGGCCAACTGCCATCATGTCTTTGATGACAGCAACATTTGCTACATCGCCAGTCACGGGAGATGCAACGCTGGCTGTTGTTCTCACATTGATGTGTGGCATTGTTCAGTTTATCATGTCAGTTTTGCATGTAGGTAGGTATACTATATGTGGAATTGTGTCACTAGAAACATTGCTGACCACTTTAAAAATTACAAGTGCAAACAGTATAGTTTTGTTTGACATCATTTAAATGGATAAAGTGTCAATAAATGTCTATGGGTAATGCAGTTATTGCATAGCAAATATAATTTATTGTTTTCAGTTGCAGCTGTCAGTTGCGATTGTTGTTCATGCTGAGCTATCAACATAATGTCAGTTAAGTGATTTGTATAAAATACAGTGGACCTCGGACATATGATGACAGATGGGACTATTGAGAATGACCCGACAGATGGGACTAGTGAGAATGACCCGACAGATGGGACTAGTGAGAATGACCCCACAGATGGGACTAGTGAGAATTATCCCTTAGATGGGACTAGTGAGAATGATCCCACTGATGGGACTAGTGAGAATGACCCCACAGATGGGACCAGTGAGAATGATCCCACTGATGGGACTAGTGAGAATGACCCCACAGATGGGACCAGTAAGAATGTCCCCACTGATGGGACTAGTGAGAATGTCCTTGCGGATGACTGTCACTTCTGTGTGTTCCAGGCTTCCTGGTTAACTTCATCTCAGTGCCTGTCATGAGCAGCTTCGTCTCATCCGCCGCGATCACCATAGCCTTTGGACAAGTTCCGGTCAGTTTGATCAAGTGCACCATAAACCCTGTCGTTGACTCTGATATTGTTCTCTAATGGTCATTGTAATGTTATGGTCTGAGATAAGTGTTATGATCCGCAGTTAGTATTAAGACTTAGGATCCATCAGTCATAGCCATGGTGTGGTGCATCACTTACTAGGAATGTGCTGCCCAGAAGGGCATATTTAGAAACATAGCACTGGCCTTCTATGTAAAGTGGCTACATAGTCTAAATTACAGTGAGGACTGACATGTACATGTAATAACATACATATACATTACCACCCACATGTGTGAATGCACTCATGCATGCACAGTGAGTGATTACCTGGTAAGTGATATTTGAGTCTTGACTTACATTTACTCACTTTGTTGTTTTTTGCAGAAGTTTCTTGGCTTGAATGACATTCCAAGGGATTTTTTTCCAAAGGTTTACTGGACTTGCAGAAAGCTTCCAGAAACAAAGTAAGCCTAATGTACAGTCACAGAACTTGTAGTAATATTATATGCTAAATAATCAATGTAAAAATATGAATGGTTTTAATCAGCTGCAAGTTTTCCAAGATTGTGTTCATTAATTATTTTGCTCCTAACATCCCATAAAATAAGCTTATTTGGCCACTTTGACAACTTGTTTCTCTAATATACCACAAATGATCTCGTCATAAATACTGTTACGGGGACTATGTTGTTTTACACATATAAAGATGGTGTTTGTGGAAGGTGCTGCCACCTGGTGTTGATGGAAGTTGTCACACAGGTTTTTGTTTCAGTGTCTGGGACCTGCTACTGGGGTTTGTCTCAATAGTTATCTTGTTCTCACTCAGAGTAAGTAACAAGGACATTTAAGTAATCTGTTATTTGTGTCAGGATTTGTATAAAAAATAGTTCATGCCAAAAGTAGATTTAACAACAAATAGTTATGTTTATGTTACTAATAATAAATTATTATGTTATTATATTATGAAAATGACACTAAAAATTAGTTAGTTTGGTGTTTATAGATAAAAAAAAAATTAACTACACTTTAGATTGATGTCTTAATGGGACTCATTAAAAAATCATTAACCTTAGCAAGACCATTAATCATTAATGTTATTGCCTTTCAACATGTTGCAAACTGTCAGATGAAAGTATTGGCAATGTAATTATATGTTTTCTGGTGGATACTATGAAAACCATTATTGATACAGTTCATTTGAAATAGTTAACTTTTCTTACTCTATTGCTTTCTAAACCTCCATCCTCAACTGATTTAGCCTATCACAAATCCAGTTCATTTATGTCCAAATGTGTAGTTTGTGAATAGTTGTAGTAACATCCACAGTCGGTTTAATACAAAGACGTATATTTTTGTTTAAATCATTGAAAGAATTGACAAGGGCGTGACTTCCATCCTCTCGCCATTCACATGACAAAGTTACGAAATTTCACCATGGGTGACGTTCGTGAGTTTTCAGTGTTTCCATTTTCACTTCAATTAATGTTTCACCAAACATTAAGTGATTTAATAGTTTGTCTGATGATTTCACAAAAACTACATACAAAAGTTGCACAAACAAGTTGGTAAGTTGCAATGGTAGGTTTTATTTTTTTGCGAAATTCATTTGAAATGAGACTAGCGAAAAATGTGTGTTAAAGAGGAACCTTTAAGTGAACATTTACAAAAGAGCAAACACTTTCACTTTTTCAGAGATTACAAAGTATTAAGTGGCGGCAGACAGATGACTTGACACTAGCCCAGAAAGTTGGCAGGAAAACACTCTGGATCTTAGCGACAAGTAAGTGTCAATATTAACATGCACAGTGGTTAAAATTTTTTTTTTACATACTTTTAATACATTTCGAATGAATTCTAGAAGACACCATTTTGCTATTTATCAGAACCATTTGTTAAGATTGTTATATGAAACAAAGTATCATATGATGTTAAATATGGCATATGAAAATTCAACAGTGTTTTTTAACAGCAACTATTTACATTAAAAAACTTTCAAAAATTGTTGCATAAAATGCATTACAAGTACTAGTTATTGTGTGTGTGTATTGTACCAACAGGTTGCTTAGATATAAATAATGTCCTTAATATCAGTACCAGTATAATTAAAAAAAAATATTTTGTTACCAACTTAATTTTAACATTCACAAATTGTTCTGAAAACTTGTTTACTAAATATTTTATGAACATGTTTGTATCTCTACAGGTCGCAATGCAATAGTGGTTGTGACGGCTTCTGGTGTAGCTGCTCTCTTGATCAGTAAGAACATCGATGTGTTCTCACAGACTACACATGTCCAGCCAGGTCTTCCTCCATTCTCTCTGCCAAAGTTCTCTATCCACTCTGGCAATGTCAGTCTCTCCACTCCCGCCATCTTTAAGGTATACATACACTGTTCTTGTTTATATATCACAAACTTATCCTGAGAGAGAGCGAAAAAGTGGCACTAATATTATATTAGATAGTATGGGGCGAATCCTCCTGTTGCCATTTCGAAGCTTTGACAATTTAGTTCATCCCACGTTGCCACAGTTCACTCAGCTCTATAAGTGAGTACCTGGCTACAGACAGAGATGGATATCAGAACAAGAACTTCATGCAGTAATTGCAGCATGCCTGAATGCTTGCCAGAGAAGTTGAGATGGCGTTGGAATGAACAGGTCTGCCAGGGGTGAAGTGTTAAGCACGTTAAACAGTCCCAAGGACTAGATACCACACTATATAAGAACATACCTTTTATTTCAGATCAGTTCATACAATACATCACAGTTACAATGTATAGACTAACCAATTAAGGTAGCTTTGATCTTGTTCAGCAGTTTTTCTCAATGGTTTTGAATATAAACTAATCATAATGTTCTTAGTGTTTGCTTGTGACAACGTATAATGTTATACAGCCTGTACAATATAATGTTATACAGCCTGTACAATATAATGTTATACAGCCTGTACAATATAATGTTATACAGCCTGTACAATATAATGTTATACAGCCTGTACAATATAATGTTATACAGCCTGTACAATATAATGTTATACAGCCTGTACAATATAATGTTATACAGCCTGTACAATATAATGTTATACAGCCTGTACAATATAATGTTATACAGCCTGTACAATATAATGTTATACAGCCTGTACAATATAATGTTATACAGCCTGTACAATATAATGTTATACAGCCTGTACAATATTTCACTATCACTTGGTGTTTTAGAGTTAGAACCTTAAAAAACAACAGTAAAATAAAAAAGTAGCACGTTCATTCTGTTTTCAGGAACTAGGTTTTGGCTTGGCTGTTGTTCCACTGATTGGGCTCATAGAAACTATAGCTATAGGAAAAGCTTTTGGTAAGTTTATGAACTATGCTTAACCTAATTCTTTGAAATAAATAATAGATTCATCTGTGCATGTTGCATAGGGACATACTTGGATAAGGACATACTTGGATAAGGACCCCTTTGTTAGTGTATTGTGTATATATATATCACTTGCGAGAGAAAAAGAAAGCAAATGCATGAATTATTTGCCAAGAACACAGTATTCAGTCATTCAGAGATGACCATGCATCTTGTTTCCAGCGCGCAAAAACAACTATGCACTGGATGCCAACCAAGAACTACTTGCAATTGGTAAGATTATCTCCTTACAAATAGATTAAAATATTGTCTCATTTGATCTGTGTATTAAATTCGGTAATTACCCTGTAATTTTGGATGACTGCTTTTTTACAGTTAAAAGTTATTGGTGTAAGTCAACTTATTAAAACAGTAAGTTTCTGTCTGTCAGTTTGTCTGTCAGTATTATACTGACTTGAATACTTGATGTAGATTAATAAATGATCAAAACTGCCTGGGAAATGTGTCCATAAATAGACGTCTGTGTGTATGTTACAGGCAAACTGTGTAATCAGTCATTTCATGTAATGCCAGACGTTTTTAAGCATTACACATAATGGCTGTTTGTTTCACTGTCATTTCGTGAAAAAAATTTTCAGGCATTTCACGAAATGACAAGGAAACAGCCATTACGAAACGCCTGGATTCTAGGTGCAGTCATTTCACAAAATGACTGAAATGCCAACTACAATTGGTCTTCATTGTGTATCTTAAATATAATGTTGAAAATGTTAGTGGACTAGATATAAAACACAACAACAACATTATCCATATAACTAATTATAACTCTACATGATGTAGATGTAATACATCTTCTAGTACATCTACATGTGTTACATACCAATATATTAAAAACTACAATAATGCATTATTCTCATATAATTATTTTATATGCTACACAATTTGCATGCCAATTTCATAACATCCATTTAAATATAGATGAGAGCATATATTCAACCAATATTACTAAATAGTTACTACTCATTAGTCATCATAAAAGACATATGACGCATACAAGTACATCTACGTGCATTTATATATTATGAAGCAGTAACCATGAAAAGTCCATAATTATGTTAATATATCCATTTAACTGTTTTCAACAAAATGCAATGTTCTTGTATAATTATGTGATATGCTACCCAGTAGCTCAACAATATTACACAGCAAAATATGGATGAGTGACAGCAAATATTTAATTCAGCCAATATTACTAAATAACTACTACTCACTAGTCATCATGAAAGACATGGAATATACATCCATTTATATATCATAAAGTGGTACCCAGGAAAACTTGTGCCAGTCTTAATATATTAATTTATCAATTTAACTGTTTTCTACAATATGCAGTATTCTCATGTAATTACAGGATTATGTGGTATGCTACCACCAGGCCTGGTGTAAGAGTAATATGTAATAGTAATAGTAATGATTACAATTGTTCAAGTAATAGTAATAGATGGAAAAGAATGCAATGTAATAGTACTAGAAAAAAAGTAATAGTAATTGAGCTATTACTTTGCTTTTACAATTGAGCATTTCAGTTTCACCAAAATTCAATTTCATTGAAAATAATCAGACCAAAAATCCTATATTTTGACATATTGGGACTTGGACAAGCATCATGTTCAGTCTTTCACATGCAGTTTTATTTATTTAATTATTTCCCAACAGTAGTGATAAAATGGTTTAGTATCCAAATCATGACAATCAATGAACTGTAGCACTATTGGCAGGAGACACTGCGACAGTGTGATTGCTGCATGGCTAATTTGTCATTTGAAGCCAGGTTCATGCATGCACCAGCCATCTATCTTTCTCACACAAGCCTATTCATTTGAAGCCAGGTTCATGCATGCACCAGCCATCTATCCTTCTCACACAAGCCTATTCATTTGAAGCCAGGTTCATGCATGCACCAGCCATCTATCCTTCTCACACAAGCCTATTCATTTGAAGCCAGGTTCATGCATGCACCAGCCATCTATCTTTCTCACACAAGCCTATTCATTTGAAGCCAGTTTCATGCATGCACCAGCCATCTATCCTTCTCACACAAGCCTATTCATTTGAAGCCAGGTTCATGCATGCACCAGCCATCTATCCTTCTCACACAAGCCTATTCATTTGAAGCCAGGTTCATGCATGCACCAGCCATCTATCCTTCTCAGACAAGCCTATTCATTTATTCACTGAAGCAGAATAAGGGTTCCAGGCTTCCAGCGCTAAACAGACTGTCTGTAACATCTGAATTAATCAATCATTGCCACCTCCCAACCCTAGCTCTCAGCCTGCCATGCTGGGTAATGTTTGAACAAAATCCAGGGGCTTATACCAACTTTTCTGAGTTTTTCTCAGTTGGTAGCTAGCTTGCACACTATTGACCAAAAGTGTGAAAAACATCCTATCCTTGAGCCACTAATTAACTGTCCCCCAAGCAGCCCGAGCTGTGTGGGTCTACTATGGGATAATCAGACTGTGTTGTGTGACAGTGACATTGCTTTTCTGTTTAGTTCCAATGAATATATGAAACTTCTACAACCGACTGGAATTGTGTGAGGTTAGTTTAATTGGAAAATGTATGAGTTAATTATAATTTAATTAATTATACTCCCATCAGTTAATTTGAATCTATGTAAGTGATTAAGTATGTTAAATGTTTAAATTTGCAATGTAATAGACCCCAGGCCTGGCTACCACATATGTCAAGGTATTGTCAACAACCATGTCTATTTCATAATAGTATACATCAAGATATGGATGAAAGCATATATTTCATTCAGCCATTTTTACTAACCAATGACTACTCACTAGTCATCATGAAAGACGTGAAACACACCAGTACATCTACATGCATTTAGCTATGACGGTATTGTTTACTTATTTGAGCAGCTCAGACGTGTGCTTCTCTTGCTCTTTTATGTTGCTCAGCAATGTTACTTTGACAAGATTCAATGGCTGCAAGTGATGGTGGACTAACTGGTGGCGGTTGGCTGTGGTCTTGCTAAAGGCCTGGTCTCTGAGCAAGACATGGGGGTGCAGGGATAGACAAGACATGGGGTGCAGGGATAGACAAGACATGGGGTGCAGGGATAGACAAGACATGGGGTGCAGGGATAGACGAGACATGGGGGTGCAGGGATAGACGAGACATGGGGGTGCAGGGATAGACGAGACATGGGGGTGCAGGGATAGACAAGACATGGGGGTGCAGGGATAGACGAGACATGGGGGTGCAGGGATAGATGAGACATGGGGGTGCAGGGATAGATGAGACATGGGGGTGCAGGGATAGACGAGACATGGGGGTGCAGGGATAGCAGTAAGCAGTGGTCCGTGGTGGATCTCAACGATGACATGTTGAACGGTGGGCTGCATGTCAGGGTTGATCGTTGCACTCCCTGTTTCTGTTGCTGTCCGCAAGGTGGGATTGTTTGGCATAGATATTGTTTTAATCAATTTGGCATCACCTAAACATTGTTTTTTTTTTGCAAAAGTGTAAATTTTGCACAAGGTTTAAGAAAATTTCTCACATAGGTAATACTTTACAGCACAGTTATTTTACATTCAACATAAACAATACCCTATCTATACTGGCATATCGAGAACATAGTGACATAATGACAATCTGCATTACTAACTGAACTTTTGCAAATGACTAGTAAAATTGGCATGATGGCATACCGGTTAGAAGGCTGGACTCTCAATCGAGAGAACCCGGTTTTAAATCCCACTGCTGTCGCTTCAAACCTTTGGCAAGTTTGATCACCCCACGTTGCCACAGTTCACTCAGCTGTATAAATGAGTACCTGGCAATACAGACAGTGGTGGAAATGTGAACGAATAGTCTTCGCGCAATTGCAACATGGCTGAATGCTTCCCAGAGAAGTTGAGATGGCCTTGGAATGAACAGTATGAAGTATAAAGCGCTTTGAGCAGTCCTACGGACTGGATACCACGCTATATAAGAATCACAACATGCCTAATCGATTCGCAAAATGCCTTGTCGATTTATGAACTAAGAACATGTTGGTACTAACTTGATGAAGATGTAGTATCTATGGCGTGACTTTGCACATCCATCCAGAGGTGTAAGCTTCAGTTGTTCAGTCATATTGAAATACCCATCTTTTGGAATTAAATGTTTTTGACATTTCTGGTACATGTTGTAGAGTTCTTCTTTAAACTACTTTAAAATTATCCTGTGCCATTGTGACAGCCAACAATGCCAGGAGGCAAGTGATTAAGATGTGCTGCTTTCCCTGTTTTTATGGGGATGCACTACATCCAGTTGAGACAATCACCCACCACTGTAGGCGATTAGCTTGCCTTCCATTACCTGTCTATCAAATCAGAGTGCACTGGTGAGATAGCTGTCAATCAAACTGAGAGGGGTGGGTTAAAGTCTTGTACACATGGATGTGTATCATAAAAATGTTGCTATTTGCAAAACAAATTGCAAATATCAATTCATGAAGCATGTTAACTTGATTAATAAGAATGTCTGATGAATTATGAAAGCTGACATTAACATAGAATTCACATTTTGACAATATATAATGAAAAAAGTTAAACTTTGTTATTACACAGTGTGCCTGAAATGGTCACCAGTCAATCTGTGTAAAAACAGTGCCATGTTTCCAGGCATTTTGCAAAATGACAGTGAAACAGTTATTACACGTAATGCCTAAAAATGTCAGGTATTATGCAAAATGACTGATTACACAGTTTGCCTGTGACATATATATTACACATAAATTACATAATTAAAGTTTGTTACTAAGATTAGCTCACCCCTGGAGGGTGGGTAAGTTTCTTACTGTGTACATAATTTATCAATTGATGTGTAGTGGACTCTGATGAGATATTTGTCTAATCTGCAGGTTTTGCAAATATTGTTGGATCATTCGTTGGTTCCTACCCAGTCACTGGCAGCTTCTCAAGGTAAGACACTTGTGACACTCCTTACTAGTGTTGGCTGGGAATGGAAGGTTGACATATTGTATATGACGGGATGGGTTTGATGGTGCAAGTGATTGTAATCAATGAAGTTCAACACAGTCAGATATATGACTAAATGTAGATTATGGTTTGTATAGTTTCACTATCCAGTGCACTATCCGGTATAGCTTCTGTGTGAGGCTGACAGTCAGAGCGAGGCTGACAGTCAGAGCGAGGCTGACAGTCAGAGCGAGGCTGACAGTCAGAGCGAGGCTGAAAATCAGAGCGAGGCTGACAGTCAGAGTGATGCTGACAGTCAGGGCGAGGCTGACAGTCAGGGCGAAGCTCACAGTCAGGGTGAGGCTCACAGTCAGAGAGAGGCTCACAGTCAGACTGAGGCTCACAGTCAGAGCGAGGCTCACAGTCAGAGTGAGGTTCATAGTCAGCGCGGGGCATACAGTCAGAGTGAGGCTCACTGTCAGAATGAGGATTACAATCATAGTGAGGCTCACTATCAAAGCGAGACTCACAGTCAGAGTGAGGCTCATAGTCACAGCTAGTCAGAGCGGGGCGTACAGTCAGAGTGAGGCTCATTGTCAGAGTGAGGATTACAATCATAGTGAGGCTCACAATCAGAGCGAGACACAGTCAGAGTGAGGCTCATAGTCAGAGTGAGGCTTACAGTTAAAGTAAATAAATAAATTTATAATAAATTGGTGTGTGTTTGTGTTTTGTAGAACAGCTGTCAACTCTGAAAGTGGGGTGAGAACCCCGGCTGGGGGAATATTTACTGGTAAGTGACTGAACAGTTGTGATTTATTTGATTAAAATCATTGTGACAGTTACTCCTGTAGTAATAGTTACCCCAGTTATTTTGGAGGTCCTGTTAATACTAAGCATTTGACAGCATTTGTTGCTGCTGGGACAAGTTTGAATACCCTTGACTGTTAGACAGGGTCTCCGTGCCTGCAGTTCTGTAGACACAGAATAAATACAAGGCTCATTAAGCAAATTGTGTGGTTGCATGTGCATGTAACCCTATATGTGCATGAACTCATTAACCCTACATGTGCATGAACTCATTAACCCTACATGTGCATGAACTAATTAACCCTACATGTGCATGAACTCATTAACCCTACATGTGCAGGAACTCATTAACCCTACATGTGCAGGAATGCATTAACCCTACATGTGCAGGAACTCATTAACCCTACATGTGCAGGAACTCATTAACCCTACGTGTGCATGAACTTATTAACCCTACATGTGCAGGAACTCATTAACCCTACATGTGCAGGAACTCATTAACCCTACATGTGCAGGAACTCATTAGTCCTACATGTGCAGGAACTCATTAACCCTACATGTGCAGGAACTCATTAGTCCTACATGTGCAGGAACTCATTAGTCCTACATGTGCAGGAACTCATTAACCTTGCATGTGCAGGAACTCATTAACCCTGCATGTGCAGGAACTGATTAACCCTGCATGTGCAGGAACTGATTAACCCTGCATGTGCAGGAACCCGTTAACCCTATATCTGCTTGCAGGGTGTGTGATCATCCTGGCTCTGGCCGTACTCACCCCGCTGCTCCCATACATTCCCACGGCGGCCCTCGCTGCAGTCATCATTGCTGCGGTCATCAACATGGTCCACTTCCGCATCGTCATCTCTCTGTGGAGACGCAAAAGTACGTTCACCAATGTCACAGAATCACTTACTGGGAAGATTCCACATGTTTGGCGTCTATTAAGTGAAGCACTTTTAAGTAGAAGGGTTCTCCAGAATTTAAATGTTTATGTGGCACATTTTAGTGTCTCAACAACACAGCGTGTCTGCTTTAAAAACAGCACCAAATTAAAACAATGATGCTAAATATTGCTCCATTTTTTAATAATACTGTATTAGATACTTTTTCAAGATTCTTGTATTCACACAGAAGAAGAAATATAATTTACTAGTTAACTTAATATTGTTCTTAATTGTCTCATGTTACGTTGATGTGAAAATATTGCTGTTTGTTGCAGAAATAGACCTGGTTCCATGGGGCATCACATTTGTTTTCTCATTTGTACTAGGAATTGAGGTATGTCGTTTTGTCACTACATTACTGCAAAATGTATATAGTTCAGCCGTCCTATCAAACTGACAGTTTTACAGTGATTAGCTGTTTGTTCCTGCCATTTTAAAATGTATTAAGATAGACAGAGTACTGTTTCCCAGGGAGTGTTAATGGTAGTACTTGCTTACCTGTCATGACGTTTTTGCTTTCAGTATGGCATCTTGCTTGGAGTTGGCGTATCACTGTTTCTACTGCTGTATCCTTGGGCGAGGCCAAAGATCAAGGTAATGACAAATACTGAAATGAAGATAACTCAGCCATATAATTGCAACAACACATTTAAAGAAACTGTCGGATAAATATAAAAGGCTAACCAGGAACCTTGTACATTATGTGTAAGTGTGCATATACATGCTTTGCATAGTTAAGCATGTCATATTAAAGATATTTTCATTGTTTTTAACAAGGTTTAACAAAGTTGCCATCCCAAACAACAAGTTCCTGATGGCAAGTGGACAAGGAAGCCATTGGCTTATCGAGAGTCCAACAATTTTATCATCTATGTGTAGCCCGCCCTTATCAAATATCTGTCAATTCTATTTTTAAACATATTCACACTACTAGCATTAACACAATCATGTGGCAGTTTGTTCCATTCATTTATCACCCTCTGTGAGAAAGAGTACTTTCTCATGTCCAACCTACACTGCTCCTTAACTAATGCTGCTTTATGTCCTCTGGTTCTACTGCCTTCTTTAAGTTTGAAGAACATATTCCTATCAACATCCTCATAACCGTTCACTGGTCTCTAGTGTTGTCAAACCACATTGTAATAAGCGACTTTCGACTAAGGTTTCGACTAAGGTCTCTCAATTCTGGAATCATTTTAGTTGCTCTTCGTTGTATTCTTTCTAGCTTGTCTATGTCCTTTTTACGATATGGTCTCCATGCTTGAATACAATATTCCAAATGTGGTCTAACTATTGCTTTGTACAGGGGTACAATTAGCTGTTCCTCCATATACATGATAGTTCTCCTAATCAGCCCTAGAATTTGATTTCTTTTCGAAGCAGCAATACCACATTGCTCTGAAACTTTCATGTCAGCACTAAATGTTACTCCTAAGTCCTTTTCTTGTGTGGTTCTACCTAGTACAGCATCCCCCATTTTATATTCTTCGTCCATGTTTCCATATCCTATGTGTATACATTTACACTTCCCAAAATTGAATAACATTTGCCATTTTTCTGACCATTTAACTAATTTATCTAGATCATCCTGTAAACTTTGTTTATCTGTATCATTAGTAACCTTTCTGAATACTTTTGTGTTATCTGCACATTTGAGTACTTTGCTAGATATGTCATCTTCCAAATCATTTATATATATTAAAAACAGTATAGGGCCTAATACTGATCCCTGTGGTACCCCACTCAAAACAGATTTCCAGTTTGAAATCTCACCATCTACTATTACTCTCTGTTTTCTGTGTGTAAGCCACTTTTCTATCCAGTTGATTACATCATTACCTATGCCCTGGGCTTTTAGTTTAAGTAACAATCTTTGATGTGGCACTTTATCGAAAGCTTTCTGAAAATCTAAGTAGACAACATCCACTGGTGACCCGTCATCTACCCACTTTGTAATTTCTTCAAAAAAACATAAGAGATTAGTTAGACATGACCTTGCTTTTAGGAACCCATGTTGAGATGTATTTATTAATTTATGTTTTACAAGGAATTCCACCATGTGGTCTCTAATTAATGTTTCGAGTAATTTACATACAACTGATGTTAAACTCACTGGTCTGTAATTTTCTGGCTTGTTCCTCGATCCCTTCTTAAATAGCGGCATAATGTTTGCCTCTTTCCATTCTGAAGGAACTATTCCTTCTTCTAGTGACAAGTTAAACAATTTTGCATGTGGTGTACTAATTTGCTCAACAATTTCCTTAAGCAGTTTTGGTGGTATCCCATCAACTCCAGGTGATTTATTATCTTTCATCTTCTTAATTTTCTTTGTTATCATTTCAGGAGTTACAAATAACTGCCCTAAATGTTCTGATGTATTGCCCTCAAATTTAGTAAATGGAACTGAAACGTACTCATGCACACATGATAAACAAATGCAAATATTAAACACACCCACGCATGTATGCACACACATTTTATATTGCATATAATGATAAGGTGCATACATGCATGTGTACATCCATGGCATTCCATGCACACGGTTTTAGTGCATACACTACTGGTAATTATCATGCCAGTGTAACTTAACTAGAATTCTAATCTGTGCCCACTCTAATTAATGCTAATTGCCACTAAAGTGTAGACAACAACCTGGTGTGATCTCTGTCACTGTGGCACATATAACTGAGTTGCCACTAAAATGTAGACAACAACCTGATGTGATCTCTGTCACTGTGGCACATATGACTGAGTGGCCACTAAAATGTAGACAACAACCTGATGTGATCTCTGTTGCTGTGGCACATATAACTGAGTTGCCACTAAAGTGTAGACAACAACCTGATGTGATCTCTGTCACTGTGGCACATATGACTGAGTTGCCACTAAAATGTAGACAACAACCTGATGTGATCTCTGTTGCTGTGGCACATATAACTGAGTTGCCACTAAAGTGTAGACAACAACCTGATATGATCTCTGTCACTGTGGCACATATAACTGAGTTGCCACTAAAATGTAGACAACAACCTGGTGTGATCTCTGTCACTGTGGCACATATAACTGAGTTGCCACTAAAATGTAGACAACAACCTGATGTGATCTCTGTTGTTGTGGCACATATAACTGAGTTGCCACTAAAGTGTAGACAACAACCTGATGTGATCTCTGTCACTGTGGCACATATAACTGAGTTGCCACTAAAGTGTAGACAACAACTTGATGTGATCTCTGTCAGTGTGGCCACCTTGAGCCTGTCTCACCAAACACACATGTCCCCAGGTGCCAGAGGCTGATAAGTCCAGAGAACCGGGTGATGTATGTCTGATCATCATTAGTGTCTGTTGTATGATATCATGGTTGTTGTTTGTATTGGTGTATGTTTTATTATATGATGGGCTTTTTTGTGGTCACTCTGTTGTGATGGTACTTATTGTGATGGTACTTATTGTGATGATGTGTCTTTTTTTAACATGTTTTGTTTTAACGTGTTTTGCTAGTGGGGTAAATATTTGTTAGTTTTGTGTCTTAGTTAAATGGACAGATCAGTCCTCTTGGCAGAGCGAGACAGAGGGGTGAAGGAGTTTGGAGGGGTGTGGGAGTCTGGAGGTGTGCGGGAATCTGAAGGGGTGCGGGCATGCTCTCTATCAGGGGTGGCTGGAAACTGCCTTTGGAAAATGTAGTTTCCTGGTGGAGGACATCTTGTGATCCAGATGAAATAATCAGCATCCTAAGGTTGTTTCATGTTGTTTTATGGTAGAAACTATATGCATGGAAGGGTAGAGTTTACTTTTGATGCATTATCCCATGGATTTTGGTCTTCATTTTCCATTTGTAAATGTTATATTGCATCTGCACTAAAGATTGTTTTTCTATTCTGAATAATGGGACAAATTCGTTTTGTTACGGGGTAACTTAATTTGTTTGATACACTAAAACAGATGGCAGACTAGGACATAAGTATGTACTCCCACACATTCCATGCACCTGTTCCTCACATTCCATGCACCTGTTCCTCACATTCCATGCACCTGTTCCTCACATTCCATGCACCTGTTCCTCACATTCCATGCATCTGTTCCTCACATTCCATGCACTTGTTCCTCCCATTCCATGCATCTGTTCCTCACATTCCATGCACTTGTTCCTCACATTCCATGCATCTGTTCCTCACATTCCATGCATCTGTTCCTCACATTCCATGCACCTGTTCCTCCCATTCCATGCACCTGTTCCTCACATTCCATGCACCTGTTCCTCACATTCCATGCATCTGTTCCTCACATTCCATGCACATGTTCCTCACATTCCATGCACCTGTTCCTCACATTCCATGCACCTGTTCCTCACATTCCATGCATCTGTTCCTCACATTCCATGCACCTGTTCCTCACATTCCATGCACCTGTTCCTCACATTCCATGCACATGTTCCTCACATTCCATGCATCTGTTCCTCACATTCCATGCACCTGTTCCTCCCATTCCATGCATCTGTTCCTCACATTCCATGCAAATGTTCCTCCCATTCCATGCATCTGTTCCTCACATTCCATTCACCTGTTCCTCACATTCCATGCACCTGTTCCTCACATTCCATGCACCTGTTCCTCACATTCCATGCACCTGTTCTTCACATTCCATGCACCTGTTCCTCACATTCCATGCACCTGTTCCTCACATTCCATGCACCTGTTCCTCACGTTCCATGCACTTGTTCCTCACATTCCGTGCATCTGTTCCTCATATTCCATGCATCTGTTCCTCACATTCCATGCACCTGTTCCTCACATTCCATGCACCTGTTCCTCACATTCCATGCACCTGTTCCTCACATTCTATGCACCCGTTCCTCACATTCCATGCGCCTGGTCTTCATATCAGTAAAACTACATTGTTACTTTATACCAGGTATTTGAATTATTAATTATACAACATTTTTCTAGGAAAGTAAAACATCTGGTGTAATTCAAATAATAGTGTGAATATGATTACAGTGCCCATTTGTTACCTGCTGTTTTAGGTAATGCATCAACAGGTCACTGTTGTACAGCTAAGTAACGGCCTCATGTTCCCGGGGGTGGAATACGTCACTGAGAGGGTTAATCGGCAGGCACTGGCAGGTATGTTCAACCTTTGTCTGTGTTGTACCAAGGAAAAGTAATAAGTATGCATAAATGAGGCTGCTGACACGTTGCGTCAGACAGACGGACGGACAGACAGACAAGCGATTGCATTGACATGACCAATTATGTAAATAGAGAGTGCAAATTATATTTATTACAGAACATGTTTATATAAGAAACTCTTTTTTGGTTTATCTATATGCAATTATCATTTCAAATTTCAGTAACAAATCTAGAATTGCAGTTTCCATTGAAGGAACTCTCATTCTATGAGTGCAATCAATCTATGCCATATTCAGAAATAAGGGTTTGCATGGCATGGCTGATAGTTTAGTCAATATATCGTTTTGGTTACATCATAGTGTAGTAATTAATTAAGGTTTTGAAATTAATTATTACTTGTGCTAAATAAAGGTTAGTGTAAGTAATGTGATTGGTCTGTCTGTAGTAAAAAAGGTATGTTCTTATATAGTATGGTATCCAGTCCTTGGGACTGCTCAAAGCGCTTTACACTTCAATAGTACGAATATGTCTATCCACTTTGAATTCAAATCATCACCTTTAAGATATGGATATTTTTTTAGTCAAACTTTGGAGAAATGGGAGACAAAACAGTGTAACCAAAACACGTACAAAACAAAATCGCCAAAAAACATATTTCAAGACACCTAATGACGTGTCAGCACCTTCTTCAAGTGGACTATGGTGCTTAAATCTTTTTTATTATAGATGGTATTCCCAAGTCTGCCGTATTAGACTTCAGTCATGTGACTGATATTGACAGCACTGCACTACAGGTAGGCAGTTCTAAGTCATTCTAACTAATGTCACATTCACATGGTCTGCAAATAATGATTCTATCAAAGCTTGCACAAAGGACACTTATGTGCATAACTTAAATAGTTCCTTTTAGGTATCAGCTGGTGCCAGGTCATTATGTGAAAAGTATTTTTTCCCAAACATTCTTTTCTCATAACTCAGATTCATCAAACAATGAAAACTTCTTTCCCTAAATCTGTACACAATCTAATAAGTTATGTTTTATAGTTATAGGTGACAACAGTAGAAATATAGTACATAATGGTGAACCAATTAAATGTTGTAATTCAGGAATTCCTCTACTGAAGTAACGGAATGGGTATTATTGTTTTCCTGTAGGACAAATCAAAGCCCTGAATGTGATTTATGGTGGAAATGACCTTGTATGTTTCAGGGCCTACAACAGCTGGCTGGGGACTTTCGGAAGCGAGACACAATGCTGGTGGTGTCCAATGCCCAGGTATTGTGGCCTATTGTCAACACCTCTGTACTAGTAATAACAGTTCATCATCTGAAATATACATGACAGCATATGTGTTTGCATGTGTTCATGCAAGTCTGTGAATTGTAGTGTTTGTTTACCATTATAATGAAGAATTTATTATTTTATTATAATTTGGTTGATCACGGAGCTGCAAACTAGATATTAATTGCATTTGATTATGACAATGATAAGTGAAATGTTATAGAATATTTAACTTGTTATCTACCTGACTGCAACATTTTAAAAATAAATAACATGTCAGTTAAAGATTAGTACAAGCATTTAATTAATTAGAAATGCTAAGAATGTATTTTTTAGATAAAAATAGGCTGCAATGTTAGTACATTTCTGCAAGTACAATTTGCACTGCTATGTCAAGATTTGGGCTCCACATGTTGGTGACATGTTTACTCCCAGTTAGGGATTATTGCCTTCCTACTCTAAGATGTTCACATCTTGCAAGTTTTTCCTGAAATATCATAATTTTTGCCAGAAATTGTATTTCCAGCATGTAAGCTAATCAAACGTAAACAAACCAACTCCATTGCATACAAGGTTATTTCATAATAAATACTATAGTGTTTTTTTGCAGTATTAAACCCATGCCTTTAATAATATATCTTCTATCAAAATATTTACTTTGAAGTTTAAGAATATTTGTCAGCTTTGTTTTAACACTCATCTTTGCAGCCAGAGGTATTAGATGTCCTGAATAAAGCGGACATCAGCCACATGAAAATGTGCACAACAAAAGAAGAAGCCATCCAGTTGATCTATGGTAAGTTGTGATCATTTCACACTACCACCTATAGGATTGTCTTCACAGTCTTTCCATAAGCATTGTCACTGCAAACACCTGTCATGCCCTTTCTAGTCATGCTCTTCCAAAGTGCATGTGGGTCACTGTCTCACACTCCACCAAGTAGTCTTATAAAAGCTTCCCAGCCAGTAGGAGCATGTAGACCTCTCATCAAGGACACCTGTCATCATGGACACCTCTCATCAAGCCCACTTCTCATGAACACTGCTCATCATGGACTAACCTGTCATCATGCATACCTGTCATCATGCACACCTCTTATCATGGACACCACTCATCATGCACACCTCTCACCATGGACACCTCTCAATGCACACCTCTCATCACAGACACCTCTCATCACAAACACCTCTCACCATGGACACCTCTTATAATTGAAACCCCTCATCATGGACACCTCTCATTGTGGACACTTCTCATCATGGAAACCTCTCATCGTGCACACCTTTCATTATGGACACCTCTCATCATGGAAACCTCTCATCATGGACACCTCTCATCATGCACACCTCTCATCATGGACACCTCTCATCATGCACACCTCTTATCATGGACACCTCTCATCATGCACACCTCTCACCATGGACACCTCTCAATGCACACCTCTCACCATGGACACCTCTTATAATGGAAACCCCTCATCATGGACACCTCTCATTGTGGACACTTCTCATCATGGAAACCTCTCATCGTGCACACCTTTCATCATGGACACCTCTCATCATGGAAACCTCTCATCATGGACACCTCTCATCATGGACACCTCCAATCATGGACACCTCTCATCATGCACACCTCTCATCATGCACACCTCTCATTGTGAACACCTCTCAAAAAGGCTCTCATCATGCACACCTCTCTCATCGTGGACACCTCTCATCACGGACACCTCTAGTCGTGCACATCTCTCACCGTGCACACCTCTCATCATGGACACCTCCCATCATGGACACTTCCCCATCATGGACACCTCCAATCATGGAAACCTCATCATACCCACCTCTCACACCTCTTATAATGGAAACCTCTCATCATGGACACCTCTTATAATGGAAACCTCTCATCATGGACATCTCTCATCATGGACACCTCTTATAATGGAAACCTCTCATCATGAGCACCTTTCATAATGGACACCTCTCATCATGCACACATCTCATCATCCATACGTCAGTGCTAGTGTTTTCCTCTCCAAATACAGCCTGAATTGGCAGATGTAACAAAAACAAGACACAACCTGTTATTACAGAATTTAGTTTAACCATCAATGTTCTGCCTCAGATGAGACTGAACCATCAGAAGACAATCCCCGACAGACCCTGCTGCAGCCCCCACAAGCGCCACCTATTGACAATATACAGATATCACCGGAGGACGTATAGGAATTTAGCGAATGTGGTACATCAATGGCAGGACCAATGTGGACCAAGTGTTAATCATTATGTCACAGCAACAACAGCTAAATCATTGATTTCATTACACAATGTCTTGCAAGAAATTGGTGAAGCATATTCGACATTCAGTTTATATTTCTTCTAGATGGCAGTACCTTTCAAGAAAATATGATATTGAACTAAGTATGTTTTCGATATTATTATAAAAAGAAACAAAGTTAAATACACATTTGAAGTTAAATTAGTAGCAATGACTTGCTAGATCTTTTATAATAAAATAATTTATGGTCATAAAAATCCGCCCAAGATTATTTGCTTCATAACCAGACCAGGATGTTAAGATGTTGACTTGCACAAGATTGTTCAATGACACGCTATGTAAATCTATTAGGTAAACTATTAACTTAATAAGAATAACAGTATTATTTTTAAATTTACATGATCTAGGTATTGGGTAGTGTTCTTAAAAATGAGTCTGTATGCCTGAACTGTAGAAGTCCAAATGTGGATTGTGCAGGACTGATAGTTAAGTTTCATGTACATTTATAAAGCACACTCAATGCTACAGAAGGCATTTTTCAGTATTGATATAGATTTTATTGTACAGTTGACCAGACTGTTGTGCACCCTTTGATGCTTTCAAATGCTACAATGACAAATAAATAAAACATTTAATGTTAGGTAATTGCAAATATTGTTTTTTAATATTTACTGTACTTAAATGCATTATTGTAAACTACACAAATATTTCCTGGTGGTCTGAACCATCCAAGTACCTGTATTGGTGGTCTGAACCATCCAAGTACCTGTACTGGTGGTCTGAACCATCCAAGTACCTGTGCTGGTGGTCTGAACCATCCAAGTACCTGTACTGGTGGTCTGAACCATCAAAGTACCTGTACTAGTGGTCTGAACCATCCAAGGTTGTACATAAAGGAGGCTTCACAATAATTGCAAGGCATCTATATACACCTCTCCCACTTTATGCAGTAATACCTCATATTTGTGGTTTTAGTAATGATTATTATAGTATACATTCTAAGTAGGCAACATAAAGTTGTACTCGTACAAACAACTGGCCACCGAGATTGAATCTGGTCAACAGATTAACAAGCCGTCATTCGCATTCATGCTAGGTAGATCAATGATTCGATTGAAACAATGCAACAATAAATTAATGGTGTAACATAATTTCACCAAACTCAATCTCTTGCAACCTCAGGGCTAGGTCCAATTGCAAAAAAAAAATGTAATAAATTACAATGACTTGAATTTTTTTTAGTTCAATTACATTTACACTTATAAAAATTCCAAATCAATTACAATTATGCCATTTCAACTACATTTGTAATATATACAGAACCATTTGTTAATTATGCAGTGTGTGTTGCTGATTATGTGTATGAATAATATGATTGATAAACAAATATAATGGACTTGGTGATGTTTGTAAATTTTTTTGAACCGTGACTTCATGATTTCATATACAATTTGCTAGATCAATATTATTGTTCCTTATAAATATAATGTTATGTTTGCTTGGTTCATTAATTAATGTTAAATTACATGGAGTAGAGTGCAACTATAAACAAAGGCCACAACCATTTGAAATCCTAACGAGTCTCACCAATCTACTAAGCCATTTCAAAGCAATTCTACTCATAAAATGTAACCACAAATATTTCATATCAATACATTAGCAATATTCACACCAAGATACGTCACATAGGGTTTTGTCTATACCACCTTGGTGTACTGTACACCCATTCTGTGTACTGTGTTATACCCAGATTGGTTTACTTGGCAGTTGTGTTTTGAGTTTGTTTGTACCCTAGTTTGCCTACCAAGAGTCTCTTGGCTTCAAGCCCAGTCAGTATTCTTACATAATAAACCTGTGGGCTGTAGCTCACTCTCAATTAACCACCACCTTGCCCTTCACTATGTACAGTTTTATTGTACACTGTGATAGAAGATTACAGAATCACAGAAAAGGCAGACCAATGACCAATTGGGGTATACCATGATAACAGCTAATTGTGATGCCTTTTGGCATATTTGGAGACCCTTTGGAAGCCAGGTGTGAAATGTCTGCTGGCAGATTGCAATTACATATTGCTTAGAAGGAAGGCCAGAGGTACTTTGTTGATGCGCTTGTTATATCTGAATATTCCTTTGTTATATGAGCAGGTCGTTTTAATCAAGATCTTGACTTTAAATTTTTTTTTTTTTGTCATTTTTTCCTGGTAGTTTGTCATAAAAACAATACTGTAATTGATTGTAATAGGTTACATTTGTCACAACCAGAACGTGAGCTAAAGTATGTTTTTGATGTTTTTCCGAAACTTTTGGTAATTGTGATTAATGTCTGCTGGTGTGTAAACTATCAATGCACGTGACCAGACTTTATTGTCTGTGCATTTACAAATGGCTTAACTATGCACAGAGAAGAAGATTATTTACATCACTTCGCACATTAACGAGAAGTTAATTAAATAAGCTTAATTGTCAAAATGGGGTTAGTTGAGCCACCCAAGACCCAAGGGAGGGTTAGTTGAGTAGTGGCTATAGAACGAAGACAAGTGTTTACCCCAAAATACATCAAGGAATTTATTTTTCCGAGCAAATTGGGACATCGGACAGCTACAAGGCAACATATTAGCAGTTAGTCACACTCGCTGCAATTGGCCTATGAGTCTATTTTAATTAAGTGTGTCGACTTATTAATTAAGTGCATAGACTTGTCAGAGACGTGTTGTTCCCATTGGGTAGATGTGTTGGCTGAATTGTTATGAATTTTTTACAAGGCCTAAGTAAATTATACAAATAAAGCATTTATGCAACTTACTCTACAGTGTGGCTCAACTTACCCCACACCAAGTGTTAGTTGAGTCCGCTTACCAACCCTAATCGAATCAGCTATATACAATTATCTATGCATGCTAGATATATTATCTTGGTATAAAATGATCTACTAATAATCATAGTTTATGTGAGTAAAAACAATTTTGATTTATGAATATGATTCCATCCTAGATATCAAAAAGAATGAAAAATGACTAACACTGCCTTTCCCTTCAGCATTTTGCTGTAATCAATTACATAATTGGACCCAGCCCTATGCAACATAAATATTGGTAAATACACCTAAAATCTGTAACTTTCATGCATGCATGTATACATCAGACCAGTTGACTCGAGTCACCCATTTTCATGATTTGCGACTTGACTTGGAATTCAAAGAGATGACTCAAGAGTTGACGGTCATTACTTGAGACTTGACTTACCAGTTTGTGACTTGCCAACTAGTCTGACATACATACACACATAGAAGCTAAGAGCTCAACAATGAATTACATACTCAACACGAATGCCAAGAGCCTCAGGTAGAACATGAAATGAGAGACTGTTGTGTAGTTATTAACATTTGAGAACGTCCATTGATATGTTTGCTGGTTGATGTCATGTTTGATGCTTGGCGCATTCTTTGATCCACTGTGTAACCTTTGCCAGTCCCTGGCCGTTTTTAGCACTCACTTCCACTATGCTCAGTGGCTGCTGACAGTGCCTCAAGAGGTCATCAAGACGGATAATGGCGTCAAACTCCAGACGGGATATACAGTTCGCCCGGTCACTGTAAAACAGGACAACTTTGTTATAACATCCATAATGTAAACCAGAACTGTAAACAGGTTTTTTTTAACAGCAGTGTTGTGAGTATGCCCTGACGCACATTAACAAGTCTGCATAAAAATCTGGTCCGCTGGTGCAGAAATTGATACAGTAAGTTTGTATAATTAATTATGTAACAAATCATAATTAATCTGAGTGTTTGTTAAATCTATAATAATCATTACAATTAAAAAACCCATACTGTAACATGTTACAATTATGTTAAAAGAGAACATAATTATGTCTACATAAATAGTTTATCATTCATAATAGTTTCCAGTCATAAGTCTAACCAGAGATGATATTAGAAAATAAAACATAAACAGAACATATATTTTGTTCAAAACCATCTTTCACAATTGGTCAAGTGTAGGGATTTGAACATTTTGTTCAACTTTTTTCTAAACAATCAGCTTTACGTTTTGAAAGCATACACATCTACACATTGTTTGGTATATAATAGACACATTTACACATTGTTAAGTATGTAACAGACACATTACATATTTTCCAGTATATGATAGACACATTTATACATTATACAGCCAGCATATGCATTAGACAGTGCTCAATGGATACAATAATGTGTGTTTTTAACTGACATGTTAACAGTTTGTTTCACGTTATCATATTTACAGTTTGTTGAGTATGAGGAGGATGGGAACTTTCTGGACATTGTCATGACTCAACACATCCAACAGTTGAATACAGGCGGCCGACAGCTGGAAGTGATTTGACAGATCCACCATGAACTGAAAGCATAAAAAGATACTGGCAGGCAGATAACATTTTGATTTTTGTCCTAAATCTGATTAAAAATTCCCTGATTTCTTCTTGAAAAAAATATTTTTTCTGAGAAAAATATTAAAGGCCCCACATCTGAATGGGTGAAAAGATCGTGCAGTTTCATTGGTTGGAGCTTGTGCATAATTCACTGTTTCTTTGTGTATTGTCATTTCATTTGCATATTGCTTCATATTGTCAGTTTGTGAAGATCTTTGAAGATATAAAACCTGCAGGTTGAGGTTATGCATCGCATTCTGGAGATTATGGAGATACACAGAACGTGTCTCAAATCCATTGATCAGCAGATAGGTGCACTGGGTTGCGCAGCGCCTTCTGCAGATCGCACAGATCCATAAAACACACTCAATATATAAACAATATTTCGAAGGATCTAACCATCAATGCGTGACAGTCAGAGTAATAGTTGTGCCATATCGGGGCCATGCAGCCTCCCAACTCCCGCACAGTCACCTCCTGCCTGCGGCCTGTCGTTATGTTCACCAGATTTGTACCGACCTAGAGCAAACAAAGTATTGATGAAGGTTGCAGTCTGAGCTGTGGGTACAAATAATGGAAATTATTAAATGTTGCAAGACTATATTTAGAAACAATTTAGGTCAGACATGGATAATAACCCAATTATTTAATTTTTAAATGTAAACAAATTAGGAAATATCATAGCAGGATTTAGTTTTTTTTTTATAAATATTTGTTCCATTGAGTCTGAATGAGGAAAACAATTTTTTCCAAAAAAGTATGTTCCCTCTGCATGCAACGTAAACATGATACAGGGTATTCAGACAGAAACATTAAAATAAAAAACTATTTTGACAAATGAATGCACACCTCATATTGCTAAGAGTGTTATGATCAAAGCAAATAAATATTGTAATTAAATAAATGAATAAAAATACATGCAAGATGATTGCTTTTTTCAGGGTTGAACAAACTAACCAAAACATTCAAATGTATATTGTACAAGTTGGACATGACAGTAAATGACTTACTGTTGCAATGGTTGAAGGAGCATCTCCAACTGCAGTGTAGTTGCCACTGATGGAACATTCTGGTTTTCTGTCAAGGTTTCACATTCATGCAACAATATAAAAACAAAACAACACAGTGAAGCTGAATTCAGAGTTTCACAATTATTATATTAAGAACAATTTCATGCATCATCATCCACCAGATTAAGTTTGCTTATGAGACCCTTACTATGTGGACAATGCAATAATGAAGTTAGTAAACATGTATTGACAGGTTTGAAATGTTCTGATAATTATATACCATATTTTGTAATGATTTGAGCTAACTCTATTGGAAGAAAATAATTTTTACAAGTTTACAGAAATCAAAGCACATATAGCTGCAATCATTACAAGATGCAAATAATTAACAGAATGAAAGATTTCCATACTGTAGGCACAATTTAGAGTATTAAATGACTGAAATAAGAACAACATGGCTCTAATTATGACATGTAATAGGTTACCTGCAAATAGATCTCGACAGGGCATATCAAGGATTTAGTTGCAAGTGGACACGTCATGACATTGGCTAGCTGGCAGAGGGGAATTTCAAACTAAAATGTTTCTAACAAGCAAAACTTGTGTGAGGTAATTTGTTTCCAATCTCATGACACTTCATAGGCATAGCCATAGGCATTGCCATAGCCATAGTCTAGGCATAGCTCAGAATGTCTGGTCTGAAACGGCGAGAACGTGGTTGTTTCAAACACGTATAACAAGCGGGTCATTTATATCTGAACCTGACAGTCAGGGCTCAGACCGAAACGTCAAACTTCAAAGCAAAGGCAAACCCAAAAGGCACGAAGTCAAAGCTGCGCGGTGGCGGGCGGGAAAGCCTAGTTACACGTACAAATTATACACTGCAGTGTCACCGCCACTGACAGCGTGATACTGACAGTGTCGGTGCCACGGTGGTGTCAGTGTGACAGTGACAGTGTCTGTCAACATGACACACACAGTCACAAACACCCGGTACTACTTCGCCGGCGCCGGTAGTCAATACAATTACAAGTGAAATGAATCAATCTGGCAAGGATACTATTTAGACGTTTTAGAAGTAATGTTTTCCCGACTCCAGGCGGCCCAATAATCAAACACATGTTCACTTTACTCTAAAATGTGGGTAAGTAAACATCTCATCACAACATACCGAGGGAATCCCCGTGATGCCACCATTGAAACGAGGTTGCAGGAAACCTACTTGGAAGCGAGGCTACGAAATTGCTATTGTCCCCTGTTGGAATAACTGTGAACTACCTTTTCGCGTTGTTGGGTTCAGCCTACTATTACGTTTCCCATTGGCGACCATGTTAACGTTTTGCATGATTATAAGAAAACGGGACCATAACAAATTCTGAAACTTCTTACCTGCCTTTGTCATCTTCTCATTGACATGCTGATCGAATTCATTCGAAGTCTCGTACTTCTAACTCATTTAAAATGCCTGAACGTGCCATACCCGTAATTTTTTTTACCAATTTCTGCATGAATTACTACGCACACGTGCCTTGTGGCGAACAAAATGCCAAAAATCCTTCCGCTTATTGAAATCATCTAGAAATCCAAAGTTACACTGTCAACATGTTCTACCAGCAAACTAGCCAATGTGCCTGGCTCAAATGCAGTTATGTGAGATGATATGATTTTTTTTAAATTACACATATCTAAAAATCACTCTGCCCTACATTCGTCTAACTGAGGCACGCGATCCCTTAATTTACCTGGTAGAGGCTTTCGTCAACTTATCACGTCGACTTCATCAGTACCGATGACGCTGAATCAGCATCATCGGTACTGATGAAGTCGACGTGATAAGTTGACGAAAGCCTCTACCAGGTAAATTAAACACACCTTGGATATGTAAAATGAAAGTTCTCTGATTTGAAAACGAACTATCCTGAAGAATGTTCAGTAATCTAAGAACACCCCTTATTTTTCACTGACGCTAAATTACAATTAAGACTTGTTGGGCAAAGAAAACCATGTATGAACCCCGGCGGAATTGTGCCAATTTTGGGCCACTTTGAGAGATGGGGGACTGAATTGGAAGGCAGGCTGGAGACGGTGTCATAAAGTATACAGATGTATGCTTAGATGGTGAGAAACAGCAAGGCAGGCTGGAGGCAGAGTCATACAGTACAGAACTGTATGCTGAGACGGTGAGAAACAGCAAGGCAGGTTGGACACAGTGTCATAAAGTATAGAAATGTGTGCAGAGACAGTGAGAAAGAGCAAGGCAGGCTGGAGACAGTGTCATAAATTATACAAATGTATGCTGAGACATTGAGAAACATGTATTGAATAATGTAATGAATATGTATTATAAGTGTGTAATTATATAATCTAGCTGCGTACTGAGAAATACAGCTAAAAATACAGTTGTAAGTATGGTGAGAATTAGAGTTAGGGGTACATTAGGGGTGTGGTTAGACTTACAGTTAAAGGAATTGTTAGAGATATGGTGATAATTACAGTTAAAGGAATGTTGAGAATTACAGTTACGGATATGGTGAGAATTAATGGTAAGTGTATAGTTAGGTGTATGGTGATAATTACAGTTAAGGGTACAGTAACCCATGTGTACCCGCTCTGTGCATCAGTCACGTTGTTGCGCCCCACCACTATCAGAGCTGCCTACCGACGCTGTCTCCACTCGAACGTGTCTCGACATGTCCGCGTAGAACAGTTCACTCCTAACCGCCGTCATCGCCTTATCATTTAAAATTAGCAATGTTATCAGTATTTTCACTTTATTCTAATATGTGTTCAGTTCCCTTTTATATTTAGCGTCATTGATAGGTTGCTTTGTAATGTTATACTACTAATAAAGACATGATGAATACATCGCTTACATATAATAATAATTAATTAACTTCTATGGCGCCTATATCCCCAGGAACCTGAGCTCAGAGGCGCAACAAAACATAATCAGTAAGCATAAACAGGGACGTGCAAAAGTCAGTATCAGAACGAGGGACAATCGAACATTTATGGTGGAAATGCAATTTGGAATAGATATTTCTTGAGTTTTTTCGGAAAATAGCAATAGTTTCAGATGTTTTCAAAGTGATAGGGAGTTCATTCCAGACCCTAGGCGCAGCGACAGACACGTTTACCCAAGTTAAGTTTTGTTTTAGGTACAATAAGTTGTTGTGAAATTGATGATCTTAGCTGCCTAGGGATATTTGAAAGATGCAGGAGACTAGCCAAGTAGGGTGGTTGTTGTGTAGATAGAGCACGATATGTAAGGGTGGACAGCTTAAAATTAATTCGATAAGAAACTGGAAGCCAGTGTAACTGTTTAAGTAGTGGTAGTCACTGTGAAAACCGAGGCGCCCTGAGAACCACACGTGCCAGACAATTTTGTACTCGTTGGAGTGTAGCCAAGTCTCTTTTAGCAATGTTATTTAGTAGTGAATTACGATATTCAAGGAGGCTACTAATTAATGCCGCTGATATTGTTTTAGCAGTAGATATAGATATGTGACGCCGAATTCGACGGAGATCACGAATATGATAGAAACATGATTTACATGTAAAAACTACACCGCTTGCTTGCTGCAGGTTGCTGGGTCAATCCGATAAAAAAAACCGCCTCCTCTCGCTCGCTGTCTGTACGTCAACCACCAGTCCATAGCTTTTAAAAATAGTTTTAATGGCAGTAAAAATAATGGAAAGTTCTGGCAATAAAATATGTGTGCACTCCTACAATACCGTGTTTTGTTCCTTTCTCGTTTCCTCGTCAGGCCCTTTGATCCCTGTTAATGAATGATGTGTGGTGTCTGGTGACCACAAATAGCACACCCGTCCAGTGCACAAGGATGATGATTCTTCTCAGTTTGGTGGTCTTGTATAACTTTTTTTAATTACTTTTAAAATAGATATTTTATGATATGCTAAACTGTCGCCACGTGACAATGTCAATGCTGCACAGACACATGTGATGTTTGGCTGTCTACAAATAGCACACTCGGCCAATGTACAAAGATGATGGCTCTTATCAGTTTGATGGTCTTGTATCTATTCAGTGCATGTAAACACAAAAAGTGTGACTTTTAATTTTAAAATATTACATATATGATATTTAACTTTTTAAATGACTTTTAAAATTGATATTTTATGATAATATGAGCAATTCTCAAAAGGTCGTTCAATACGTGACAGATGTTATAAATTTTAAACACAATTTTAAGCACACAATTAAAGTACAAAACCTATACTATGGACATATCATGTTTAGAAGATAATTAGATCAACAATAACCACGCACTGGACATTTGTAAAGCACCCTGTCATTTGTTTGGTTGTGACTGATGACACCAATGCTGCTCTCACTAAACCACTTTAGTATGGTAAGAATGTAACACATCTTTGTTTCTAGCCTTTATGTTTGGCAAACATGTAATACTAATGTATTTAAAGTCACATAAAGTTGATACATAGTTAAATTTTCCTTCTTTGAAGTGACTCAAGATTGATCTATGAATTAAATATCTGGCAGCATTGCCCGCACACTTGTTAAATTTGAAATGGGAGTCTTGATTGTGATACTTTCGAGACATGTGACATGTTGTTTCAATGATAGAAAGTGAAAATGGTAGTTAGGTGTCATTTAAAAAAGAAATAATGAGTTTATGTAAGTCGGTCATAAGTATCGTGTAAATGGGCGTCACCAGTACGACCAACCACATGTCTTAAATGACCCAAAGACGGTAACAATACTCGTGTCCAACATCACAAGTCACACTAAGGTTATTATGTGGACAGTTGGGCAGTGGTTTGCAACACAATGCATGACATATGATGATTGTGACCCGCAACCAGTGATATATGTTGTGGTCGTACTGATGACGCTGCACGGTTATCATGTCTATCAAATATTGAAACTACAGGTCGAAGTGTAAGATATAAAGTCATGCAGAAATCAAATGTAAATCCTTTTAAGTTAGTATAATTATTTGACGTAAACATTATTATAATGTTCAGACCTCCAATAACTTCAATACACCGCATATATAAAATCGCACACCTGGATTCGGATAGCTGCATCTGTCGATACAGATGAACGACCAGCTCCCAACTGGAGCGTGTATCCAGTGGCGCACATGTAAATAACTAACGCGGTGATCCCATCCATTGCGGCGTCGGCGTGTGCAGTATCAGCGTTCGGTGTCCATCGAGACCTGCCAGAGGCCGTCATGTGTGGTAAAATTCGTCATGCGTACATTGTGGCTGTTAAATATGCATGTCTATGTCGTGGACTACATGTGTAGTGATACTTGTTCAGTGGCGAACTACGTGAGTAGTAATACATGCGTTTGCAAATAAAGATCAGTTATGTGCCACCCCAAGAACCACGTGTATGTTATATGTAGTATACAACAGTGGCTGCACCATTCCTTGACCTATCTCTGTTCGCTACAAACACCACCGGTCTTACACCCAACGCAAAAACACACCAGGTTTCGTGCCTTGATGGTCATTCCTTTGCCCGGCTTGACACTATGCATTCCTCGTGTGCCTGGCACTGTTCTTAGCATGTTTGCTGAAATCTTGTTGTTGGCGTTACAGTTGGCGTCAACGAGTACAAATGATCGCTTTGTGCATGCATCCTGCACCTAGGCATAGTTACCTTTTCGTACGGGCGCCATTCTCCTCTCTGTAGGCTGCTTATTATGAATGTGTATTGCCGTCTTCTACGCGATTGGCATAATCTCGAAAGTTTAGCGCCTAATCGTTGATACTACTACTACGATAATATGTGCGCAACAATGACACCGCAAAGCTGCATTATGGCATAAATGTTAATTATATATTTGCCAAATTGCCCTAAAATCAAACTAATTTACATCACTGCTATGACTAGCTTTAATAAGCTGTGTTCCACAGTAGTTGGTCGTAGTAATGACTCCATAGCCAACATTTTGAACTTTTTAATATTTTTTTTTACAAATAACACACAATAAATAAGGTGTACATGGTTAAACTATAATACCATATCATATTAACAAAGTATAGCAATGATAAACACTGTTTCGACCTAATACATGGTTCCAATGATTGGTTGTAATAATGACACCGGCGTCATACAAACCGTATCAAACGTCATTGCCCGGACACAGTGACACTCGCATGCGCGAGGTTCAAGTTGCAATACAATGCATGACATATGATGATTGTGATCCACAACCATTGATATATGTTGTGGTCGTACTGATGACGCTGCACGGTTATCATGCCTATCAAGTATTGAAACTGCAGGTCGAATTGTAAGATATAAAGTCATGCAGAAATAAAATGTAAATCCTTTTAATTTAGTATAATGAATTGACAAAAACATTATTATAAGGCCTGCTGCAGGACCAGGTTCAGACCCCCCAAATATTTCAATACACCGCATATATAAAATCGCACACCTGGCTTCGGATAACTGCATCTGTCGATACAGATGAACGACCAGCTCCTTGGTAGTCATTCCTTTGGCCGGCTTGACACTATGCATTCCTCGTGTGCCTGTCAATGTTCTCAGCATGTTTGCTGAAATCTTGTTGTTGGCGTTACAGTTGGCGTCAACGAGTACAAATGATCGCCTTGTGCGTGCATCCTTCACCTTTTCGTACGGGCGTCATTCTCCTCTCTGTCGGCTGTTTGTCATGAATATGTCAGTCTTCCACTTTATTTGCATAATCTCGACAGTTTAGCGCCTAATCGTTGATACTACTACTACTACGATAATATGTGCGCAACAATGACACCGCAAAGCTGCATTATGGCATAAATGTTAATTATATATTTGCACACATTACAGAATATGTAGTATACTACATGTTAAGCATAGAATAATGCTGACATCGCGCGTTGGTTTATAATTTACGGATTTTGAATATTAGTGTAAGCAATGACGTCGCACATTACGACCGTATGGTCAACCTTTGAAGACTTGTGTTCTTAAAATTATGAGTACTACGGTTCCTTTAGGTGGTAATTATGTTGAGTATTATACTATTGTTAGAATTATGTTTGTAAAACTATAATTAAATGAATATTATGGTACATATTTTACGATGCAGACGGACTGGCTAATGGCGTCACGTTTTGAACGTACTTTTATAGCCAACATTCCCGAAACTATTGGGCATAACAATTATTGGATGTATCTTATTTTGATGGTGTATGCTTGCCTAATTTCATGCTCATGAATTAATAAATCTAAATGTCATTCTTTGGCCTATTTCAACCTACGCTGGACTTGTGTTATTATTTTGCATAAAAATATTATCGCAAGCACACATGCAATTGTATCATATGTATGTCTTTATTAATAGAGTATCACAACAACAATTATTGTATAAGTATATACATTAAAGATACATATTTTTTAATGATTAATTAAGATTGGCATATATATATATACAAAATGGCGACCTTTTGAGAATTGCTCATCTGTTAAAATGTTTATATAATAAAAATACGTGTAACTCGTACGTACGATACCGTGTTGTGTTCCTTTAATGTTTCCACGTCAGATCCTTTGATCCCTGTTCATTGAAATGAAAGTTGTGCTGCCCCCCCCCCCCCGCCGCCGCCGCCGCAGTTTTTATTCTCGAGCGAATTTCCGTCTCTGAGCCGTCGTCCACGCACACCGCGCTCTTTCCATCCATTCATATTATATCCAGATCTTCAGTGTCCGCTATAACCGCCAGGTCGTCTGCGCATAGCAACTTCCGGAGGATGTCCCTGCACCACTGCGAGGAATATGAGTGGGCTTAGGGAACTTCCGTCTCAGACCGACGTTAACACAAAATTCTTCCGATATTCCTGGTCTGCACACTACTCTACCCGTTGTTTCTTCATACGTCCCTTTCACCATCCTAACCTCTGCCTCTGGGATACCCATCCACGGCAGTGTTGCCATTTCTAGTTATCGCTGAAATGTGTCGTGCCTTCTCCAGATCAATGAATCCCAGATCGAGCCATATTCTTCTGTCCCTCCAGTCTCACCAATCGTCTGAGTGAACATCTTGTCCGCCGTACCTCTTCCTCTTCTCAAACATTGCTCTTCTCCAATTTCACATTCCACTATCATCCTTATCTTTCCATCCAATATTCTCTTCAACACTTTCAGAACACGACTCGGCAACGTGTTACTTCGGTGTTTTCCAGGGTCGTTGACGTCTCGCGTGCGTGCGTGCGTGCGTGCGTGCGTGCGTGCGTGCGTGCGTGCGTGCGTGCGTGCGTGCGTGCGTGCGTGCGTGCGTGCGTGCGTGCGTGCGTGCGTGCGTGCGTGCATGTGTATTTGCTGTATATGTGTGTTTTATATTATAAAACACACATAGCACACACACACACATATATATATATATATATATATATATATATATATATATATATATATATACATATATATATATATATATATATATATATATATATATATATATATATATACATATATATATATATATATATATATATATATGTATATATATATATATATATATGTATATATATATATATATATATATATATATATATATATATATATATATATATATATGTATATGTATATGTATATGTATATGTATATGTATATATATATATGCATATATATATATATATATATATATATATATATATATGTATATATATGTATGTATATATATATATATATGTATATATATATATAAATATATATATATATATATATATATATATATATATATATATATATATATATATATATATATATATATATATATATATATTTCTATATATATATCTATATATATATATATTTAATTCGTATGTATTTGATAATTGTCATAATCGGAGCACAATTATGAACGAAGACACACCAGTAATAAAAAAAACTCGTTATGTGTGCATGTGTCTCACGTTTGTGTTTTGTGCGTGTTTGTCATTTGTTTGTGTTGCTTGTTATGAGTGTATGTGAGCGGGAAGCCTGCGTTAGTAGTATATAGGAGTTTTTGAAACCCCCAAATTTGTGGGGCAATTTGCTTCATTCTGATTGGTTGAAATTTGAAATGGAGCGTCCTGATTGGTCGTGCGCTTATTGCCGCCAGGGGGCGCCACGTGAAATACCCTATTATCGCTCAAATGTGGGGCACTTTCTGATTGATCAAGAGCAGTTTCACCACCAGGGGGCGCCACGGGGTAATTGTGTCGACGGATCTGATTGGTCGAGAGCCGTCATGTGACCTATGACGTCACAGCTCATTTGCATAAATTAGCAAAAATTACACCGTTTTGTAGTGAAACCGTCACCAGGGGGCGCAACGTGTCATCCCCTATTATCGCCCCCGAGACATTGTTTTGCGGTAATATTGTCGCCAGGGGCGCTACGTATCAAACGTGTCGACGGTTCTGATGGGTCGAGAGCCGTCACGTGACCTATGACGTCACAGCTCCTCCACTATTATCTAAAACGAGGAGATTTCGGGACGCTGTTTTGCGATGATACGATCGTCAGGGACGCTACAGGTCAAGGTCAAAGGTCGGTGGCGAACGTTCTGATTGGTCGAGCGTCCTATGACGTCACCTCATCAAGTGTGAATACAATTGTCGGTAGGGTTAGGGTTAGTAACCCTAATTCTGTCGTCTGTAGTGAACCATAATACGAACCCTGTAGGGTTAGTAACCCTAATGTAAGGTCAAAGGTCACCGACCTGTTGTACTGATACGATTGCCAGTTAGTGTTAGTAACTTACATCACTTCGAGATGCCGCGACGGTAGCAAGTTTTGTAAGTATATATTATATATTATCTTTGTTTGTATCACAATCGTTCTCCGATCTTTGCACACCTATTTCGTCGCATCACTAGCAACGATGAAATACACATGTTCAAAATGTAACAAAGTGTTTGCGAGAAATTACCATTTACTTCGCCATATAAGAACGGCGTGTAATTCCACCACCACCGTTTCGCCACCATTCAAAATGCTACAAAGTGTTTTCAAGAAATGACGTCTTACTAAGGCATGAAACGACATTTGTCGTTTCACCACCATTGCCAAAAAGAGCGAAAAGGGAAGATACTACACCCCGCCACCCTTTCATTAGCGAAGATCCCATCGGTCCGCCCGATCGATTTCCATTCCCCGATGCTCTGTCAACAGATTTGTTAGAGGTCGTCCGCAACAATTGGTCCTCCATTAGGACACGCGTATCCAGAGGTCCTCTCCAGACCAGGGTAAATTACAGATTGACCACTCTAGATACGACAGATTTACATCCTCCTTTGTATAGAATGTTCCAGGAACAAACCAATGCTTTCAAAATCAACTTGAGTTACGGGTTTGTTTTGAAAAACAAAAACACAGGATGTTATAGGTACTATCATTCCTACTGCAATTGCTGCGGTCGATACCTGGACGAACCAAGTCTCATCACCGACCGTGGTGATTTCGATGAGTTTCTTGAACGTATAAAACAAAATGACATCCTGCAGTGGGTCATATCACAGAGACCCGACTCAGCCTGGGTTTGCGAGTTGGTGACCAATGTGACTTTTTTTTATTAATAAAATCATAAACCACCCAATTGGATGCGTCGACATGAATTCCCTGCCGTCATACATCAAGAAGAACAAATCGATCATTGGCCTCGAAAGAGAAGCCAAGTATGGAAAAAGATATAAAGATAATTTGGGCCTCTTTAGATGCTTAGCTCTTCATCAGGGTGGTGATGTCCGTCATTTGGAATCTGCCGTTACGAAACTTTACGAGACGTACAAACAGGATGACGATGTACCCATGGAAGAATTTGCCGGAGTCACACTCGAAGACGTCTATCGTATAGAGACCACTTTCCAAACGAACGTGTGCGTTTATAAACTCGTCGAGTCTGATGATGATGATGATGATGACGACGGAAAGAAGACCGCAGAACTCGTCCGTCGATCGTTGTGTCATTATTCTGACACGATGTATCTCAATCTTCACGAGACACACTTTTCGTACATACAAAACATTCAAATGTACTCCCATTCCTATAAGTGCCGGAAGTGCGGCGAGAGTTTGTTTAAAGGTACATGGCAGTTGATTCGACACGAGCGCACGTGCACGGGAGGTGTGCGTCGGATCTATCCAGGCGGCGTGTACCATTCGACTCCGTCGGTGTTCGAACGTCTGGACGACAAGAACATCCGAGTCCCCGAATCGTTGCGGTACTATCCGTACCGAGCCACCTTTGATTTCGAATGTTACTTTGACACCAAGCAACTTCCATCGGACAGTAACAAAGTCAAGTGGGTGGCACGCCACGTTCCGTTGAGCGTCAGCGTGGCATCCAACGTGCCGGGACACGAACAAGTGCAATGTCTCGTCACGGATGGAGACACCAACAAGTTGGTGAGCGCCATGATGGACATCATGCAATCGATGAGTGACGCCGCCTACGAAAACATAAAAAATTCTTACGAAGATGTGCTAGCTCGACTGGTAAAAGCACGATCGAATTGCGACGAAACATTGCGCAATGCACGATCACCTGACGACGAGGAATCTCGTCAACCGACCAACCCGTACAAAACGCTGATGAAACAACTTCACGACTGGCTTCATAAATTACCAGTCATCGGCTTTAATTCAGGGAAATACGATCTCAATGCCGTCAAACAGTTCCTCGTTCCCTACTTCCTGTCAAATAAAGAGGAGGAAGAAGAAGAAATGGAACAGGACGACAAAGAAGAAGAAGAAGAGAACGATGGCGTCGGGTCGTTTTTTGTTATCAAACGCAACAACACGTTCATGTGTCTGTCAACCGATAAGCTAAAATTCCTAGACATGACCAATTACATAGCCCCGGGATTCAGCTACGACACATATCTGAAAGCGTACGGTTGTAAAATAACAAAAGGGTTTTTCCCGTACGAATATATGGACTGTCTGGAGAGACTCGACGACACCACACTTCCACCGAAAGAAGCCTTCTTCAGTCGATTGAAGAACGAGGGTATTTCCGACGAGGATTACGTCGGTTGTCAAGAGGCCTGGCGCGATAACGGCATGACGACCTTGCGAGACTTTCTCGTCTGGTACAACAACAGAGACGTGGTTCCCTTTCTACAAGCCATCGACAGACAGTTCGCCTTCTACCAACAACGCGGCATAGACATGTTCAAGCAGGGCTTGCTCTATCTGTTCAACGATCTTCCGGAGAAGACGTACTTTACGCTGTTCAACGAGAAGAATAAAGATCTTCATCATCTCGTCAAAGATCACGTCGTCGGTGGACCTTCGCTCGTTTTTCACCGCTATCACGAGAAAGGAGTCACTAAGATCCGTCAGAGCGATTACGGTAACGCCAGTCGGCTGTGCCAGGCCGTTGTTGGCTACGATGCCAATGCCCTTTACCTCTGGGCGTTAATGCAAAACATGCCGACGGGCTGGCACAGCCGACGCCGTGAACAAAACAACTTCCGTCCCGAATCGGCACAACCCCACGGCCAGATGGCTTCAGAATGGCTGACGTGGGAAGCCGAACGGACGGGACGCGCCATCCGCCATCAAGTCAACGGTCGAGAGAAGCGGATAGGAAAACTTCCGGTGGACGGGTGGTGCAGCGAGACGAACACGGCGTATCAGTTCCACGGATGTTTCTACCACGGTCACCCGTGCTTGGGTCTAGAAACGAACGCCGTCAACGGGAAACCCATGACCCAACTGCTCGCCGAGACCCGAAAGAACACCGCCTACCTACGCCACTTTGTCAAGGTCGTCGAGCTGTGGGAATGCGAGTGGAAAGAGACGAGAAGAGATCCGGTCGTGAAAAATTGTCTGGATGCCGCCTTTCCGCGACGACGCCACGTGCGGTGGACGATGACGTCGCAACAGATCCTGAGAGGCGTGTGTGCCGGAACCATATTCGGATTGATCGAATGTGACGTTTGCGTACCGGAAGCATTGCGCGAACACTTTGCCGAGATGCAGCCCGTGTTTAAAAACATCCGTCTGACCCGCGACGATCTCGGACCTTTCATGCGCCGATACGCCGAAGAGCACGACATCATGACGACTCCGCGGCGCATGCTCGTGGGCAGTTTCCACGGCGACAAGATATTGCTCGCGACACCGCTCCTGATATGGTACCTGGAACACGGACTCGAAGTGACGCGCGTCTATCAGGTCGTCGAGTACACCCCCAGCCCGTGCTTCCGACGGTTCGGCGATGCAGTGTCCACGGCCCGACGCGAAGGAGACGTCCACCCGCACAAGACCATCATCGCAGACACCATGAAGTTGCTGGGGAACTCGGGTTACCATCACCAACGTGGATCGACATCGCGACGTGAAATACTGCACGGAGAAGGCGGCATCGCTTATGGTCAACGATAGACGGTTCCGACAACTCGACGTCGTCGTCGACGATGCGTACGAGATAGCGATGAACAAGAAAACCGTCACGTACGCCCTGCCCGTACACGTGGGGTTCTTCGTTCTGCAGTACGCCAAGATGCGCATGTTGCAGTTCTATTACGACTTTATCGACAGGTATCTGGAGCGTCCTCTTTTCCAGTACTGCGAGATGGATACAGATTCCGCCTACTTGGCCTTGGCCGGCGAGTCCGTCGACGACCTCGTGACCCCTGAACTACGAGAACATTATTTCCGACATCGATCCGAATGGTTGCCGTCCGAATGTTGCGACGAACATCAGAACGAGTACGTGCGCTATCGACTCGCCGATCGTCCGTGGGTCGGTGACGAGACGTGCTGTAAGGCGCGCAAGGCGTACGACAAGAGGACACCGGGTCTGTTCAAGGTCGAGTGGTCCGGTGAAGGATTCGTGGGGTTGTGCAGCAAGACGTACTATTGTTTCGGAGCCAGCGACAAGTACAGCACCAAAGGACTGAGCAAGCGTCACAACGCCATCAACAAGGACGCGTTCCTGGAGGTGCTCGCCAACCGTCGGAGCGGAAGTGGAAAGAACCGCGGGTTCCGAGTGCATCGTTCGTCGGTATTCACGTACGTGCAGGAACGAGCGGCTCTCACCTACTTCTATGCCAAACGCGTGGTGCACGAGGACGGAGTGAGCACGGGTCCGGTGGACGTGTAAAAAAGAAAAAAGAAAAGACGATGCACGCCGGTCGTACGGTCTATTGACGTAGTGCTAGGCAACGGGTTCGCACACGTTATAGACGGCGAATTTCATACAAGAAGAGACGTGCTAGAACCTTTCGTCTTAGTGCACGCTGCTATATTCGTGATGAACAGCATGGATCTTATTTCGTTGCTGGTGCAGGAGAGTGGACTTGCTTTAATTCGAAGTTCTCGTTTGCTGAGTTTCCGTACCAACTTCGTGCTCGCTGGTATGATAACTTTGATCAGGTTAAGGTACTGTCTGTTACATACAAGATATGGGTCCGTGATGTTAGTCCTGACCAATCAGTGTCTCAAGGTGATGCTTTGGTTCCTGTCATGAGAGTTCCCGAATTCCGCTGGAGTTACGATCCCGAACTTTCAAAGAACATTTTCACCTGCTATGTTGTCTATGCATCCTACATCTAAAACGTTTGTTGTAGTCGGAAAGCGCGTCATCAGTAGTAGCGACAGACTATATAAACAGAGCCGTTACTAGAACTGTCATCACAACCGTTCTCCGATCTCTACAGAGCAGTTCGATTCAACACCATGGCCACGCAGCGTACCGTCGATGCTCAGTCTCCGATCAACCTGTCACAGCTCCAGTCGGAAGCGAGTAACGGGACGTATACATTTACTCGTCCGTTAACAATACTAAATTGCGCCACACAAGATAAGTACGTCGTGTACGCATCATGTCCGCACTGTCTCAAAGGTATGCACCCGGAAAACAATGACTGCTTTTGTCCAATTCATCAATGGCAACCAGTTCCCGTGTACAGATTCGCCTTACGGATCCTGCTATCAGATTGGCTGGGGGGAGAGTGTTGGGCAACCGTATTCAATGAAACAGCAGCAGAGGTGTTGGGATTTAGTGCCGACACCTACGTTAGTATGACGACGATGGAAGAGCGATACGCCTCACTCTCGCCGCTGCGAGGGGCCCGTGTCATGGTGACCATTAATAAACGGGCGAAGGATGCGTATGTGAACTACACCGTGTCAAAACTGGAAGTGATAGACGCGAACATTGAATAGCGTTGTACCTAGACGCCGACGGATGCGACGATTATTTCTGCTCGTACGGTCTGCCGCCACGACACGCTTCATTTCGCACCTTCACGAACGAACATTGTTCCGAGTGGACTCGTAATAGAAAGAGACTTCAGAGTCCTCTTTCTAACGTTTGTAGACAATATTGCATAGCTTATGTATTGTTTCGTTGTAACGGTTTTCCGACGAGAACTTTTATCAACCTGTTCGATACCGATTTAGTAGCTAACGATTGCCGCGTGATTGATTGGGTTAAACAGTTGCGGCGAGGTAGACTGTACTATTGCACATCGATCGAGCCTCTGACGCGGTGGTAAACACTCGTAAGCTCGTGACCTCTGGCGTGATGGTAAACATCCGTAAGTCGTCTCATCATCATCGTCATCATCATCACTCTCGAGCCTCTGGCGCGGTGGTAAACACTCGTAAGCTCGCGACATCTGGCGTGATGGTAAACATCCGTAAGTCGTCACTCTCGAGCCTCCGGCGCGGTGGTAAACACTCGTAAGCTCGTGACCTCTGGCGTGATGGTAAACATCCGTAAGTCGTCTCATCATCATCACTCTCGAGCCTCTGGCGCGGTGGTAAACACCCGTAAGCTCGCGACCTCTGGCGTGATGGTAAACATCCGTAAGTCGTCACTCTCGAGCCTCTGGCGCGGTGGTAAACACTCGTAAGTTCGTGACTTCTGGCGTGATGGTAAACATCCGTAAGTCGTCTCATCATCATCATCATCGTCATCATCACCCTCGAGCCTCTGGCGTGATGGTAAACATCCGTAAGTCGTCTTAGCGATATTACATGCTATCCTCGTTGTATCGTCATGCTGTTTGTGTCGTTCAATAAAATACGTTTGCACTCGTACGACATCGTGTTGTGTTCGTTAGCCTCTTCGAACCCTATTAACGACCCTGTTAATGACCAATGCTGCTGCTGTCGCTGTAATCTTCCAACTAACAAATTTTCATAACACAAACTTACAGAACAAGAACTTCCAAACATAAACTTTTCATATCACCAAGTTTCCCATCACAAACTTCCAACTTGCAAGATTCAACTTACAAACTTAAAAATTGCAAAGTTTCATGAGACAAACTTTCATATCATAAACTTTCATGTTACAAATTTCTACTTACACACTTCCAACTTGTAAATTTTCAACTACAGTTTACCCATAATTCCTACAGTTTACCCATAATTCCTACATGTTACCCATAACTCCTACAGTTTACCCAGAATTCCTACAGTTTACCTATAATTCCTACAATTTACCCATATCTCCTATAGTTTACCCCGAAAGTTTGCTGACGATACACTTTTGCACAACTCAAAGTCCACCAACAGTGACTTACCAGTGTGAATAAGACAAGACGAGTGGGAGTGCACAAGTTAAAGTCCACCAATAATGAGTGACCGCACAAGCCAAAGTCTACCAACAACGGCTGACCATTGTCAAAAAAGACAAGACGAGTGGAAGCACACAAGTCAAAGTCCACTAACAGTGACTGACCAATACCAAAAAGACAAGACGAGTGGAAGCGCACAAGCCAAAGTCCACCAACAGCAACTGACCAGTGTCAAAAAGACAAGACGAGTGGGAGCGCACAAGTCAAAGTCCACCAACAGCAGCTGACCAGTGTCAAAAAGACAACACGAGTGTGAGAGCACATGCCAAAGTTCACCAACAGTGACTGACCAATGTCAAAAAAGACAAGACGAGTGGGAGCGCACAAGCCAAAGTCCACCAACAGCGACTGACCAGTGTCAAAAAATACAAGACTGGTGGAAGTACACAAGCCAAAGTCCACCAACAGCGACTGACCAGTGTGAAAAAGACAAGACGAGTGGAAGCGTACAAGCCAAAGTCCACCAACAGCGACTGACCAGTGTGAAAAAAGACAAGACGAGTGGGAGCGCACAAGTCAAAGTCCACCAACAGCGCCTGACCAATGTCAAAAAAGACAAGACGAGTGGAAGCGCACAAGCCTTCCTACAGTTTACCCATACCTCCTACAGTTTACCTATAACTCCTACAGTTTACCCATAATTCCTACAGGTTACCCATAACTCCTACAGTTTACCCATAATTCCTACAGGTTACCCATAACTCCTACAGTTTACCCATAATTCCTACTGGTTACCCATAACTCCTACAGTTTACCCATAATTCCTACAATTTATCCATACCTCCTACAGGTTACCCTGAAAGTTTGCTGACGATGCACTTTTTCTGGGTTTTTCCCGTTTTTTTCCCGCTGCATGCACGAACTTTCGTCCGCTAGGTTTCAGTCTGCTAGCAGGGTGAAAAGGCGTGACTTCGTTCAAACGTTCCAGAAAGCGACGGTGTTTGTTTTGTTGACCTTGACCTTGACCTTTTGACCTCGCGGTGTTCTTGCAGACTCGTGGTGAAATAGGCGGTATGTAGATGTCGACGCGAAGCGAAATACGTCGAAAGGTTCTCGATATAATGCAACGATGCGATATGTGTCGCATAGCTTACATGCACGGCTACGTTTATCCCGCTGCATGCACGAACTTTCGTCCGCTAGGTTTCAATCTGCTAGCAGGGTGAAAATGCGGAATGGTGTTTCTTTTCGTGAGCGTGGACAATTCCATAACGTCGTTCGAATGTTCCAGAAAAGAAGAAAAACACTACATGAAACCGGTTCAAACCGGTTCGGTACCCAGACACGTCTCGAAAAGCGCGTCATAATCGTCAGTATTAAACCGAAGATGACAGAATTAGGGTTACTCCCTAACCCTAACTGGCAATTGAATAAGTACAAAAGGTCGGTGATCTTTGACCTTTGACCTTTCATTAGGGTTACTAACCCTATAGGGTTCGTATTAGAGTTCACTACAGACGATATAATTAGGGTTACTAACCCTAACCATAACTGGTAATTGTATCAGTGCAAAAGGTCGGTGACCTTTGATCTTTGACTTTCATTAGGGTTACTAACACTACAGGGTCCGTATTAGGGTTCACTACAGACGTCAGAATTAGGATTACTAACCCCAACCCTAACTGACAATCGTATCAGCACAAAAGTCGGTGACCTTTGACCTTCGACCTTGCCCCGCAGCGCCGTCTGGTAATCGTATCAGCGCAAAACAGTGCCCCAAAACAAGATGGCAGCCTCCATAGAGAGGTCACGTGATATGCAAACGAGGAACTGTTATGTTGTAGCAGCGCCTCCTGGTGACCGTATCATCGCAAAACAACATGGCAGTAAAACAAGATGGCGGCATCTATAGAGAAGTCACGTTATATGCAAATGAGGAACGAAACTAGGTCACAAACCGTCGACACACTTGACCCATAGCGCCCCCTGGTGACAGTTTCACCACAAAAGGGTGCAATATATGCTAATTTATACAAATATAGGCGTCATAGGTCACGTGACGGCTCTCGACCAATCAGAATGAGTCCCTGTGGCGCCCCTGGTGACAATATGACCGCAAAGGTGTGCGATTTTTGGTAATTTATGCTAATTTATGCAAATAGCTGTGACGTCATAGGTCACGTGACGGCTCTCGACCAATGAGAATGAGCCCCTGTGGCGCCCCCTGGTGGTGAAAATGCTCTCGACAAATCAAAAAATGCCCCGCATTTGAGCGATAATAGGGGATTTCACGTGGCGCCCCCTGGCGGCAATAAGCGCACGACCAATCAGAACGCTCCATTTCAAATTTCAACCAATCAGAATGAAGCAAATTGCCCCACAAATTTGGGGGTTTCAAAAACTCCTATATACTACTTGCGTTGAACTGAGACGTCAGACAGGAGCTGCCAAAAGAAGTTCTTCAGCGAGTGTCATTTCACTGATTTAGGTTATGAGAAACGGCCGAAATATTTGGAGATGTAAACTGAATTTCTTGTCAGGTAAACAATGTCTAATAGGTGATTCATCTTTTTGAAATAATTGTTAATTGGTAAATAACCAATTGAGGGGCAAAGTGTAATTATGAGTGCATCATTATAAACACCACATTATTTATTAAAAAGCCCTAAGTGGATACTAGACAGGTAATACATCCTATAGTAAGACTATTAATAATTACTCGTCAAAAAATGAGCAAACCCTAACTATTTAGTTTAATATAAAATTTTTATTTCAATAATCAATGTACATATTAGTTTCAATCAAATTATCTGTGTGCTAAATCACTTTTGATGTGAACATGTATCATTGTGGTTGCTTACAATGGCTCCAACAATGTTTACAAATCCAGTTATCAGTAGTATCAACATCATGCAATATAAATTATGTATATATAAAATTGTGTACATAACTCTGCTAAATACTAAATATAATCGCATTTGACCGGCATTCTGGGTAGAACCTATTATGGCACAATGACTGAGTGACTCTCTCAAGTTATGTAAAATGCCAGTCCTTTAGGTGTAATATTATGTTGGTAGAGAACAACGGGCACGACAACATGACACAAATCATGGTGACTACAACATGTTCCCCATGTAACATACATCATGTGTAACATACAACACATGCAACATATATCATGTGTAACATACACCACATGCAACATACATCATGTGCATCATGTGTAACATATACCACATGTAACGTACACCATGTGTAATATACATCACATGTAACATAAGGCCTACACCATGTTTAACATACACCATGTGTAACATACACCACATGTAACAAACACCATATGTAACATACACCACGTGTAACACAATATGGTCACACACAAAATAGGTTAATTTACACTGGTCCCAAAAAAACTTCAAGAGTCACATGTCATCAGATATGTCAACAATTGCAAGATAAATATATAATTAAGTAACAATTTATTTAAACAACTGCAGATCTATATGCGCAAACTAGTTCTAATTAAATATATACATAATACCATGTTACTAAAAAGCAATGAAACCAGAAGGCAGTATTAAAAATCACATCAAATTTATACTGTCAATAATTTCAAATAAACACTACAGAAACAATATGCAGTAGCTGTTCTTTCAACAAGATATGACAAAATATACCAATAAGCAACAACTGTCAATACATAAATCAATCACAGACAATTCAACATCAGAGTGTGATTATAGAATGAGAAACAAAAAAGCATATAAACTGTTTACTTTACAAGGCAGTTAGTCTGCTGTGATTATTACGACATGGTTTCTACAAGTGATGGCATATCCTCATCCACTGCGAACACTGTCATGTGCTCATATTACCAATTCCAACCTACATATGTATGTCATGAAGGAATGTATACAAATCAATCAATTGATCACTAAATCACTATACCTCATGGGCTTTTACTTATTTATATTACATCATCTCTCAATAATAGCTACATTTCACGAAAAGACGGACCGTTTGACTAGAAGTGAACCCCACTCTATCAAACCTCCGCTCCCACCCAGTGAGGCTGGCAGGTCTGTGGAAGATAATATCATTGACAGACGATGAATCATCTATATAAAAACACTGGTCAAGACCTTGAGAAGATGCTTCCTGTGGAGGCATGTTGTCTGTCTGTCACCTCTTGTTGTCAGTCTGCCTGTCCGTAGGTTGAGCCAACAGCCTCTCTGTAAAACACAACATGATTTTCTAACTTAAACAGCAACTTACAATGTATCATTTCATGCATTTAATGGCCCAACAAAATGAAGACTTACAATGTATCACATATTGTTACCTTTCATGCATTTAATGGCCCAACAAAATGAAGATTGACAATGTACATTAAAGTTTTCATACAACAGCTATACCAATGTTTTAGTTAAAGTTTGGGGTCTCAATATTCAAGTGAGGATTCATAGAAGAAGACTTTTATTTGGCTCATCAGACATTTCAAATAATACATACATATATATATATATATATATATATATATATATATATATATATATATATATATATATATATATATATATATATATATATATATATATATATATATATATATATATGTTGAATTATAATTTTACATAATACAGGTGTACACGGTTACAAGTAAACATGGTATATATTTAGGTAAATAAAAAATTGGATCAGGAGACTCCTCTAAGACTTTGATAGTCGCCATCGGGGAGCCACCTCACAAATAAAACAATTAATATTAAACTAAATCAGTTGATTAAACATATAAAATTCCTCCAAGGAAAAAACTCATAATAATAATATCATCTCCGATTGTGTATGTACGTACAAAGTGCATGTGCATGTGTGTTCGTGTATTAATATTCTTGATTATGTGTGTTTGTAGTTAAGGTGCCTTTTGGTATAAGGGTGATAGGTGGTTGTCTTTTTTAATGTTGCGTACATATATAGCAATTTTGTCTTGTGCATGAATCTTGATAATTTTGTAAAAAATAAATTTGACATACTTAGCAAATCCCTGTAAGCTGTATGTATTAAGCTTTTCTTTAACTATAGTTGGAATATTATTAAGTAAAAATGGTAAATTATGCCGAAGGCATTTCTTTGCAAATTCGTGTTTAGTTTTATAAGGATATATTCCATTCTTGATTCGTGTATTTTAGACATGAACATTTCCCAAACGTGCCATTTCTACTGCTGAGCTGTATAACTTTGTTACAACTGGCTATTTTACAATTATTACAATTATTACTAATCAAATACCTTCAATACAATGATTGGTTAGCCTTTCTTGCCATGACTTTTACAAACCTTTTTATAGAGGGTATTTAAATAGTTTAAATCCAGTGCCATCATGATACTACATGATTGGTCAATATCGTGATACGACATGATTGGTCAATATCATGAATCTACATGATTGGTCAACATCGTGATACTACGATTGGTCAATATCGTGATACTACATGATTGGTCAATATCGTAAAATTACATGATTGGTCAATATCATGATACTACATGACTGATCAATACCGTGATGCTACATAATTGGTCGATATTGTGATACTACATGATTGGTCAATATCATGATACATCATGGGTGAATATCATGATACTACATGATTGGTCAATATTGTGATACATGATTGATCAATATTGTGATACATGATTGGTCAATATCGTGATACAACATGATTGGTTAATATAGTGATACTATGGTTGGTTAATATTGCAATACTACGATTGGTCAATATCATGATACATCATGGGTGAATATCATGATACTACATGTTTAGTCAATACTGCAACACCATGATTGGTCAATATCATGATACTATGTACATGATTGGTCAATATCGTGATACTACATGATTAGTTAATGTTGTTATACCATGTGCTGTGTCATCATTTGAGAAAATTAACAACTATGTATTGCAATCAAGCTGACCTACGAGGTGTACATTGCTGTCTATACAGGTGTGCATCGCTGTCTATACAGGGGTACGTCGCCGTCTATACAGGATGTACATTGCTGTCTATACAGGGGGTACATCGCTGTCTATACAGGGGGTACTGACCTATGAGGTGTATATCGCTGTCTATACAGGGGGTACATCACTGTCTATACAGGGGGTACTGACCTATGAGGTGTACATAGCTGTCTAAACAGGGGGTACATTGCTGTCTATACAGGGAGTACTGACCTATGAGGTGTACATCGCTGTCTAACAAGGGGTACATTGCTGTCTATACAGGGTGTACATCGCTGTCTATACAGGGTGTACATCACTGTCTATACAGGGGGTACATCGCTGTCTATACAGGGGGTACTGACCTATGAGGAGTATATAGCTGTCTATACAGGAGTACATCGCTGTCTATACAGGGGGTACATCGCTCGCCGACTTTGCTTGTCCGTTGTTTTGTGCATCATCGCCTGACTCAGCAGTGATGTCACCGTCGGCAGCCACATTGTCCATTGTCTTCATCTTTATGTCACCAGCATCAGCAGGCTCAGTGTCATCATCGTCATATCGCACCGCCACGTCATCTGATAACTCTTCAAAAAGTTCTCAGTATTAACACAACTCCGCAATGGATAGGTTACTTTACAATTAAAGATTTTATTGTCATTTCATATTATGTAAACAAAAAAATATATCCTTGAATGGATAGATGATCCAGTTTCTCAGTTATTAATATTAAACATAATTACCTCTCAAAAAACTTGTTATTTTATTTGAAGAGGAGGACAAAAACATAGAGGTGGATCACATCAAGAAAGTGCTGAAAGCAAACGGTTAAAAAAATTTGATGCTTAACATCACGCAACTAATGAGAAAGAAGGAGAACACCACCACAGACAACATGCCATAGGTCTGCCCTACATTAGTAAACTATCAGAACAAGTAGCAAGGATTTTCAGGTCCTATGACATCCCAGTTTTCCACAAACCTATCAACACCCTGAGGTCATTGTTGGGACACCCAAAAGACAGAACAGCAAAGGCAGCAAAATGTGGGGTGGTATATGTGGGGTGGTATATGACATACAATGACCAGAATGTGACCAACCCTATGTAGGAGAAACAGCCAGAACACTTGGAACAAGAATCAAAGAACATGTATCTTGTCGCCAACCCCTATCAGCTATAAGTGAAAACAAACTGAACACAGGCCATCAGTGTTCTATGAAGGACGTTAAAATTCTAGACCATGAGGAGAACTGGCACAGGAGGAAAATAAAGGAGGTGATTAACATCCACAGAAAGAAACCTACACTGAACCGAGACGTTGGCCTGGAGCTCCCACAAGTCCTGCTCCAGCTTGTGTCACATGACATTGGTCATGTGACACATCTGTAACTTCAGTCTGCTGAAGAAGACCAAGGGATGCGGTCAAAATATTCAGATCGAATAACAAGTTTCTTGAGAGGTAATTATGTTTAATAAGAAAATATATGGCAGATGGCAAAGATCACAAGATCAGAATTTAAATGGAATGCTTAGAAAGAGCTGCTCACAATGGCTTTTTTCAGGATGATGTGCATTCAACAACAAAAAAGACATGACACAACATTCATGAATCAGTACTGTAGAAATTGCTACCTATGATCCCACGGATTGCTTCGTCATTTGACTCGTAATTTTTCAGGCCCTTCACTTTGGCATTTTCCAGAACTTTGTACGGTCCCGGCTGAAACGAAGAGTAATTAAGGTCACAGGTCACGTAGCAGCTTGCAGCCTTACTTATAAATCAGTATTACGTTTTAATCAGTTTTCCTTCTTAAGCAATGTTATTAATTAATCAATAATACTTCTTTGTATATAGTTTTCATATTAAGAATAAAATTATGCTCTAAAATTACAGCTTTCTATAATGATGCAACAACACGTAATATTATGAATGAAATTGTTATTGCAACTGACACCTCACACTAAAAACAACCGTACTAGCAAGGTTGTATATAAATGTACGCCCTACCAAGGAATGCCAACTAGAGAGAGAGAGAGAGTTGTTAGGGTTACTGGTGACATAAGCCTACCTTCATGCAGGACAGCACAAGACTGGCATCTAGGGCCTTGAACTCTTCAATCAGTTGTTTGATAGCCTACAACAAATTCAATATTTGTGTGACTCATGATCAATCCATTTCAAGTCATTTTGGTTCATAAGGCTATTTTACCTAGGGAAAGGATGATTTTGGAAAGATACTGGGAACATCAAATGCTGTACAGAACTGGAAGCTGCTATTTCATATTCTTTTAACTTCTGCTTGTCTGAAAAAAGTATTCAAGGGGTGCTGAGACTTTCCTTTCTTTTTACAATTTTTGTCCAAGTTTCATTTGACACGACAGTCATAATTATACAGCAGGTAAATGTTACTTTCTTGCATTACAATCACACATATATCAAAAGCTTCTTCATATAATTTCATGAAAACAATGCCAGGAGGTTAACTTGACCACTTGTAAATATTATTACCTGAGCTGATGCAAAGTCGAGGTCAGCAATGTGAGAACAGTCCAACACGACTGATCGGGTCACTTTCCCTGTATTGACAACCACTGGTCATTATACACAGTTCAATATTCACTACACAGGAACGTGTCATCTCACAAACAAGAACATTTAAATGTTAATTACCATGTACCAAGACTAAATAAGAGTAGATTGGTAGTTTGTTCTTTTCACCCCGAGGTTACCACATATGGAGTGAGCCGTCGGTACGACGGATCTCGACCTCAGTCAGTATCATGTGTACGGTTGTGGCTGAACAGACCAATCCGCGATGCACATTGTCGTCCACAGACACGACACACAAAGGTGACAGTGTTTGATGAAGGCTGGGTAGCCTTCCGTCTTAGTCTCTTCTCTCTCAGGGCGTCGCACCGCTTTTTTTCGAATTCGTGTAGGCCGACGTGGCATGTGCGACGCCAGAGGGCACGGTCCATCGCTGTGGACTCCCAGGTGTTGTGAGGCACGCCACAAGATTTTAGTGTTGCCTTGAGCACGTCCTTGTATCTCTTTCGCTGCCCTCCCCGTGTTCGTTTGCCGGCGTCCAGTTCTCCATAGAACACTGCCTTAGGGATGCGGTCATCGGCCATTCTCACAAGGTGCCCGGACCAGCGGAGTTGTGCACGCTTGATGTGGTGTTCGATGCCCTTTTGTGCACAGCGCTGTAAGACCTCGGTGTTGGAAATCATGTCTTGCCACTTGATGTTAGCGATGCGCCTTAGGCTGCGCATGTGGAACTGGTCGAGTCTCCGTATGTGTCGGTGGTATGGTGTCCACGCCTCGCATCCATATAGCAGTGTTGGTAGCACCACGGCACAGTATACACTGATTTTGGTGGCAAGACGTACACCGCGTTCATTCCAAAGGCGCTTGGTGAGTCTGCCGAATGACGCGCTCGCTTTCCCAATCCGTGTTGAGACGTCATCGTCTATCATGGCATTTTGTGATAGCGTGCTACCCAAGTAGGTGAACTTGTCAACGACGTTTAGTGGGTTGTTGTCGATGGTGATGATTGGAGCCGAGTAGTCTGCTCCAGGCTTCGGCTGATACATCACCTCGGTTTTCTTCAGACTGATAGTCAATCCGAAACAGCGGGCGGATCTGGCGAAAGCATTGGTAATCGCTTGTATGTCATCGATCGTATGTGCAAGAAGTGCACAGTCATCAGCGAATAGTAGGTCTTTGATCAGTAACTTGGAAGTTCTTGTCCTCGATTTGAGTCGTCGAAGGTTGAATACGTTTCCATCAGTTCGGAACCGGATGAGTGCTCCCAAGTCGTTGTCATGGAACGCATCGTTGAGCATGGCTGAGAATACTAATGTGAATAACAGTGGTGTCATCACACAGCCTTGCTTGGTGCCATTTGTTACCGGGAATGGCTCTGACGTTTGACCCTGATCTTGCACTCGGGCAACCATCCCTTCGTGGAATGAACGTATTACGTCGACAAACAAGTCAGGGCAACCAATCTTTCGTAGTATCTGCCATAAGCCATCTCTGCTGATTGTGTCGAAGGCTTTCGTCAAGTCAACAAACACCATGTATAGAGCTAGGTTTTGCTCTCTACATTTCTCCTGCACTTGGCGAGTTGCGAAGATCATATCGATTGTACTGCGCTGTGCTCGGAAGCCGCATTGACTCTCGGGCAGGATGTTATCAGCGAGATGTAGTGCAAGTCGATTTAGCAAGATGCGCGCGAGTATCTTCCCAGCTATACAGAGAAGAGAAATTCCACGGTGGTTGTCACAGATGCTTTTGTCACCTTTCCTTTTATAGATGTGGACGATGGACGCGTTCTTGAACTCTTGCGGAACAGCCCTGCTGTCCCAGATGTTGCTGAAGAGCTTTACAAGGCGCTTCGTAAGGTTTGTGCCACCGTACTTGTAGATTTCGGCAGCAATCGCATCTGGTCCTGCTGCCTTTCCACTGGAAAGTTTCTTGATCGCTGCGGTAGTTTCTTCAAGTGTGGGTCGGTGTGCCAGTTCTTCCATGAGCGGGCGCTGTGCTATGCTGTCGATTGCGGCCTGCGAGATTGTTGATGGCCGGTTTAGCACATCGCTGAAGTGCTCCGCCCACCGTTCCAGTATGCGACTGGGCTCTGTGAGTCGTGTTTCGGCGTCTGCGCTCAGTAATGATGTAAATCCATTTGCTTGTGGACCGTATATCGCTTTGAGACCGTCATAGAAGGACTTTGAGTCTTTTCTATCCGCTGCCTCCTGCAACTCGTTCGCCCTGTCAGACCACCATTGTTCCTTCATGGCACGCAATCTGGCTTGAGCCGATTGCTTGTAGTGTCGATACGTGATTGCTTTAGCTGCCGAATCTCGATCATTTATCCACTCTAGATGTGACTCATGCATTTTTCTGAGGACGGTGGCTGCTTCTGTATCATTTTCATCAAACCAGTCATGGTGTTTGCGTTTTGTGGTGCCTAGTACATCTAGCGCGCCTTGGAAGAGTAGATTGGTAGTTTGTTCTTTTCACCCCGAGGTTACCACATAACCTTTTGCTAAAAGCAGTGACACTTTTCAATATACTTGTTGAGCAAACATCTACTGAAGATGCCATGTAATACACCTACCATCCAATGTAATACACCTACCATCCAATGTAATACACCTACCATCCAATGTAATACACCTACCATCCAATGTAATACACCTACCATCCAATGTAATACACCTACCATCCAATGTAATACACCTACCATCCAATTTAATACACCTACCATCCAATGCTTCGTCCTGTATGGTTTGCTTGAGGTGGTCGTTGCCTGGGAACTTCAGACCCTGGTCCACTTCAATCACAATAACATCCTTTGACCTATCCATAATCTACAACATAATTTCATAATTTAAAGAGGACAACACTTATTCGGGCATAGTGAAGAATGCACAAAACATTATCTACTATCCTACAGAAATAACTTCAGAATAGCAGTAACACAAAATCTATTAACAGTTAACATGAATTAATGTATTACATTAAACAAGTTGACGTTAGTGCAGTGATGTCTAAAATTCAACATGTTTATGCATTTCTCTCTCTCCCTCTCCTCTCCTCTCTCCCTCTCCTCTCTCTCTCTCTCTCCTCTCTCTACTCTCTCTCTCTCTCCTCTCTCTACTCTCTCTCTCTCCCTCTCCTCTCTCTACTCTCTCTACTCTCTCTCTCTCCCTCTCTCCTCTCTCTACTCTCTCTCTCCCTCTCTCCTCTCTCTACTCTCTCTCTCCCTCTCTCCTCTCTCTACTCTCTCTCTCTCCCTCTCTCCTCTCTCTACTCTCTCTCCCTCTCCTCTCTCTCCTCTCTCTCTCTCTCTCCCTCTCTCCTCTCTCTCTCTCTCTCCCTCTCCTCTCTCTACTCTCTCTCTCCCTCTCTCCCCTCTCTCCTCTCTTTCTCTCCCTCTCTCCTCTTTCTACTCTCTCTCTACTCTCTCTCTCTCTCTCTCCCTCTCTCCTCTCTCTACTCTCTCTCTCCCTCTCCTCTCTCTCCTCTCTCTACTCTCTCTACTCTCTCTCTCCCTCTCTCCTATCTCTACTCTCTCTCTCTCCCTCTCTCCTCTCTCTACTCTCTCTCTCTCTCTCTCCCTCTCCTCTATCTACTCTCCCTCTCTCCTCTCTCTACTCTCTCTCTCTCCCTCTCTCCTCTCTCTACTCTCTCTCTCCCTCTCTCCTCTCTCTACTCTCTCTCTCCCTCTCCTCTCTCTCCTCTCCCTCCTCTCTCTCTCCCTCTCTTCTCTCTCGACTCTCTCTCTCCCTCTCTCCTCTCTCTACTCTCTCTCTCTCTCCCTCTCTCCTCTCTCTACTCTCTCTCTCCTCTCTCTACTCTCTCTCTCCCTCTCCTCTCTCTACTCTCTCTACTCTCTCTCTCCCTCTCTCCTCTCTCTCTCTCCTCTCTCTCCTCTCTCTCCTCTCTCTCTCTCCTCTCTACTCTCTCTCTCCCTCTCCTCTCTCTCTCTCCTCTCTCTACTCTCTCTCTCCTCTCTCTCTCTCCTCTCTCTCTCACTCTCTCTCTCTCTCTCTCTCTCTCTCTCCTCTCTCTATTCTCTCTCTATATATATATCTCTCTCCTCTCTCTCTCTATTTATTTCTACAGTTTTTACTTATCAAGTAATACTCAACTTTGATATGTGTGTGTGTACATTACGTTGCACAACAGAGATTAAGAACTAAAATCTGTTATTAAAATGTAAAACAACCGTTACATTACTAGACATCTAATCATGCATTTAATTAACACATGCAAGAGCTCATACAGCATCAAAATAAGTTAGCAGTTAAGTAAGAGACAATACAGTATGCAGCAGACTTATGTTTATGTGAACATAATGCATGCAGAGCACAGCAAGTAGACAAAGACACGCAACATAACAGCAATACAAGCGCTAAATGTCAAAGAAACAAACATTGTACTAAGATGTAACCTAATGTCAAATGCACCCAACACCACCACCACCACCACCACCACCACCACGAACACCACCAACAGCTGAACTACTACAGAGACACAAACTTGTGTAGACTGGAAAACATACCCTGTAGTAACACACCTACACAACGATTCTTATAGCAATAAACACAAGTACCTGGTCAAATGCCTAGTACAACTCTTCCAATAAATCTGTCAGATTCATCAAAGTATCTTAAGAGTAAGAACCTAATTATTGCATGTTAAGTATTTCCTACACTTACAATGTTTATTATTTGTTAGCATCATCAGAAGAGACTGACATGAGGAAAAGAAGACGCCTGATCTGAGACTGATCTGATACATAAATGCTCTATGTACAATAATATGCAGATTTTCCCAATATTTCTCAGCATGATGAATCATGTTATTGATCATCACTAGTATGGTGGGGGTCGGTCACAGAGGGTGACCTAGTGGCGGAGTGACCCCCACCGATACCATGTGAATTGTATATAAGTCAGTAGTGGTACAGATAGTACTGGTAGTGGGTAGCTGATAGGCATGATTTACTAATTATGTGTAAACACCTTTTGGGGGCCAGCATGCTTGCTGAGATTATTGGATGTATCTTATTTTGATGGTGTATGCTTGCCTAATTTCATGCTCCTTAATTAATAAATCTAAATGTCATTCTTTGGCCTATTTCAATCTACGCTGGACTTGTGTTGTTATTTTGCATAAATGAATTTATGTGACAGCAGCGCATAAAGGATTTTATGCGAGATGACAAGGCAATGAAGGCGATTTGAGGTTAGACCTTTTATGGTAGAGAGAGTATTGGCCTAATTACTCGCTCACGCGTATGGATACACCAACCACGTGACCTAGAGCCAGCCTCACTCGATTTCCAAGTTAGCTTGTGTCGTTGTGAGACCTTTGCGCTGCAAATATTTCCGAATTTCTATTGTTACTGATTATTCGTTATCGCTGAATTTGTTGATTTTATTGCAAGATCAGTTTTGTTGTTCGGTTTATTCTGATGCGTTTGAAAAATCCCACCCTCCCTCCCTAATATTGTGTTAACAGTTGTTACCCAGTTTTATCTAATAAATCAAGTGGTGCATTATGTAGGGATACACTGTGAAACACTGTAGACAGAGAGGTAGTTCACAAAGTTTTTGAATTTTTTGACGCTTTTCCCTGTTATAGTTTGGTACACGAGGTTCTGCATTAACGCTTTTCCCTCCACTAAGTTTTCAGTAGTGTACACAGGGTTTTTAGTGCGGGTACTTTTTACGAGTACATTTGTGTGGCTGTTTGGCCCTACCTCTCGGTCTGATGTTTAGTAGTTATTGGTTGACTAATGTCTAGATATGTAACACCTTTATACATTGTGTGTTGTGTTTTCATAATGTTCATTATGAATTGTTCAAGAATGTTGGGTGGTTAGCCCACTTTTTTCATTTACCATGTTTGGCTGGGAGATCGAGTACCCCAGCCTTTCTGTTTGTACATGTATGTGTATGGTTAATTCACGGCGGAGTGACCCCCACCGATACCATGTGAATTGTATATAAGTCAGTAGTGGTACAGATAGTACTGGTAGTGGGTAGCTGATAGGCATGATTTACTAATTATGTGTAAACACCTTTTGGGGGCCGGCATGCTTGCTGAGATTATTGGATGTATCTTATTTTGATGGTGTATGCTTGCCTAATTTCATGCTCCTTAATTAATAAATCTAAATGTCATTCTTTGGCCTATTTCAATCTACGCTGGACTTGTGTTGTTATTTTGCATAAATGCAAATGCAGGAGATTATGTGTAAATCGGAGGGTCTCGGAATATCGGAGAATTGTACATAAATGGGAGTGTCTCAGTGTAACAGAGAATTGTACATAAATGGGAGTGTCTCAGAGAATTGTACATAAATGGGAGTGTCTCAGTGTATCAGAGAATTGTACATAAATGGGAGTGTCTCAGTGTATCAGAGAATTGTACATAAATAGGAGTGTCTCAGGGTATCAGAGAATTGTACATAAATCAGAGTATTTCACATCCTCACCACTTATAAAATGTACCACCAGATCAGCTTTAGTTTCAAATACATTGCACTATTGTACTATTAAACAAAGATTAGACAAAGTCTTTGTGGACTAGTAAAATAACATGGTTACAATACTCTGATGGTCTAGCCAGGTATAAAAATTGCTTCAACTCCTAAAATGTGTATGACAAAAATCCCTTAACTAGAAGGCAGTAGCCTACATATTTTATTACGCTTAAACAACTGACGTAATATTCACTGGCACGGCTAGAACTGAAGCATTTTCATTTTCTTCAAAGTTTGTGCTCCTGGGTGATGGAGGCATTTGTGATCCTAAGTGACAGAGACATTTTTTTAACGAAAACCTGTTTTTTTAATTATGTATTTTCGTTCATAATGTGCTCCGATTGTGACAATTATCAAATATATATGAATTAAATAAACTTGTATATAATGGAGATGTACTGATAGGCATTATTTGAATTTGATATCCATATGTAGGCGATAACAGTGGACCGTTCATTTAATGCTTAGAACTAACTTTAACAACAGGGAAAGCACAAGGATACTGTTTAGCCAAGCCTCCTTTGTCCAGTCTGCACAAAATTTGATTGAACTAACCGCTGCTGTTGTTGTTGGCATGAGTAAAGGGAGGGATTGACAATCTTTTGTTAGGCAACACACAAAAATGTTTGCTTTCATTTGAAAACCTGGAGCTTTGTTCTCTTGTCTGGGAGAACAGGATATTTGATTTCTGGGAGTCTCCTGGTGGATCCGGGAGATCTAACATATCTGGCTACAGTGCTGTAGCCTATCCTAAGTGAAACTTGCTATGATGTTTCTGTTTACTTCAGTTTTCCGCAAGAAATATTTTTCCCAGCACCTTCACCACTCTGAGAGCCAAATGGCATGCCTATGAGAATAGCTTCAGCCCAGAAATCACAAGACTTAAGATAGAAAGTAGCTACTAGCATAGACAATATTGCATATATCAGTGTTTGTCCCTAGTCTGACACTCATTGTCTTTACAGACAATCACTTATATACAAAGTCTCAGACATCGGATCGTTTTCTGCAGGAGTGCAGGGAGGTTTGGTGGTTAGAGGTTCCTAAAATTGGGGAAATTAGATGGAGTCAATGGAGAGGGAATTACACACCATTTGTTTTCAACTTTCTCTTAACATTGAGGTGTCTCACCTCGCCCACCTAGGCACCAATACTGACATGTATACCACTACAAGCGACACAAACACACCATGAGAAGCAACAGGAAGCCTTCAAATGCATGCAATAGGTGCAGAGAAAGGGCGGCACAGTTTCTTGCAAGAGTGGCGGTGCTCTGCATGGCACTTACAGTGTTACTAGTACTCAACATAGGCGCCGTCTCCTCCTTTATGACCTAGCGACACAAGACATCACTCAGCTAACTCGCTACTTGCATAGGCAGTCATGCAAAACAGGCCTTAAAGAAAGCAGGGGTCTTACTATTATTTCCTTTCTCGATCCTACATTCACATTAAGTTTGGTGTGTTGAAGATAGAATGGACATGTGCTGGAAAACACAGAGTAATATGGTAACAATGGATATGCTTCCATTGCATCATCTATTAGGACTAACACAGCACACTGTCAATATAACATACATACTTCTGTGGTTCCAACATTGCTATCATGTCAGGGCAGAACAAAAGTGTTTATATTAAACCAGTGACATTCAGAGTATAAATAAATTTTTCACATAGATGCCTAGTAGAAATTAACAAAAATGCATAACAAAATCACATCCATGCAATGTTCTATTTCCAAACTGTAACATTCAACTTATTCAAAAAAATTCACTGATAAAATTCAGTGTCTCAAAATGCGACTTCTTGTTGTTCAAGGAAACCACATAATAATCATCTAATATGCACAGGTAAGTCTTGAAATACAACAATTTTGAATACATGAAAGCAACCTCTCAATTTAATTTACAACTATCTCGGTTATGTCCACACTTACACACTGGTGTTGGTCTTGCAGCAAAACATTGCAGTGTGGATAACGGTAATTTGTGCATTGTTTCTGTGATTAGATAACTCTACATTTTTAGCATATGTTTTATTTTACTCACTTGGCACCTCTTTGACAAGAACTGTTGATTTTATTTCTAGTATTGTTTGCCATTCATGAATGAGAGTATATTAAGGCAAACTTTATTCAATATGAACGTCAGTGAATTACTGAAACAGATTTTGACTTGGCAGAAAAAAATGTTTTTCATGCATCTTTGCTGTGGTTATTTCAAGGATAATATTATGATCTTGGTGGATTCTGTTCATACTTGTGAAAGCAATGCATTGCCAATTTGGCCATACAAAATCTGTTTCATGTGACACTGACTGTTCTGAATAAAGATCTAAGCAAACTGAGAAGACATGAGATAAGTGAACTCACTGGAAAACAGAGTTACACAGTGAGAGGTAATGTAGAAAATAGCGCAGAAATAAACATATGATGCTGCGTCAACATTTACAGTTTATAATTGGCACAACAGCGCAATCTGCTGCTGACAAAATTATTGTTTTCAAGGCTTACCCGTCTCATCAGGGAATTACACAGTGTTAAAAAGTAGCCATGTTTGAATTACAGGACAGAAGTGAGAGTGGACAGACCTACCTTGAAACCGGGTCTGGCCCACGGGTACAGCAGCATGAGCAGGGTCAGACCCACGCCCACCATGATGCCATACTGAAAGAATAAGTCAAATGATGACTAATCCACACACAATATTCACTACAACATTTCAAAACATTCTCACATTTTTCTGATTGATCATATTAAACAAGATCAATTGATTAGATTTGTAACCATAGTGGTTAAATATTACATTTTACATTTGTAATATAAATAAAAATAGGCTCGGATCTACACAGTAATATATAAAAGACTAGACACAAACAGAAGATATTTCTTGGTCGCAGAAAATATTGAAACAGGGTCCAGTGAGTCGCCTACCTCAATGCCAAGGACAAAGGAACAGATGAAGGTGACAACCCATGGAATCAAGTCAATCTCTGCAACACACAACAATGCTTAAACCACAGACAGAACAGATTCACAAACATCTCTTCTTGTATATACAAACTAGTAAAGTTAGCTTCATACTGATGTTTCTACTGCATTCTTCATAGAATACCCTGGACTTGCATTGTTATTCTGCATAATAATGATCTCACTAATATCTTACTTAACATATAGCATGGTGCTTTTAATGACAACTGTGTAAACATTAAATACAAGCACATAATAATGAATATATTTTCAAACATAAATACAATTGTTATTGCAAACCGACATACTAGCTAGTAATTAAAAATAATATTACTATATACTATAACAAGCAATGACTCTGCGTGATGACAGCAATATCCATACCTGAATGTTGTTGACATTGTTGCTACAAGCAAATAATACTTTCATCTTCCACTTGGTAGCACTACACATTAATTCAAATCTAATGCTAAGATGCCTGCAAATGTTACTGGCTCACTCATTCTAAGTAATCTTGTAGTCAACTGGATGACTGATTGTTATGCTGAGAGATGGCCACAACTACAGGCCAGTTGTTCAGGGTACTTACTCTTCACACGCCACAGGTTGGCCACCATTTGGAAGTTGACCATGTCCAAGACAGCAATGATGATTACACAGGATAAGGCAGCAGTCGGGATGTACTGGAAGAGGGGAGTGAGTAGGCCCAACGCCAGCAGTACCAGGGCAGCTACAAGTAGACAGGTTATCTATTGAGTAGACCCAATGCCACCAGTACCAGAGCGGCTACAAGATGACATGTTATCTATTGAGTAGGCCCAATGCCAGCAGTACCAGGGCGGCTACAAGTAGACAGGCTATCTATTGAGTAGGCCCACAGCTAGCAGTACAAGGGCGGCTACAAGTAGACAGGTTATCTATTGAGTAGGCCCACAGCTAGCAGTACTAGGGCAGCTACAAGTAGACAGGTTATCTATTGAGTAGGCCCAATGCCAGCAGTACCAAGGTGGTTACAAGTAGACAGGTTATCTATTGAACAGGCCCAACATCAGCAGTACCAGGGTGGCTACAAGTGGACAGGTTATCTATTGAACAGGCCCAATGCCAGCAGTACCATGGCTACATAGCTACAAGTAGACAGGTTGTGTATTGGGTAGGCCCAATGCCAGCAGTACCAGGGCAGTTACAAGTAGACAGGTTATCTTCTGAGTAGGCCCAATGCCAGCAGTACCAAGGCCAGGCTACAAGTAGACAGGTTATCTACTTAGAAGGCCCAACACCAGCAGAACCATGGTGGCTACAAGTAGACAGGTTATCTATTGAGTAGGCCCAACTCCAGCAGCACTAGGGCAGCTACAAGTAGACAGGTTATCTATAACAATCACTTTGGTATGTGGTCAATTTAAAAGAATGTAAACAAATGTAATATTCTTTTTTCACCATAGTAAATTACCCCAAACATTCTAATGTTCAATGCCTTCGCATGCATAGGTCAATGCAACCGTACTAAATAAACTAACACTTCTTGATGTGTGCACCTTCAAGATTTATGACTTTATTTACTGCGTCATTTCTTAAGTAAAACTGTAATTAAATTACACAATGGATGAAATGTAAAGTTGAGAAGAATGAGACACCACAAGGTAGTATTTTTTAACGTGACACCTACCAGTGAAGAGACCACCTGCTGGGGTTCTCACGCCACTTGCTGAATTCACAGCAGTCCTACAAAGTCACAAAGTGACAGTTGCCGTGAGAAATGTCAGGTAACAATTTTAAGACTCTAGAAACAGAAACTGAAAGTCACCTCACATGTCAGTTGTAGTCGCAACTGAGCAAACATCAGAAACACTGGGAAAATGTGTCTTTCATAAATATTAAGCTGCAGCTCCCATCTAACTGATGGCAACGTGGAACTGTAAAACATTTACATGACAACGAATTACAAATGAGCAGATGTTATTTATGAATTTATTTATCATATATGCATGTGTACAATAATGGAACTAACTGCATGAAGGTTGCTTTAGCTGATGGAAGAATTAGTTGGACAATGGACAGACCTGGAGAAGCTGCCTGTCACAGGGTAGGCCTGAACAAATGATCCAACAATGTTGGCGACACCTGAAACACAATTACAATCTAATACATGCTCCAATAAAACAAATAAACATGATTTTTATAGACAAAATGAACCTAATGTTTGATGGCTGTATGATGTGTTAATATGTAGTAGTTTCAGTTATCCTGTGTATTGCTACAAATGTTACATTAGGTGACTGGTGGATGTAATGATATATGGGCATGTTTATAATAAAAATTATAAGTTGTGGTTTGTGCATTACCTCAGTTCAAGAAATTCATTGTTTATACTTAGAATTTAGCCTTTTTGTATTTAAAGTAATTATAAGTTTCAATATCTCAACTGGTCCGTAATCATTTGCAACATGTTTTATTAAATTTCAACCAGTTTAATTAGTCTGGTTATTGTACTTGAAGCATCATACAATTACTATTGGTCTGGTAACAATTCTTGTTAATTAGACCCTTAACATTGTAGCTATCATAACATAATATTGAAAAAATTTTTGCAACTGTGCCTCTGTGAAACATGGCAAAACAAATGGAGTTATTAACAAAGAGAATTGCTTATTGAGAGTTATTATTACCAATGCCGATGAGCTCCTGGTTGGCGTCAATCCTGTACTTGTTCTTTCGTGCTGTACAAGTAAATAACATAGTTCCAAGTTGACATAAATGTTGTATAAAGTACACTGGTACATGGTGGCAAATTACTCAGGCTAACTTAATTTAAATCACTCTCATTACGCGAGTATGCTATATAAGAATCATCATCAGAGTAGAATTTACATAATACATATATTCACACTGGGACACAAACCGTAAGTGGTTCGTCATTATGTGTGGCTGTCCACAAAAATCTTGCCAAAATCATTAATCAAGAATATGGTTTGGGCCCAAAGATTTTGCTCACCAAATATGGAATATATGGCATACACTCTTTAAATGTTAATATATGCTTTTGGACTGCTTTCATTATAAGCATCTTCTATTGTAAATAATATTTCACAAAGTTGCATTCATGAGTCAAAGCGCAGTGCACAATGTAGATGCACACATTTAGCATTGTATATTGAACTTACCAAAGGCCTGACCAATGGCGATTGTTTCAATTAAACTCAGTAGTGGCACAATCGCAAATCCAGACCCAATTTTCTGAAAACAGAAACATAACACCTAGTAATGATACAATGGGATATTGTACTTGAAAATTTGTCTAATACAGAAAGAGGGTGAAGTAGAGACTTGATGTACCATTAGTGTCCAGACTGGCTGTATGTCAGCAAACTGGCTAGAATGGTCAGGAATCACTGAAGTAATAGTTTTGATTCAAGTTGAAACAACTGTCAAACACCCTCACTGATGGACAGACATGTGACCAGGTATAGAATCACGAGCAGACACTGAACACTTAGTGCTCAACATACCACTAACAGTTAAAGAAAGTGTCAAACACTCACTGATGGACAGACATGTGACCAGGTATAGAATCACGAGCAGACACTGAACACTTAGTGCTCAACATACCACTAACAGTTAAAGAAAGTGTCAAACACTCACTGATGGACAGACATGTGACCAGGTATAGAATCATCAGCAGACACTGAACACTTAGTGCTCAACATACCACTAACAGTTAAAGAAAGTGTCAAACACTCACTGATGGACAGACATGTGACCAGGTATAGAATCATCAGCAGACACTGAACACTTAGTGCTCAACATACCACTAACAGTTAAAGAAAGTGTCAAACACTCACTGATGGACAGACATGTGACCAGGTATAGAATCATCAGCAGACACTGAACACTTAGTGCTCAACATACCACTAACAGTTAAAGAAAGTGTCAAACACTCACTGATGGACAGACATGTGACCAGGTATAGAATCATCAGCAGACACTGAACACTTAGTGCTCAACATACCACTAACAGTTAAAGAAAGTGTCAAACACTCACTGATGGACAGACATGTGACCAGGTATAGAATCATCAGCAGACACTGAACACTTAGTGCTCAACATACCACTAACAGTTAAAGAAAGTGTCAAACACTCACTGATGGACAGACATGTGACCAGGTATAGAATCATCAGCAGACACTGAACACTTAGTGCTCAACATACCACTAACAGTTAAAGAAAGTGTCAAACACTCACTGATGGACAGACATGTGACCAGGTATAGAATCATCAGCAGACACTGAACACTTAGTGCTCAACATACCACTAACAGTTAAAGAAAGTGTCAAACACTCACTGATGGACAGACATGTGACCAGGTATAGAATCATCAGCAGACACTGAACACTTAGTGCTCAACATACCACTAACAGTTAAAGAAAGTGTCAAACACTCACTGATGGACAGACATGTGACCAGGTATAGAATCATCAGCAGACACTGAACACTTAGTGCTCAACATACCACTAACAGTTAAAGAAAGTGTCAAACACTCACTGATGGACAGACATGTGACCAGGCATAGAATCATCAGCAGACACTGAACACTTAGTGCTCAACATACCACTAACAGTTAAAGAAAGTGTCAAACACTCACTGATGGACAGACATGTGACCAGGTATAGAATCATCAGCAGACACTGAACACTTAGTGCTCAACATACCACTAACAGTTAAAGAAAGTGTCAAACACTCACTGATGGACAGACATGTGACCAGGTATAGAATCATCAGCAGACACTGAACACTTAGTGCTCAACATACCACTAACAGTTAAAGAAAGTGTCAAACACTCACTGATGGACAGACATGTGACCAGGTATAGAATCATCAGCAGACACTGAACACTTAGTGCTCAACATACCACTAACAGTTAAAGAAAGTGTCAAACACTCACTGATGGACAGACATGTGACCAGGTATAGAATCACGAGCAGACACTGCACACTTAGTGCTCAACATACCACTAACAGTTAAAGAAAGTGTCAAACACTCACTGATGGACAGACATGTGACCAGGTATAGAATCATCAGCAGACACTGAACACTTAGTGCTCAACATACCACTAACAGTTAAAGAAAGTGTCAAACACTCACTGATGGACAGACATGTGACCAGGTATAGAATCATCAGCAGACACTGAACACTTAGTGCTCAACATACCACTAACAGTTAAAGAAAGTGTCAAACACTCACTGATGGACAGACATGTGACCAGGTATAGAATCATCAGCAGACACTGAACACTTAGTGCTCAACATACCACTAACAGTTAAAGAAAGTGTCAAACACTCACTGATGGACAGACATGTGACCAGGTATAGAATCATCAGCAGACACTGAACACTTAGTGCTCAACATACCACTAACAGTTAAAGAAAGTGTCAAACACTCACTGATGGACAGACATGTGACCAGGTATAGAATCATCAGCAGACACTGAACACTTAGTGCTCAACATACCACTAACAGTTAAAGAAAGTGTCAAACACTCACTGATGGACAGACATGTGACCAGGTATAGAATCATCAGCAGACACTGAACACTTAGTGCTCAACATACCACTAACAGTTAAAGAAAGTGTCAAACACTCACTGATGGACAGACATGTGACCAGGTATAGAATCATCAGCAGACACTGAACACTTAGTGCTCAACATACCACTAACAGTTAAAGAAAGTGTCAAACACTCACTGATGGACAGACATGTGACCAGGTATAGAATCATCAGCAGACACTGAACACTTAGTGCTCAACATACCACTAACAGTTAAAGAAAGTGTCAAACACTCACTGATGGACAGACATGTGACCAGGTATAGAATCACGAGCAGACACTGCACACTTAGTGCTCAACATACCACTAACAGTTAAAGAAAGTGTCAAACACTCACTGATGGACAGACATGTGACCAGGTATAGAATCATCAGCAGACACTGAACACTTAGTGCTCAACATACCACTAACAGTTAAAGAAAGTGTCAAACACTCACTGATGGACAGACATGTGACCAGGTATAGAATCATCAGCAGACACTGAACACTTAGTGCTCAACATACCACTAACAGTTAAAGAAAGTGTCAAACACTCACTGATGGACAGACATGTGACCAGGTATAGAATCATCAGCAGACACTGAACACTTAGTGCTCAACATACCACTAACAGTTAAAGAAAGTGTCAAACACTCACTGATGGACAGACATGTGACCAGGTATAGAATCATCAGCAGACACTGAACACTTAGTGCTCAACATACCACTAACAGTTAAAGAAAGTGTCAAACACTCACTGATGGACAGACATGTGACCAGGTATAGAATCATCAGCAGACACTGAACACTTAGTGCTCAACATTAACAGGATACAGTGAACTTCACTGAAAAGAATAAATTCGGGCCAAAATAATTTTATTCAATACTCCAGCTGATTCACTTAAGTGATGCATTTTAATACAGCGGGAATATCGAATGATTCCATCCCAATGAATATATTTGACTTTATTAAGTGGCTGATTCTGTTATCTGCGATTCTCTTAAGCAGAGCCCAATGTATAACAAAAATGTATTTTATTTACCCAGGCTGAGCATTTCCACCCGACAACTGTATTCATAAACTGAGTGGGCACTCACAGAAAAGAGTTCTCCAGTCGTGTAAGTGATGTTGTTCTTGTCAAGGGTAAAGGCGGGTATTATGATGGCGGGCAGCCCTGACTTGACCTTTCCGGTCAGAGACAGGTTACCGATGCTGTAGATGGAGAAGTAGTATGCCAGCACGCCTGTTGCAATCATCACCACTGCATTTCTTGCTGCCAACATAAAACACATACCCATCACTATGTTAGTACAGCTCATCGTGAATCGGTGAGGCAAACAATTTCTTCTGAAGCACAGGTGAGTTTAAGGTCTGTTGATTGCAAATGCAAGTTAAAGTGGTAGAATTTCCTAAGGCCTTGAAAGGCTAAATTAACCCAGTAAGCACATAGACAACCTGTCTGTATTGGGGATGAATTAAAATCATCTTTGTCTCAAGAGAATCAGCATCATCATAACCAAATTATGACCTGTAAGTATGCCTTCAAGACTGGCCCTTGCAGACTAATTAATGGTAGTTCTTCAGATGGTACCTAAATCAAATTGTCATTCCATATCATGTTGATTACATAAATATCGCAGTTACCTGTGCCAACAAACCAAAGTAGTTTCCTGATGATCTTCAATGGGATTGAAACATTGTTGTTCTTGTACTTAATCACTTTCAGTTTCTGAAATACAAGCACCAGGTGAATAAACTTGACATGCCTGGCCCAACAGTGCAGTGGATAAGACCACCATTGTACATGTTTTCTGAAATATTGATTAGTAAGATAGCTTACTACAGAACCACAACCCATTGATGATGAATGATAAGTAATGTTACATGTATATTCTTCCTTAGTACAGAACCACAACTGATTGATGATGACTGATAAGTAATGTTACATGTATATTCTTCCTTACTACAGAACCACAACCTATTGATGATGACTGATAAGTAATGTTACATGCATATTCTTCCTTAGTACAGAACCACAACCCATTGATGATGACTGGTAAGTAATGTTACATGTATATTCTTCCTTAGTACAGAACCACAACTGATTGATGATGACTGATAAGTAATGTTACACATATATTCTTCCTTACTACAGAACCACAACCTATTAATGATGCCTGATCAGTAATGTTACACATATATACTTCCTTACATCGGAACCACAACCTATTGATGATGACTGATAAGTAATGTTACACATATATATTCTTCTTACTACAGAACCACAACCTATTGATGATGCCTGATTAGTAATGTTACACATATATTCTTCCATACTACAGAACCACTACCTATTGATGATGACTGATAAGTAATGTTACATGTATATTCTTCTTACTACAGAACCACAACCTATTGATGATGACTGATAAGTAATGTTACACATATACATATATTCTACTTACTACAGAACCACAACCTATTGATGATGACTGATAAGTAATGTTACATGTATATTCTTCTTACTACAGAACCACAACCTATTGAAGATGACTGATAAGTAATGTTACACATATATTCTTCAGTTTTATCTTAGCTGAAAAGTGCAGTGCTCCTAACCATTTAACTTGAAAATATGCCAAGAATAGGATTAAATAGTGCAGCAACTGTGTAGAGAATGGATGGTTACCTTCATGAGGTAGAGGATGATCATTACACAGATACCTAGGATGGCATCCCACTTACTGCAAACAACCAGAAACAGATTCATTTGTAGAAACATACACACATTTCCCCATTGTCTGAAGACTGATCTTTTTAACCATTACTTCCCTCCATAGCTCCTACATATCCATACATCTCTTAACAACTTTTGCATTGTTTATTAACTTCAAAATTGCCAAATCCTTTTGTTTTAGTGCACTTCTGAGTTTGGATTTCTGAGGATTTAGGCACTATAGAAGTTTTCATATTATCATTATTCATTTTGCTTCAGAAATGAAAAATGTACATAACTAAAAAGTTCAAATAATATATGATACATGAGGATATCATAAGAAACAAGACAAGACACAATGCTTCAATATTACTACATGAAAATGTTGCAATAGGGGAGATATGGCAGCTGGATACAATTTTTTTTATTTGCATAGTTAGTGCCATTTTTTATGCCCAAACTATAAAGTTGTTTTTTCTGAGTAAAATATATATTGAAAATGTTTATGCCAGACTCCCTGTTTCTATGGCAACAAACAAAATGGCCACCGTATGACGCAATTATAGCCCCTCTAAAAAATTACAACACTTAGAAAGTAATGGATATTTTTACTTTTCGTTCACAATGATCATTGCTTTAGTTAAAAAATTCCGACATTATGAATATTTTTCTTCTGATGAATTTTCAAAGTTATAAAATTCTAAATGAAACATTTGTTGACACATATTTATTCAGTACCCCGAAGAAAAAAACCCCGCAATTTTTGGAGAATAATTATGCAGGTGAACACAAAAATCCAAACTAGTCAACCAGACAACCATATCATTTTAAATTCCAGAGTGTTGTACTTGGCCACCAAAGATTGAATAACGGCATTGATTACATGGTAGATGCAAGCGCTATCCGTGAATAAAACTAATTTAGAGGTATGTCATTGTTATAAAAGTGATTTTTATTGATAGTAAACACACAAAGCTATTGGAATACGGAGGAAACACATTTTGAGTAATATTTTCAAAAAACATCATTCTAACTGCCATATCTCCCCTTAAAAATATCAGTTCACAGCCTTTGGCAACCACTGAAATCTATACTTTATATAATTGTTGTAAAATTAAATACTTACTTTGCCTCTGGAAGTCTTGAGAAGAGTGCATAGATTTGGTGCATAATCTCTCTTGGAATGTTAGCTAAGCCCAGCCATTTCTAGAAAACATACAATCCTTCATGTTACACCATTTCAGCAAATAAAATCTAGTAATAAAGAGAAAAAATGACATACTCCTTTATTAGTAACAAGAGATAAAATTATTTGTAAACAAATTTACATACCAATATAAATAGTTTTAAGCTGTATTTACTGCTCCCCAAACAATTGTTTTGCTTCCAAAATTTACATTTTGACCTTATCGCACAATATATGGTGACATAATGTGTAAAATGAGATGTGAGCTATGTTCTCACCTTACACTGGCTGAAGGCAATAGTGATAGCTGCAGCTGTTGTGAAACTACTGATGACTGGATACGATATGTAGTCTACGACAAAACCTGAGCAAAACAAACACATGCCAAGCTTAAGGGAAAGAAAAACTCACAACAATTTGAAGTAGGCACTCCAAACATAATAATTAATGTCCTATATATCTAAGGAAAACTAATCAAAAACATTATATTTAATTAGATACACACAAGTTAGCTCCTCTTGTTACCTTGCTTAGTCATACCCCTATTCCTAGAAGTTTCTCAGTTATATCTTATATCTTTACAGCTTGCTTTGTTACAAAGTGTAGCTTGTTAGACAATATATACTTGCCAGATTATGCATAACATTGTTGCAGGCAGTTGTAACAAATGGAGAGTTTGGTATTTAACAAAACTGTGCAAATTTAAAACTATTTTATAAGTGAGAAACGATGACGCACCTACATATAAGATTCCCATGAGGAATTGTATTATTCCTGTAAAGAGCGTCAGTATGACTGCCAATGTGACGTCTCCGTAGAGAGCTTCTTTGTGGAACACACCAAACTCTGCTGTCATGAGAGACATGATGGCCGTTGGACCCAGGGTGATGTCCTTGGCTGTGCCAAACACACAGTAGATGATGCAGCCCATGAAGGCAGAGTACAGGCCATACTGAAACAGTAGATGATGCAGCCCATGAAGGCAGAGTACAGGCCGTACTGAAACAGTAGATGATGCAGTCCATGAAGGCAGAGTACCGGCCATACTGAAACAGTAGATGATGTGGTCCAGGAAGGCAGAGTACAGGCCATACTGAAACAGTAGTTGATGTGGCCCAGGAAGGCAGAGTACAGGCCATACTGAAACAGTAGATGGTGCGGTCCATGAAGACAGAGTACAGGCCGTACTGAAACAGTAGATGATGCTGCCCATGAAGGCAGAGTACAGGCCATACTGAAACAATAGATGATGCGGCCCATGAAGGCAGAGTACAGGCCGTACTGAAACAGTAGATGATGCAGATCGAGATAATGGCATTTAAACACCCAACAATGTCAAGGAATGATGACCAGAAAGAAATGTGGCTTGTAGGGGAAGTACTGTTGCTATGGTGACTTACTTGAGGAGGTAATTCTGCTAGTTGTGCTAACGCCAGACCTTGAGGAATGACTGTCAATGCAACTGTTGTACCAGCAATTGCATCCCCCTGGAGTTCCTTTAGTCTGTCATTATAAAAATAATGAAAATAAAAGATTCTCTTGTAGCACATGATTACATGATTTTGATGTACACCACATTAAGTAATAGTATTAAATATAGTAATCTTGTGTTAAAATTAAATAAGACTAAACGCCAGTAATATATTATCTAAAATGTTTGAAAAAAATGCTAAAAATTGCACACATAAATAGGTACACAAGACATCATATGTCTTATTCATTATTTGTGACATAGCTAAACATGCAATGTATGCTAGGCATTGCTATATTTGTATCTAGCTTAGCATTAGAGAAAATGTTCCGATTTCAAAATACAGTGGCCTCTTGCTATAATATTATATGTAAACACCATTCACGTAAAAGGAACAACAATGTTCTGGCCTGTGCTGTTTTATGCACACGTATCTAAGGAACACCACTGCCAAAGAAACTGAATTAAAAATCAATCACTTACCCATATTTTGGTAACCATTTTAGAATGGGCAGTTTCCGCTTGAGGACATCTAATGTGAACATGCTCTTAACGTAACCTTTGCAGTCAGCCTCTGCAACAGCTTTGGCAGCATCGCCACATCCATTTCGCACTGCCTGGCAGCACTGCCGATATGGCCGAATCCGCTTCTCGCAACATCCTGCAATGATTCAATGAAAAATTTTAACTGTGCATCAAGTTAGCCATCTGTGTAAAACCATGATGTTGATAACTAGGCAAATTACTTTGTCATGCTTTCCAATTTTTTGGCTGAGCTGTACATCGTATAATTTTTCAACTAGGTGTTGATTACTGGTCATTGTTTATATTGTTGAAAGAGTGTTCTGTATTGACAATGGCAGCTGTTCACATCATCATTCTTTCAACGTTTTTAGGTTAAAACCGGCGTTTGGAACATGCGTTATGTCATCGCGGACCATGGGCATGGCACAAAGTCAGGTTAAGCCTGGCTTGCCATGGCATAAGCAAGTTAAGGCTTAAGGACAAGGACTGACTTGGAAAAGTGCACAAAGTTAGGCAACTCGTCTCGAGTATACCAGCACTGCCACTGGCACATTTGGTAAATTACAATTCACACCATCACCATCAGCAGTCCCTCGGATGACACCTGCCAAAGGTCTGTCATGTGTCCTGCGGTAGCCAATTTTGCCTTGGCTTGGTCTTGAAAGATATTTTTTTATAATATGCATTTATGGTTGGGAAAATACTGGTAAAGCCTAAAGCCGAAATTATTAACGCCGTTAAACGACATTTTTGTCTAATTTTTGCCAATGCTAATGTGTTCTTTGCATCACTCTCCGTCGGTTCAGGTACAAACCGCATGTATATTTGTAAAAAAAATGTCGTTTAAATTAATAGCGTTAATAATTTCGGCCAGACTAATACAACTCATATGACCAAAATGTGAAGTATTTGGGTAAAGTATAAACTTTACCCAAAGACTTCACATTTTTTTCATGAGTGGCGAGTCTTTCTTTTCCAGCTAGGCCACATACGTCTTTCATTACAATGTGTAAAATAATTCACTGCCACATTGAAAGCATGGTGTAATAGTCGCAAACAGGTGTATTAGTCTAGCGGAAAAGTTACACCATCTTCCTCGAAGAATGGAATGGGCAATTCTCACATAGCAGGACGCACGGCAAATGGCGTGATTTCCGCACCGCACACTAGTGTCCTCTGGTGGACTTTCTGTTGTTAAATACATGCAATCCGATAGATGACGGGATTGAGCTTTTTTCGGTGAAGGTTTTTGAGTATCGTCCAAGATGAAGAATACGTTTGCGCTGCTATTGATAACCTACAATTGCATGCTCCATGGACGTGCACAAGGTGTTCAACACAGTATAAAGAATGTCTTAGTATTGGTTGGTAAGTTGTAAAAGCCAGAATCAATATGGGACTGGCAAAAATTCGGAGATCGGCTGTTCAGTGACAGTGACACATACTGCCACTGCCCTGGCGTATGACAGCATATCAGGCTCACCTTTAATGTTTAAAGGCATGCCTTTAGTTAATTAAAGGCATGCCTTTAATTATTTAAATACGCGTATGTAAAGTTAAAGGCGTGGTTGTAACATTAAAAGCATGCCTTTAATTAATTAAATGCGCGTATGTAATGTTAAAGGCATGCTTTTAATTAATTAAGTACGCGTATGTAATGTTAAAGGCATGCCTTTAAATAATTAAGTACGCGTATTTAATTGTAACCAATCGGAACAAGCGAAGTGTATTGATAAAATTTTGTTTCGTTGGTTCTGATTGGTTACAATTAAGTACGCGTACTTAATTATTTAAAGGCATGCCTTTAAGTCTCTCAAGTCTCAAGTGGTTTACTCCAAACAGCCCAAACTTGGGCTAACGCAGGAGTTTGTGGTGGACTGTGCGCATGCGCTGTGGGTGGTACGTTCGATTAAAAGACTAGTATAATTAATGTTGCTGAAATGGTTTTATCTGATAGTTTTATTTATTTTATGTATAGGATGTTTAACGAAAATTTTTAATAGTTTGGTTGTGTGTATGGATACTGTCGCTGCCTTGCCACATGCACACATAGACAGTCTCCATACCCACACCATGGATAAGTTTACGCTGAGCACTGTGTTTTAAAGGCAGTTTAGGTGACGAGGTGTGGTGAAAGGGAGTTCCATAATAGCTTCTTGAAATGATTTTGGGTTTTTTATGTTGGTAATTTTTGATGGAATCATATTCCATACGCGAATGGCTCTGGAATAAAATGAAAAGACCATTGCATTTATACGACACTTGGGGGCTATGTATTGTCCACGGGTTCGAGAGCGAGTTAGTAGGCCCGGAGGGGGGGGTGATCTCAATAATGTTGTTTAGAATTTTGTAGAAGGTAGTGGCTTGTTTGATAATGCGCCTTCGTTCGAGGGTTGGCCATCCAAGGGCAGTAATTAGATCTGCTGGGTTTGTGTTCCGTCTGTAATCATTTTTAACAAATCTGGCAGCAGAGTGTTGCACTCTTTCAAGGCTTTTAATTTGCGAAAAGGTGTGGGGATTCCATATGGGTGAAGAGTACTCAAGTTTTGGCCGGATTAGCATGTTGTACGCTGTTTGCTTAACTTCGGGTTTACATGGGCCAAGAGTTCGTTTAATCATGCCTAAACATTTCGAAGATTTTGAAGTTATGTCAGTGACGTGATTTGTCCAGGTTAATTTGGAATCCAATTTTACTCCGAGGTATGAGTGGCTGGATACGGTGGATAATGGCTGGCCAGAAAGCGAGTACTTGTGTGTGCTGGGTTTAGTTTTGTTTGTTATTGGAAGGTGGACGCATTTAGATACATTAAATTCCATTTGCCATTTGTCTGACCATGTTTGAAGTTGGCTAAGGTCAGTTTGGAGAATTTCATGGTCGGTTTTGGAAGAAATTTTACGATATATAATACTATCATATTAACATTACATACGCGTACTTAATTAATTAAAAGCATGCCTTTAACGTTATAACCATGTCTTTAACTTTACATATACGCGTATTTAAATAATTAAAGGCATGCCTTTAATTATTTAAGTACGCGTATGTAACATTAAAAGCATGCCTTTAAATAATTAAGTATGCATATTTAATTGTAACCAATCAGAACCAAAGAAACAATTAAATACACGTGGTTACAATTAAATACACGTACTTAATTATTTAAAGGCATGCCTTTAACATTACATACGCGTACTTAATTAATTAAAAGCATGCCTTTAACATTACATACGCGCATTTAATTAATTAAAGGCATGCTTTTAATGTTACAACCACGCCTTTAACTTTACATACACGTATTTAAATAATTAAAGGCATGCCTTTAATTAATTAAAGGCATGCCTTTAAACATTAAAGGTGAGCCTGGTATGCTGTCATACTGGCGCTGTCAGTGGCAGTGACAGTCATAGGCCTTAGACTTTGCCTTAGTCTTAGATTTATTACGCATCTCGTCTTATCCCACCATCCGGTTTAATCTCGCTTATCCGACTCAGCACTTTTCTAGAAGCCGGGCCAACGTCAATGTCGCCGGCGTTATAACACGCAGTATAGGGCTACGCTAGCCTTAGCCTTAGCTTAGGCCAGGGGCTTTCATGTTTACCAACAGCAACACGTGACATCACATTCGCATGCATTCACATGCGCAGTATGCTGGCTGGCAAAAGCCGCAAACCAGCCGAGCTTTCTGCCTTGCATTTAAGCTCTGGTATGTGTGACAAACAGTTACATCCCGGAGCTTGGATAATCGAGACTTTGTGCTCATAACACACATAATTAAATTATTATAAGGCTATTGTAGCTTTAGGGCATATTGACTTTCACCTTATTTACAAGTCAAAGGTTTTGATTTTGTCATATCCAGCACAATTCTTATTCCATAATTTGTAGATTCAATTCTGCAGTAGTAGTTATTTACTGCTAATGGTTTCATCTGTAGCTGACGATGCAGGCTTTGAAACTGAAGTATACAACAACACTGTGTGCAAGACTCCCAACTTGAATGCATTGGCAAGACGGAGTGTCGTCTTCACAAGAGCATTTACATCAGTCAGCAGTTGCTCTCCAAGCAGGTAAATGTTTCTGTGGAGACGCATATTTATGGGTGCAGCATAAATATTTTGTCAGTATTCCTGTTCAACTTATTGAGGCACATAATTTTAATTGCTTGTTTTTGTAGTAGAAATTAATGATCAATTAATTTTGTTTGCATATTTTCCAGTCATGATAATAAAATACAGGTTCATATTTTAGTTAAGAAACCATCTGAAATAAAGGCATTAATCCACAAGTTATTTTTGGTTATTAAAAACATTAATAAATAAGCAAAATAATAATACAACTAAAATGATCTTGATGAAAATGGATTTCCTTGTATTTGCTATTGATATGAACAGTCGTAGAAACAATTAAATCAGTGTATTGATCATGACAACTGTAACAGTCAATGTAATCAATATAATAATGTACACACACATGCACATGCTTGTGCGTGCCTGTGCGCACGCACACACACAAATAAAATGTATACAATGACACAAACATTTGTTGTTATTACAAGTATGTTCCAGTGTATCTATGATTTAGTTATACCTCATATTACTACACGTGTAGGTCAGCCATCTTGACAGGCCTGCCCCAGCACCAGAATGGCATGTATGGTCTGCACCAGGGAGTGCATCATTTCAACTCATTTGATAAAATTAGAAGTCTACCTCAAATCCTTCAGCAGCAAGGAATCCATACAGGTTAGTAACAAAGCATGTACTAGTTATCTTTTTAACCAATCTTACCCTCCTTGACTCCCTAACATATCCATCTATCTGTTAACCTTTGCATTGTATGTGAGCAATTCTTAAAAGGGTCGTCACTCAGCACCTCACCCTTTTAAGATTGTTATAACTTTGGAATGGGAATGAATAAATATAAGTGGTTTTGATTGAATGATTGTCAACATAATAAAGTGATAACTCCAGATATCACATTGCTGTTCACTGTTGTTTGCTGTGAAAATAATTTCAAAACCGAAAGCATAATTTGTTGGGCCTACAAAAATTGTATACATGAAGGGACTCAAGTGTTGTACATGAAGGGACTCAAGTGTTGTACATGAAGGGACTCAGGTGTTATACATGAAGGGACTCAGGTGTTGTAAACTTGCAATCAAAACAAATTACCTTTCCATCTTTTATCTTTCTGCTGCTGCAGCTGCGGCTGCTGCTGCTGCTGCTGCTGCTGCTGCTGCTGCTGCTGCTGCTGCTGCTGCTGCTGCTGCTGCTGCTGCTGCTGTTTGGATCTTGTTGCCAATGTACATATTGCTGTACCAAAATGTGAAGTATCGACAGATGTTATTTCCTCATATTGTGTTATTATGTGTAACATCTAGCAATCATTGTTCCTTAGGGATCGTAGGGAAGAAACATGTTGGTCCTGAATCCGTGTACCCATTTGAGTTTGCCGAGACAGAAGAGAATAATTCAATCCTTCAAGTTGGCCGGAATATCACCTACATGAAAGACCTGGTGCATAGATTTCTTCAGCAGAACGACAGCAGGTAGGACAAACTACATTTTTCTAATCAGTTTACAAATGTTGAGCCATTGAACCTATTTCACTTCAATAAACTATTTAGTATCATCTTTCACTAGTTTCTCAGAAGCCAGTGAGCATTGGGGACAATTATTTGAATCTGGACAATTGAGCTCACATGTCTTCAAGCAATACACCCAATGTGTTTATGGCACAAGAGGTAAGACATTTTATCCTGACCAGTGTAACATTCGAGCACAAATGGATTTGTGCAATTCTCACTAGCTTTTAACTAGAACAAAACACAGGTTTGATCCAATTTAGCCTTGATAAAGCTGGGTTTACTAATTACTGCCACATAAGAGACTTTCCATTGTATTGATGTACCAGTATTGATTCATGTGCCCCTGTGTGTGCAAGGACAAGCACTGTCTACTGTCTTGATGACATAGCAGCCAACTGTGCAGTGAACACTTGTGCGTATGGTAATGCGTTCTCTGTCAAATAAATTTTTGTTATGCAAATGCTTTTGATGCCAATATATTAACAGGATATTGGATAACTTTTATGTTTTATGAAGTAACATGTTGTAAACCTTTTAATTAAAACACAATTTTATATGTTTTGATTATGCTTCTGAGTAAAAGTGATTTTTATTGGTGATGTTGTGCTTTCATGTATTACTATAATAGCTTATAATCATAGCAGTACATGTTAATTATAATCTCAACAAAAAATTGTGATTAAATAGAATAATATGGAATTGGTCAAATTGTGCATTAAATGCTGTACGTGATTGATTAAGGGTAACTAGTTTGTTTTTTAAAGTAAGCAGTGTATTTACTACCTCTAAAGCCCAGCACCTTTTTGCCCGTTTACCCTACTAAGATGCAAACACATGCCTTCTATGCAGTCATGCATTCATTAAACTAGTGAACTGTTGCAACAGGTCTGGTCATACAGTAGCTCAGTCAGAATATACTGTCTGAATACCACCCTACGGTCACTATAAATAGTTACATAAAGAAGCAGCATGGTGTCCTCATATATCTTGTCTATTTTGTCTGTTTTATTTAATTCATCTCAGTCAGCATTGCACCATATAGATATTTCATACAAGTACCCCATTCAGGCTTTGATTTTCCTGGGAGTCTGTGAGTCTGAGACTCCTAGTTTCACCTCTCGACTCCTTATACAGTCCTTGGTAGGAATCTGTATTACTTTCTATTTTAGAAGACAATAAATCCAGTGTTAAGCTGTTGTAACAAGCGGTCATTTTCACTTCTGTTTGTTTGAATATACTCATGAGCATGGCACAACGGTGCTGCTCCCGAATACAACATTCTTCGAGTATTATAATTCATTACTAAGTAACTACAACATTAAATTAACTAATCCATAGTTCGACCCATGATCTTAGATCCCAAAGGAGTCACTTGCTTCTGACCAGTTCACACCGTGGCACCACTGTTATATTCTTTCCTGCGCATAGTATGACTGGTTCACACCGTGGCACCACTGTTGTAGTCTTTCCTGCGCATAGTATGCATGGCGCCTGTAGGGATTGATTCGGGAACCAGGTTATTTAGCGACGTACATTTTGTTGAAAAAATACGGACTCCCAAATATGAGTTGAGTGGGAGTCTGGTGAATATCAATGCCTGCCATTGTTCAGTACATCCAAGTCACACAGTTTATTACATAACAATATAACCTATGGTATATAAATAACTTCTGTCCTACTAAAGGTAGTAAAGTATGATTGTCATTGTTATTATATGTTCATTTGAACACAAACAACAATCTTCATTAGTATAATTGCCACTGGATTCCATTACCTACTATTACCAGCTACAGTTGCTGTGTTCGCTTGTACTCTGTATCAGCAGTGTCAGGTCAATTTAGATGCTTCATTAAATGGGAGTACATAAAGTGACCCATATTTCAGACAAACACCAATTCTCAAAGAACTTTAACACCATGTTAAATATGTCTCACATTCAGTTTAAGTGTTTACATAAAAACAAAGCGTGATATATAAGCCGGCTGTATCAGTGTATGCTTTGACTGTATTCCTTGCCCATTCTAGTGGAATCACTGCACTCATGTGAGTCAGCGATAAATCAGTGAAGTTTAGACTCCCGATTGAATAGGAACACCGAAGGTGACCCATATCTCAGACAGCCGCCCTGCTCTCTAAGACCCGCAACAAGCTGTCAATACACTTGTTACAAACTCTCTGCAATTTGTGCATTCTTATTGCCACTGGACATTGTACATGAGCTAGCGGTAAGCACAACACCATAATAGCTAAACTGCCACTGGACATAGCTACAACCATCCAGGTAACAACTGGACATAACCATATCAGGCAAAGTTTCAAACAGAATCCTTTCCATTTGCTCAGTTTACTCCATGATGTCCACATGTTATTTCTCCTAGGGTAAGAGGATTCTGAGAATATTATACCAAGCTCATTCTTTCTATGTAAACACTGACCAGGCTGTATGTCTTATGTTACACTGCAGGTGGGCCTGGGGTTAAACACTGACCAGGCTGTGTGTCTTATGTTACACTGCAGGCGGGCCTGGGGTTAAACACTGACCAGGCTGTGTGTCTTATGTTACACTGCAGGTGGGCCTGGGGTTAAACACTGACCAGGCTGTGTGTCTTATGTTACACTGCAGGTGGGCCTGGGGTTAAACACTGACCAGGCTGTGTGTCTTATGTTACACTGCAGGTGGGCCTGGGGTTAAACACTGACCAGGCTGTATGTCTTATGTTACACTGCAGGTGGGCCTGGGGTTAAACACTGACCAGGCTGTGTGTCTTATGTTACACTGCAGGTGGGCCTGGGGTTAAACACTGACCAGGCTGTGTGTCTTATGTTACACTGCAGGTGGGCCTGGGGTTAAACACTGACCAGGCTGTATGTCTTATGTTACACTGCAGGCGGGCCTGGGGTTAAACACTGACCAGGCTGTATGTGTTATGTTACACTGCAGGCGGGCCTGGGGTTAAACACTGACCAGGCTGTATGTCTTATGTTACACTGCAGGCGGGCCTGGGGTTAAACACTGACCAGGCTGTATGTCTTATGTTACACTGCAGGCGGGCCTGGGGTTAAACACTGACCAGGCTGTATGTCTTATGTTACACTGCAGGTGAGCCTGGGGTTAAACACTGACCAGGCTGTGTGTCTTATGTTACACTGCAGGTGGGGCCTGGGGTTAAACACTGACCAGGGTGTGTGTCTTATGTTACACTGCAGGCGGGCCTGGGGTTAAACTATCTGTTTGTTTTTCAACATAATATGGTGTAACTAAATGTAAGTTACATAATTATGTTTCTACTTGGTTTTCAGTAAAATATATAACAATAAAATAAATGTGTATTTCAATATACACCTTTAATTAACTAAGCAGGAAGTTCATCAGGTCATAATCAAACAAAGGCATGATAGTGGAATTCTGAATGGATAATCATATTATAACCAATGCTGTTGAGTATACTGCGATGCCTCACTGCATCAATGGATGGATAAAGGAAGTAAAGCAAGAACTGTATACAAATATATCAAGAACATAAAACATACACAAACAAGTAGCTGTAGTTTACTATGACATAGAGAGACTACATTCAAAGTAAGACTGAGGTAGAATAGTTGGTAATAATATTTTGCAGAGGTTGCAGCAAGAAAAAAAATTGCTGTAGCCGACCTGCACTGAATAATTAAATTATCCCTCTATGTACAGCTGTACTCTGTGTAGAGAATAAAGACTGACTCAAGATGCACTAGTCACGTGGAGCTGCCTGTTTGTCTTCCTTCGACAACTGCTTGACAAATATTAGTACACACGACTTTAAGGTTAGAGTGAATGCAAGGTGACTTTAAGGTTAGAGTGAATGTGACTTTGTGACTTCTCTTTGCTGAAGAGCGTCGCTGGAAGTAGTGCGTGCACTGTCTATTTTGATCTGGTCTATTTAAAAAATTAAGTAGCCAAGTATATTATAATATTATGTAACCTTGGCAGTGGTAACAGTTGGAAGGACATCAGTTGTATCAGGGGCTTCATGTAACAATCGACGCAATTGAAACATCCAGCCCTATATATAGCAAATATAGAGTTGCACTTATAGATGTGTCCAACAGTTGTAAATTAGGAAATTATTCAACACAAATCTGGTTGTTTTCAAGTCAACAGTATCATACAGGATTGGTGCTGAAACCCACATGGAAATGAGCCGTCCTGTCAGGACACCAGGATAAGTCCTCTGAAGACTGAATGAGACCACAAGGTCATCAAGCAGCCTCCCAAACGGTGTCATCCCAGACCACCATGTCTGCACACACTGGGGTCAGACCACCATGTCTGCATGTACTGAGGACATACCACATTGTCTGCATGTACTGAGGCAAGACCACCATGTCTGCACACACTGGGGACAGACAACCATGTCTGCATGTACTGAGGACAGACAACCATGTCTGCATGTACTGAGGCAAGACAACCATGTCTGCACGCACTGGGGACAGACAACCATGTCTGCATGTACTGAGGACAGACAACCATGTCTGCATGTACTGAGGCAAGACAACCATGTCTGCACGCACTGGGGACAGACAACCATGTCTGCATGTACTGAGGACAGACCACCATGTCTGCACACACTGGGGACAGACAGCCATGTCTGCATGTACTGAGGACAGACAACCATGGCTGCACATACTGGGGACATTGTATATTTTATTCAGTTGAAGGGTAGTCCACTTTGAATTACATGTGCCTAATTTCAGACTACTTAACAAGGTCATCTGTGACACTGTCAGGTTGATAGGTAGTGGATGTTAGGCTAATGGGGCGTAATTGCTACTTGTGCCCATTAGTAGTTGCAGCTCCTGGAGAGAAAGCTGATTCAGTTTCAAAGAAGACATTACAAATAAGGTCTTTGTTAGGTATGTAAGACATCCCTAACATAGATGACACCTGCCCAGGTAGACATGTCAATTGATGCAGGGATAGAATTTAGCCCAAAATTAGTGGAGGCCAGTCGGACCCCCACTTTCCAGAATCTATGGGTCCACCACCAAAACTGGGGGCCCAAAGCTGTTTTCATGAAAAAAAACATAATATAATATAAATTTGATTTACTTGTATAGTTATGTTTGCCATCTCCCGTTTAAGGATTTCCACACGCACACACGCATGGACACAAATATATATATATATATATAATATATATATATATTTATGTGATAAAAAGTATTAGCCATTTCAAATTGCGTATTTGATTGAATGATTAATAAAATTTAAAACTATTTTGGCTAATCTCGTGGACATGAACAATGAAAATTAAATTTTCAATTTCCCACTAAAAATTAGCTGTGAAGTTCTGAAGTCTCTGCGACAGTATTACAAGTGAAATAATAACTACGAAAGCCTGGAATAATTATCAACCACAAAATGTCCAAGAATACAACTGAGAAAACGATACCTTTGAGTGACAATAAGTCATTGTCAGAACTTCACAGAACTTCAGAAGCAGTTGTATTTTTTTTTTCCCAGTCAGTCACACTATCATAAGTTACAAACATTAAATAGTAAAGGTGTAGGAAGAATGTCAGTCCACAAACAGTGTTTGACTCTGGTAAAGGACTGAGTAGCTGTATGAATTCTGTCACTAGGAGTAGTGCGTGCACTGTCTATTTTGATCTTGTCTATTTTAAGAATTGAGTAGTCAAGTATATTATAATATTATGTAACCTTGGCAGTGGTAACAGTTGGAAGGACATCAGTTGTATCAGGGGCTTCATGTAACAATCGACACAGTTGAAACATCCAGCCCTATATATAGCAAATATAGAGTTGCACTTATAGATGTGTCCAACAGTTGTAAATTATGAAATTATTCAATGTCAGTTGATGTGAGAGGAGAGGGGAGTGGGAAGTGGAGAGAGTGGGAGACAGTGAGCAGGAGTGGGAAGTGGAGAGAGTGGGAGACAGTGAGCAGGAGTGGGAAGTGGAGGGAGTGGGAAGTGGAGAGAGTGGGAGACAGTGAGCAGGAGTGGGAAGTGGAGGGAGTGGGAAGTGGAGAGAGTGGGAGACAGTGAGCAGGAGTGGGAAGTGGAGGGAGTGGGAAGTGGAGAGAGTGGGAGACAGTGAGCAGGAGTGGGAAGTGGAGGGAGTGGGAAGTGGAGAGAGTGGGAGACATTGAGCAGGAGTGGGACTTGAGCTCCAACATTGACTGCCACATCTAGAAGACATCTACAAGTTGTTGCACATAGCCAGTGGTGCATTGTGTAACAGCACAAAGAAAGGTCTGATGACAGTGATCAGTCATGAAAGCCACCAGCACTGTGTTTTTATTGACAGATTGTTCAAAGCAGTGATTTTGTTAGTGTCTGACTGCTTCGTTGCACATTCAAAGGCTGTATTAATATCACAGTTTCTTTATGGGCTTCCCATTACTTAGCCTGAGGTCAGGGTGACCTATCATTGTGTACTTCGATGACATCTGACAAATAATTCAAATGCACCTAGTGTTGTGTCCTAGCGTCTGGGAAAGCGCTGATTGTCAGACATTGATGTCATGTATTTTGTGTTTCTCTTGTCTGGCTTTCAAAATGCTAACAAAAACTTGAACCATCATTATATTCTGTAATAACAATAAAATTTCCTTCTAGATTGTTAGAACACATGAACTGCCACTAAAAATCGCATATGGCACTTGAAATGAAACAGTGGTGTTAACAAATGATATGGTTTAAATGGCATCACGACACTGACATGAATTACCTGATAAAGCTCATATTACAAACAGCAATGACATGCATTTCCCATGCAAAAAGATTGATGGAAAAACCTGATGGGTAAAGTTGTTCTCTCAACATGGCACACACAACAACATTTAACTAGCAGTAAAATGATACAATCTAACGGAACCAATCAAGAAAGGAATGATTAACATAACAGGTCATCCAATTTCATTTCACCTTTTTGGTCTGTCCATATTTATATTAAAGTGAAGGGGTTTTGTCCAGATGGGGTTTATTCAGGGGGGTTATATCCAATGGAAAAGGTTTTGACCGGAGGGGGGTAAGTTCTAGATTCCTCCACATACTTAGTACATTGTAATCTCTTTTTCTCATCCATTCTGCATCAACTCTCAATGAATTAACCCGTATTCTGTACCACACCCACAGTATGTGGCTCTCCATCCTGCCCTGTAGGAGCGGCAAGTTGTTTGCTTATTTGCTTATATTCACACATTAGAGCTTTGCACAGAGCCTATCTCTGAAATGTTTAATTTATTTTGCATAATTAACAATTAAGATGTGACTTGTAGGATGCACTAGTTTGTACTGAGTGGGGTGCTGACATGTTGGGGTGAGATGATCTGAAATGCCCTAAACTGGGGGTCAGCAATCTTGCAAACAGAAAGAAAATAGCAGAAAAAAGTTTTTAAAAAATTGCATGAGCTTTAAGCATTTATTCAACATCTTAAAAAATTATAATTGTACTAAAAAATGTATCATAATTTCTTGTTACATCATTCTTTTGATATGTAGTGCTATATTGCCATTCTAATAATGTTCCATAATTTCTCAGCAGCACCATACTGCCATTCTAGTAATGTTCCATCATTTCTCATCTTTTAATGTGCAGCACTATACTGCCATTCTAGTAATGTTCCATCATTTCTCATCTTTTAATGTGCAGCACTATACTGCCATTCTAGTAATGTTCCATCATTTCTCATCTTTTAATGTGCAGCACTACACTGCCATTCTAGTAATGTTCCATCATTTATCATCTTTGAATGTGTAGCACTATAACGCCACTCTAATAATGTTCCATTATTTCTCATCTTTGAATGTGTAGCACTGTACTGCCATTCTAATAGCGTTCCGTCATTTCTCATCTTTGAACATGTAGCACTGTACTGAAATTCTAATAGCGTTCCATCATTTCTCATCTTTGAACGTGTATTTTCTATGATGTATATTGTTAGTTCTCTTATAACATTTACAAGCTAGAAAGTATGAGACGAATGGTAGAAGATTGGTCCTTCTATGGATTCATATTCAGACATTGCTAAATTTATATTAAAGCATAGTGTTTCTACTTTTATAACTTCCTTGAGTAACAATATTTGTTCTTACCGAGTCCTACATTGCTAACATACTTTGCCCTGAATGTTTGCCTGAGAGTTTGGCTGCCTGACACGGCTGATTTGGAAGTTTTCCATGAATAGATCTTTTGAAAAGTGGACAATTCAGCTGAGATTCCTCAGTGCTTCATTGCCCATAACTGAGATAAGTGGCTTGGCCAGAGGATACTTGGAACAACACTCGGGTGGAAGCACCTGCGTGCAGGTATGTTCTCCTTGTACGTATCAAGTTGAGTGGTTTATTTACGACAGCTGTACCAAGAGCTCTGACCCCAGGACACGAGAAATTGCTAAAAAAGGCTGTTTTTCCATAAAGATTTATGATACAGCTTCATGCTAGTTTAGCATCTATGTCAGTGTAGTAGAACTTCACCGTTGTGTGTCCTGAACTAGAATTCAACAATTGTTACAAAACTACTTGGATGAAGTCATCAAGTGGACTGAGAATAGACTTGGTGAAGACAAATTACTCTCTTACACTACTGTCTGATTGACCCTCCACATAATATTACTAAGAATGAAGATTTAACAAGATTACCATCCAAGGCAAAAACCCTAAATGACAAGTGAACAAGGAAGCCATACAGTGGCTTAACGAAAGACCAACAATTTTTCAACTGCTGAGGTATGTGTAACCCGCCATTCTGTGATATTTATCAGTTTTGTTTTTAAACATATTCACATTGCTAGCATTTACTCAATATGTGGGTGATCTGTTCCATTCATGTATTGTCAGTTTAGAACCAAACTTAATCAACAGGGCTTAATGCACACTGGGCTAATGAATTCATGCACTTGTAAGGCAATATCTAACTGCACTCAAACTGTCATCGACTAGCTGGACGTGAACTCAACCTTAGACAAGGTCACTGGTATCACAGTTGTCTCCCAATAATGGTGTCTTCTTTCTGTGTGACACTATAACATATACTGTGAGTAAGACCAGACCATAGTATAACCCCATTATGTGCTGACAAGGCTAAATATATAGGCAGGGGACTGTCACATAAAGTATAGGTATCCACAAAGTCATGCCAGTCTCACATGAATCAGTGTATTGTCCAAACATTTGCTCTACTGAACTGGCTATTTGTTACATAACACTGTCTTTTTGTGTCAGTTCAGTGTTACATAAGGTGAGACATCTGTACTACTTTATCTAGTATACAGTAATGTTCCCACAGTGTTTAGTCACTCTCTAATCACCTAAGTACCCCTCCATCTGTCTGCCTGTGATTGCCACTGCTTGGTTTCACTGATGTTTTCCCTGAATATTTATAACTTACAAGCTTTAACATTATTCTGCTGAGACCAGGTTTATGTTTACATAGCAGGTCATCAGTCTTACAAGGTGTGTACTAGTCACTGCAGTGTTGATGTTCACTGATACAATGCCCTCATCACCAGGGGCAATGTATTCACTGTTTCATCTCTTGGAACAGGGATCTCTCTAATAAGTGAACACTATGTGGGCCTGTCGAGTGCAGCCTACTTGTGGTCATATCTACATGTGATAATAGTTACAGTGAAAGGTATAGACAGATGCACAGGATTATAATGGGTCACAACAACGTTCTGTTTACACAAATATACAATGACATGCCTGTCCTCGGGGGGGGATGTTTGGGGGTTCAAATGAACCCCGTTTTTTTAGAGAATTGTGTTTAACTGCACCATTTCTCAGAAATCCCAGAAATCCTTGGCTGGTTGTGTACGCTCTAACAGCACTTTTCAAAACCGTGAGGACAGGCCTGAATGGGCAAGAATGGAAAAGTCAGATAATATTCTGATTACAGGATATTATGACTGCATTATTAGTAGTAACAAATGTAAGGGGTAGAACGAATGCACCATGGGGTAAATATCGTAAACAGCACATGTTCAATAATTTACAATGCAGGAAGCCTGAACCACTGACCACCCCAGCGTATGTGTGACATGTCAATAGCATTCATAATAAACTTGCCATGGTCCAGTGAACGTATGGCCCATTGAACAAGCTTGATGAATTCACCAAGTTAGCACATCCATTGACAGTTGTATAAGGTCTGCTAGATTGAGGACAAACTGGATGATCTGAGAGTAGACACTACTGACCACTACATTGCCTCACCCAAGACCTGATGGTGGGCACAGTTTAGGCACTCCTATATCACCAGGTGTAGTGGTGAACTGCCTGCAGTCATTATTTATTCATTACAAGTAGTATTTGCTGATTCATGCTAACAAAGGTTTGTGCTAGGATTATGATTATGTAGAAATAAGTAGGTAGCCATTGTAATCAGATAAATATTTGTTCCCTATTGTCAGAAAACAGTGAAAACACAACTATTGCACCTAGCTCCTCCATATGTCTGCAGCAAAATGTAAGCAATATTATAGTAGTACAGTTTAATAACTTTTGCCATATGTCTTGTCATCAGTGTGCTGTGGGTAAGTAATCCTTCTCATAGTTCTCACATTGTCTGATTGTGACACCTCTCTATTACGACTGTGTAGATTGCCCCATTGCGCCGAGGAGTACTCTATCGGCTTACAGTAAATATCCACATACTAATGCATGCTGGGATGGTACTGACCATGTGGCATGTGAGCAGATAAGCAACATACCTGGGTTGTCGGTTTCCGCATTACTGGTCTCTAAATCCTTCATTGTGTGTGCCGGTGTCAGGCGTGTTTAGCACCCAGTCCTTGCTGCGGTCAGCCTGGTATAGGCAGGTTGCATACGAGTCAGTGCCTTAATGTGGTGTTTGGTTGTGGTCCTCGCTGCATGGGCTAGCGCGTGGCGGTGCGTTCAGGGGGAGGCCAATGAAAGACAAAGATCTCACTTATATACCTGTCACTTATACTGGGGCCCAAATCAGAGGACACTGCATGTTCAGGACTACTTATAGAAGCACTTAGGATCCCTCTGTGACATTGGTGTCACTCATGCAGTGTCACCTTTATCTTGTTGTGTTATGCAAATGGGCCCAGTCATTACCATGACGAACATTTGGTTAATAATGGATGGGGTGGAGCCTACAAGTTGTAGCGACATGCTCCTGGGGTCATGGCGTGGTCCTCTGGGGTTTCCCCAAGTCCCCTTGGAGTTGCATTATATAAGATTCTAAAGCATCGGGGCATGTCTATAACCACATCCACAGTCCGGTGGTACTGGGTGTTTAAAACGAAATAAAATTCATGGTTTTCGGCCTATGCACCTGTAAGAGTTACTAAAGCATAACCATTTGCAACTACAAATAAGAATATCAATCCAGTGGTTTACTAGGAAAACCTTGTTGAACGCACATCTTATTTTCATGGGCCACGCCATACTGTTAGATAACCCTACATCACGAGTGCGGTATTCTGGCAATATTTGCTCGCCAAATGAAAATATATTTGTATACACCTATTCCTATACTTTCCAATAGGATATGGCTATGCTATTTGTATCCCAACTCCACTATTTTGGACTTAGTTTACTAAACTAGTCCTCTTTCTGGTAAAAGTTCATTGTTGTTGAGGTTACTCCGATTTCATAGAACTGCGCATGCACCTATCGGTCACACTGGTTAACATGTCAGCCCTCGGTTATTCATAGAAATGACCGGAATCTCCCACTTTTAGAACACACTCTGGATAAACCACTGGCATGATATTCTTGATTTTAGTTGCACATGGTTAGTTTTTATTATCTCTTAGGTGCATAGCCCAAAACCATAACTTTTGTTTCACTTTAAAATATGTGCTTAATGTATGTGTGTACATTATCTATTTGGTACAGTAGACATAATATATCTCTGCTTTAACAATAATGTACTTCAAGCTGTTCAAATATAATTCTAAGCAACAATGATTGTTCTAACATTTTAAAACATACATAATGTTTATATACTTATTTTTTTGTAGAATCTGTGTATAAGGTACAATATGTGGTAAGATGTGTTTTTATTTTAATATATTGCAGCATGTTTTTGTCACATCACATATACATGTTTAATTTGTGGGTTTTAATGTTGAGCACTGAGCAGGTTTACTTCTGTTAAACATAGCACACATGTCATCAGGACATTTCTATCATCAATGGTATTAAAATTATATAAGATTATAAGGCATTGTTATGCTACTAATAATCTACTATTACATCGCCATAATTCAGTTAATAGAAACTGTCCTACATGTAAACATAGATATTCCATTTCTGTTATTTTGTAATGCATTTGTAAAGTGCTAACATTTTGTTGTAAACATAAATATGTTTGTAATGTATAATTCCGTGACCATAAACATTATACTCTGTTAATTTTTGTCTTGATTGACATGTCAAGCAGTTTGCAGTTTGTATTGTTGATAATTATACTTGACCTTGTCCAGTGTCCAGGACTGGTGCAGTTCTTGACACAGTGACCTTGAAGTGACCAGTTGTATGTGCTGCTATATGTGAATGGAAACATAGCATCATTCTAAGACAACTTACATATACATACACAACAATATATTATAGGTTTGACCAGACAGTAGCATTTTTGTGTAGATCAATAGAATGAGTACTGAGTGCAGTAAGAGAGCAGTAACTGTGTTGGTCGCCTACCACCTTAAACACGTCGATAATCACGTGAAGGGCGTGGACACAAGGTTTAAGTTCAGAACAAATATATGTATTTAATATTTCCTGAATTAGTATATGAATCTATAACGTGTATAGGGAAGCTTATTTAGTTTTGTGGATTTTAGCCTTTTTGCTTGAATTTGGCAGCAAAGTAGTTGGCACTTGTGCAAGCATTATGTAATTTACAAAGATTTTTAATTTAGTTAAATTGAGCATTATGTTCTGGTGGAAAACATGTTACATAAATGAATGTTCCCTTAATACTAGATTAATAAGATTAATTCTTGTCATGATGACCTTGCACTCTGAGCATGGGCACATGTTTTCAACCAACAACAGACAGAATGCTGCAAGGAATGTTCTAAAATGCAGTGTCATGCTGATCTGTAGGGATCACTTCATGCTAATTGAGTGAGTGAGTAACCACACCAGCATTGTACTTTGTCAGGCCATTCATGAACACAGCATGTGGCTCAGGTGCAAAGGCCCTGAATATTTTAATATTTGCCCAATCTGTGACAATGTTCCTAGATAACATCAACAGGCACGTTTCACACACATGTGGGATGCCCCTTTGAATACATTGGCATCATTAATATTAAATTTAGACATTTAACACTCACTAGCCTTACACAGGCTGGTCACTGGTGTCAGGGGTTGTGTGCAGTGGTCACAGGCTGATCACTGGTGTCAGGGGTTGTGTGCAGTGGTCACAGGCTGGTCACTGGTGTCAGGGGTTGTGTGCAGTGGTCACACGCTGATCACTGGTGTCAGGGGTTGTGTGCAGTGGTCACAGGCTGGTCACTGGTGTCAGGGGTTGTGTGCAATGGTCACAGGCTGGTCACTGGTGTCAGGGGTTGTGTGCAATGGTCACAGGCTGGTCACTGGTGTCAGGGGTTGTGTGCAGTGGTCACACGCTGGTCACTGGTGTCAGGGGTTGTGTGCAGTGGTCACACACTGGTCACTGGTGTCAGGGGTTGTGTGCAGTGGTCACACGCTGGTCGCTGGTGTCAGGGGTTGTGTGCAGTGGTCACAGGCTGGTCACTGGTGTCAGGGGTTGTGTGCAGTGGTCACAGGCTGGTCACTGGTGTCAGGGGTTGTGTGCAGTGGTCACGCTTTTTTCGTGATGCAAGTCATCTTGATCATGTCATTATAGGTTGTACCCAGTACTTGTGTGTCATGATTCCATGTGAGTAAGCCTGGAGGCGGAACGTGACTGAGCTTGGAAACAGAATGTGACTGAGCTTGGAAACAGAATGTGACTGAGCTTGTAGACAGAGAACATGACTGAGCTTGGAGACAGAGAACATGACTGAGCTTGGAGACAGAGAACGTGACTGAGCTTGGAGACAAATGTGACTGAGCTTGGAGACAGAGAACGTGACTGAGCTTGGAGACAAACCATGACTGAGTTTGTAGACAGAGAACATGACTGAGCTTGGAGGTAGAGAACGTGACTAAGCCTGGAGAGAGAATGTGACTGAGCTTGGAGACAGAGAACATGACTGAGATTGGAAACCGAATATGACTGAGTTGGAGAAAGAATGTGACTAAGCCTGGAGAGAGAATGTGAATGAGCTTGGAGACAGAGAACATGACTGAGATTGGAAACCGAATATGACTGAGTTGGAGAACGAATGTGACTAAGCCTGGAGAGAGAATGTGTCTGAGCTTGGAGACAGAGAACATGACTGAGATTGGAAACCGAATATGACTGAGTTGGAGAAGGAATGTGACTAAGCCTAGAGAGAGAATGTGACTGAGCTTGGAGACAGAGAACACGACTAAGCTTGGAGGCAGAACGTGACTGAACTTGAAGACAGAGAACATGACTGAGCTTGGAGACAGAGAATGTGACTGAGCTTGGAGACAGAGAATGTGACTGAACTTGGAAACAGAGAATGTGACTGAGCTTGCAGACAGTACGTGACTGAGCTTGCAGACAGAGAATGTGACTGAGCTTGGAGACAGTATATGTGACTGAGCTTGGAGACAGAGCATATGACTGAGTTTGGAGACAGAACGTGACTTGGAGACACAGAATGCGACTGAGCTTGGAGACAGAATATGACTGCTCTAGGAGACGGAATGTAACTGTGCTTGGAGACAGAACATGCCAGAGTTTGGAGATAGAACATGATTGAGCTTGGAGACAGAATGTGACTGAGCTTGGTGACAATAATGTGACTGAGCTTGGAATCAGAACATGACTGAACTTGGAGACAGAATGTGACTGAGCTTGGTGACAATAATGTGACTGAGCTTGGAGACAGAACATGACTGAACTTGGAGACAAAATGTGACTAGGCTTGGAGACCAAACATGACTGAGCTTGGAGACAGAGAATGTGACTGAGCCTGGAGACAGAACATGACTAAGTTTTGAGACAGAACATGACAGACCTTGGAGACAGAATGTGACTGAGCTTGCAGACAAAATGTGACTGATCTTGCAGACAGAGAATATGACTGAGCTTGGAGACAGAACGTGACTGAGCTTGGAGACAGAACATGACTGAGCTTGGAGAAAGAACGTGACTGAGCTTGGAGACAGAATGTAACTGAGCTTGGAGACAGAATGTGACTGAGCTTGGAGACAGAGAATGTGACTATTCTTGGAGACAGAATGTGACTGAGCGTGGTGACAAGAATGTGACTGAGCTTGGAGACAGAACATGACTGAACTTGGAGACAAAATGTGACTGAGCTTGGAGACCGAACATGACTGAGCTTGGAGACAGAGAATGTGACTGAGCCTGGTGACAGAACGTGATTGAGCTTGGAGACAGAGAACATGACTGAGCTTGGAGATAGAACATGAGAGACCTTGGAGACAGAATGTGACTGAGCTTGCAGACAGAATGTGACTGAGCTTGGAGACAGAATGTGACTGAGCTTGGAGACAGAATGTGACTGAGCTTGGAGACAGAATGTAACTGAGCTTGGAGACAGAGAATGTGACTATTCTTGGAGACAGAATGTGACTGAGCTTGCAGACAGAATGTGACTGAGCTTGCAGACAGAATGTGACTGAGCTTGGAGACAGAGAATGTGACTATTCTTGGAGACAGAACGTGACTGAGCTTGGAGATAGAAAATGACTGAGCTTGGAGACAGAAAATGACTAAGCTTGGTGATAGAACATAACTGAGCTTGGAGACACTGTAACTGAGTTTGGAGACAGAGAATGTGACTAAGTCTGGAGACAGAACGTGACTAAACTTGGAGACAAAACGTGACTGAGCTTGGAGGCAGAATGTGACTGAGTTTGGAGACAGAACGTGACTGAACTTGGAGACAGAACGTGACTGAGCTTGGAGATAGAACATGACTGAGCATGATGAAGATAAGATAAGAAGAAAATTTTTATAGCGTCATAAATCTAGATAAATCCATTCAGAGGTGCTTAAAATACATTTATATGCTAAACATTGATAAGTTATGTAAATAATGATAAATTAATTCAAATAGAAGAGAATATATCATATTAAAAGAATAAGTTATATAAAAAATAATTATTAAAGATATATGATAATAAGTAATAAATAAGTACAAAAAAATTGTGTAAAATTGATATAAAAACATGTAAAGATAATAATAGAAAATTTAAAATATTAAATATAATTAAATATTAAAAAATAAAAATATAAATAGGTGGTGCTTAAGCTACGTATGCAACCCGGAAGAGATGTGTTTTTAGGAGTCTTTTAAAAGTCACTAGGCAAGAAATTGTCTTCATCTCATTGGAAGTGCATTCCACATTCGTGGAGCAGAAACCGAGAAAGTTCTGTCACTTTATCGGCTACGAGATGGCGGCATATACAAATCATTGTTTGTAGCCGAACGCAACACACAAGTAGCTCATTGTTCGTGGAGTAGGTTAGTTATGTAACCGGGTGCTAGTTCACGTTGAGCACGAAATGCCAGTAGTAGAATTGCATAATGAATGCGTTGCTTTACGGGAAGCCAATGCAGTTTCTTGAGTAGAACGGCATGGAGACAGAATGTAGCTGAGCTTGGAGACAGAGAACGTGACTGAGCATGGAGAAAGAGAATATTACTGAGCTTCAAGACAGAACATGACTGCACTATGAGATAGAACGTCAGTGAGCTTGGAGACAGGATGTGACTGAGCTTTGAGAAAGAGAACATAACTTTTCTTGGAGACAGAACGTGACAGAGCTTATAGATAGAACGTGACTGAGCTTGGAGACACAGAACATGACTGAGCTTGGAGAGATCATGACTAAGCTTGGAGAGAGAATGTGATTGAGCTTGGAGAGAGAATGTGACTGAGCTTGGAGAGATCATGACTAAGCTTGGAGAGAGAATGTGATTGAGCTTGGAGAGAGAATGTGACTGAGCTTGGAGACAAAATATGACTGAGATTTTAAATTGTTTTAACTCTCTATGAGTCTCTTGTATGTGTAGCATTACAAAATAAAATGCTAATGAAGAATAGTAAATGATGCCGCAATGATGAGTGAATCTGAAGGTGACAGATCAGATGGTTAGAAAAACATCAGTAAAATAATCAAACTTGTTATGTGATAACATTTACACTATAGCTATTCTAAGGCTAACTTTGTTCGTGTCTTTCATCTAGACCACTTGCCATAATGACTTAATCTATTGATCTCCACTGTGCTGTTCAGAGTGGAACAAAAAGATTTGTTATTTACAAGTACGGTGACAGTGTCACCTGACAGTAGCAAAGGTCACCACAAGTTGCTCCTCTATTGACTAGGAGCATTAACTGTGTTGTCTACCACTCTGTTGCCTCTTATCAACTTATCATCTCAAAAGTATCTTCATAATCATCATCATAAAGATCATTGTTAGCATCATTATTATCATAATTATCAATATCATAATAATTTTCAATATCACTGAAACCAGTACTTCATCAGTCATTAGGTTCATCTTCCACATCATCATAACCCTACTGTTTGTCATCAGTCACCAAACAAGCTTGGTTTGTTGTCACATCTATCCTAAGTTGGTAACACATTTTGATGATATAAAATGTGACATCACATGAGCAGTCTTTCTTTACCTCCCCATCCTGGCAGAACACTAGAATCACTTATAAAAGTACAGTTCTTATACAACACTTATCAACCCAACATCAGTTTATTTTCTATGTGAACCACTCAGCCATGCTGCAATCAGGTCATAACAGTTGTTTGGCTGCATAATTCCACCACTGTCTATAGCTAGCTATTGAGTTATACAGATATCAATGAAGCATGGAGATGATTTGAACTTTGATTAAGCGTTTCATGCAACCTTCCAGTCATTGTTGGTCATGACACATGTCCCCCCACATACCTATACTTTTTGTCTGAGAACTATTCAGCCATGCTGCAATTACTACATGAAAGTTCATAGCAATCCATCTATGGAATTCCATCTCATAACTCATTTATACAGCTGAGTGAACTGGCACAAAGTGTAATCAAATTGTGCTAGAAGCAGCAAAGTGTTTGGTCCTCTGAGTTGACAATATGTTTCTTTACCACAGTTCTACATGACCCCATGCATATGTTTCTTTACCACAGTTCTACATGACCCCATGCATATGTTTCTTTACCACAGTTCTACATGACCCCATGCATATGTTTCTTTACCACAGTTCTACATGACCCCATGCATATGTTTCTTTACCACAGTTCTACATGACCCCATGCATATGTTTCTTTACCACAGTTCTACATGACCCCATGCATATGTTTCTTTACCACAGTTCTACATGACCCCATGCATATGTGGTGTTCTAAGTACAATTTAGGGTAAAACTTGTGGAGCTACATTCTTATATGATGCAGTACTTATCCATTCTGTAGGACCACTTAAAGTGCTTTACACTTCACCTCCTGGCAAACCTGTTTGTTCAAACACTAACTCGACTTCTCTGGGAAGCATTAAGCCACACTGCAATTATTTTGCTGAGGAAACATGGAGTGGATAAAATTGCCCAAGTTTCGAAATGGCAGTAAGAGGATTCAAACCAGGGTTCTCTCTGTTGAGAGTCTGGTGTACTAACCACAATGCAGCTGCACCCCACACAAAGTTAATGCTATAAAAAAATGTCGTGTGTGGTAAAGACACATTCTTGAGAATGTTATTGTATCAGGCATTGTAACCGTATTTATTGGCATGTTCTTAAAATTACACTTTGAACACTAATACTCAAGTATGAATATGATGAATATTGACACTTTATAGCTAGTAGAATGGTGCATTTGAGAGTTAACCTGCCATGTTTCAGGAATATTGACACCTTATAGCTAGTAGAATGGTGCGTGCGAGAGTTATTCTGCCATGTTTCAGGAATATTGACACCTTATAGCTAGAAGAATGGTGCGTGCAAGAGTTAACTTGCCATGTTTCAGGAATATTGACACCTTATAGCTAGTAGAATGGTGCATGTGAGAGTTAACCTGCCATGTTTAACGAATATTGACACCTTATAGCTAGTAGAATGGTGCGTGCAAGAGTTATTCTGCCATGTTTCACGAATATTGACACCTTATAGCTAATAGAATGGTGCGTGCGAGAGTTAACCTACCATGTTTCACGAATATTGACACCTTATAGCCAGTAGAATGGTGCGTGCGAGAGTTATTCTGCCATGTTTCACAAATATTGACACCTTATAGCTAGTAGAATGGTGCGTGCAAGAGTTAACTTGCCATGTTTCAGGAATATTGACACCTTATAGCTAGTAGAATGGTGCGTGCGAGAGTTATTCTGCCATGTTTCACGAATATTGACACCTTATAGCTAGTAGAATGGTGCGTGCAAGAGTTAACTTGCCATGTTTCAGGAATATTGACATCTTATAGCTAGTAGAATGGTGCGTGTGATAGTTAACCTGCCAGGTTTCAGCAATATTGACACCTTGTAGCTAGTAGAATGGTGCTTGTGAGAGTTAACCTGCCATGTTTCACGAATTTACTTACTTTTCTTTAGCCTGTTTGCTCGCTGGGAGCATAGGCCATCGACCATGGTGCTCCACTCTTGTCTGTCTTGGCCATTTTCTCAATTTCTTTCCCAGTGTATCCCATCTTCTTTCTTTCATTTTCGGTATCTCTGTCAGGTGTTTCTTGCCTACCTCTTTTTCATCCATTGGGGGTTCCATGTAAGTAATTGTGTGTGATGTTTGTTGCTGGTTTCCTCAATGTGTGTCCTATCCACCTCCATCTTCTCTTCTTTATTTTGTTTTCTGCTGGCAGTTGTTTGGTCCTTTCCCACAGCGTAGGATTGGATACCTTGTCTGACCATTTTAGATGTACGATTCTGCACAGGCATTTGTTGATGAAGGTCTGTACTCTTTTATTTTAAGTGTTTTCTGTGTAATTCGCCATGTCTCCGAGCCGTAAAGTAACACTGACTTGACATTTGAGTTAAATATCCTCAGTTTGGTGTTTTCAATATGAGGAATGCTACTCTAGCTTTTTGTGTCCGTGCTTTGATGTCTTCTTCTGTGCCTCCACTCTTGTTGATTATGCTGCCCAGGTACTTGAAGGAGTCTGTTTCTTCCAGTGGTTCCCTCCAAATGTGACTGGGTTGTTGTTCTTCATGTTGGCTTTCATGATTCTTGTCTTGCTTCTGTTGATGTTGAATCCTATCTGTGTTGACACTGTGTTTAGAAGGTCTGTTTTCCTGTATCTGTTGGTGACAGTGGGACAGGAAAGCGAGGTCATCTGCAAAATCCAGGTCCTCCAATTGGCTCCAAGGCGTCCACTGTGTACCATTTTTTCTGTTTTCTGTAGTCCTTGTCATTATCCAGTCTATGGCTAGCAGGAAGAGGAAAGGTGACAGAAGGCAACCATGCCTCACTCCTGTCTTCACCATAAATGAGTCTGTCATTTGTCCTGCATGAATGACCTTACATTTCATGCCTTTGTAGGTTCTTCATATCAAAGAATTAATTTTCTCTGGTATCCCATAGTGTCGTAGAAGCTTCCATAGTGTTTCCCTGCCGAGGCTATCAAATGTCTTCTCATAGTCTACAAAGTTGATGTACAAGGATGAGTCCCATTCCATGGATTGTTCAACTATGATTCGGAGCGTAGCTGTTTGGTCGGTGCATGCCTGCCTGGTGGTCTCTGAGTCTGGCGTCCACTACTGTTTTCAGTCTGTCCAAGATGACTCTGTTTAGGACCTTTTCGGGCACTGACAGGAGCATTATCCCTCTGTAGTTTTTACATTTGTGCAGATCTCCTTTCTTTGGGATCTTGACAAGGTACCCTTCTTTCCATTGAGTTGGTATTTCTTCTTTGTCCCATATGTTCCCAAACATATCATGCAGCATCTCTGTGGAGGTCTCCAAGGCTGCCTTGATTGCCTCAGCACGAATTTCATCTGGGCCTGAAGCTTCCCTTCTCTTCAGGTGATGAATGGCTTTTTCTATCTCTGCCTTGCTTGGTCTGTCACATTTGACCTGGAGTACTTCTTCTGTTGGTGGGTTTTCTGGTGCTGGTCAGTTCAGCAGTTCTTCGAAATGTTCCCTCCATCTCTTCAACTGGTCTCCATCACTGGTGAGTATGTCGCCTTTCTTGTCTTTGATAGGCCTGTCTGCCTGCTTGTACTTTCCTGCTAGCTTTCTTGTTGTGTCGTACCGTTGTTTCACGTTTCCTTGGGCTGCAGCATCCTCTGCTTCCTTGGCAAGGCTGTCTATGAAGTTTTCTTTGTCTGTTTTTATGCTTTTCTTGACAGCCCTGTTTGCCTCTGCTCACTGTTTCCTGGCTGCTGCTTTAGCTGCTCTAGTTCGGCTGTTGTTAATTACACCTTTCTTTTCCGTCCTCACTTGCACTTTGCTGATAGTGTCAGCAGAAATCCACTCCTTATGTTGGCACTTTTTCTTTCCCAGGATTTCCTTACATGTGCTGGTCCATGTCTCCTTTATATGTTGCCACTGGGTGTTGATGTCCATGTTTTCTTCCTCGAAAAGGTCTTGTAGGGCTACATATTTGTTGATGATTGTGAGCCGGAATGTCTCTGTTACCTCTCTGTCCTTTAGGACATCCACTTTCCACTTTGTATCTTGTTCTCTCTTTATCTCTCTCTTCTTCAGCTTCATCTTCTTTCTGGCCAGCAACAGATGGTGGTCTGCTCCTCTCTTATGTCCTGCATCGATCTCCTGAATTTCTGTCTTATGCAGATATGGTCGATCTGCATGGTTCTCGGTTCTATGGTCTGGTGATATCCAGGTTGCTTTGTGTGTTCTTCTGTGTGGAAATACACAACCTCCGATTATCAATCTCTTGAGTGCGCAAAGGTCTGCAGACATATCGCTATTCTTGTTCATCGTGCCGAGTCCTTGCCTGCCCATGACTTCTTCATATCCTGTGTTATTTGCTCCAATTTTCGCATTGAAGTCTCCCTTGAGTATTGTCATGTCTTTCTCCTTCATTTTGTCGAACACTGTCTGCAGTCTGTTGTAAAAGATCTCCTTTGTTTTTCGTCCTTTTCATTTGCTGGTGCATAGCACTGTATGATGTTTAGCTTGATCTTTTTCTTCTTTGTTTTGAATGAGCATAAATGATCCTTGGTCCTGCTGCCTCCCAGCTGATGAGGGCACTCTGTGCCACTTGTGTGCCACTCCTTCTTTATCATGGGCATCTTCCTCTTCATGCCCTGAGTACAGTATCATCTCTGCTGTGTTCAGTCTGACTTGTCCTCTCTGTGTCCACCTTGTTTCACATAGTCCTAGTACCATGATGTTGTAGGCATGTTGTTCCCTTGTTATTTGGGCTGCGTCGTTTGCTTCGTACATAGTTCTCACATTCCATGTTCCGATTTGTTTATTTTCTAAGATAAGAAGGGCATCGGTGATGTAGCTTCCTTTCGGCTTTCACTAGATGTCATCATACTCTCCATGGGAGGCCCTCCCTCTCCCAAGTTTTGTAGAGTTCCTTTTGTCAATGTTTTCATAACAATCTGTTTTTTATGGGAAAGGCTTGTTAGACCTTTGCCCAACCCTCCTCTTTTCACATCCGGGCTTGGGACTAGCAATGGCAATGTTTCATGAATATTGACACTTTATAGCTAGTAGAATGGTGCGTGTGACAGGTAACCTGCCATGTTTCAGGCCGTTCTTCCTCTACATTGGCTTCCATGACCCCCACCGATGCGGCCACACACACCCAGAGTATGGAAACTTCTGTGAGAAGTTTGGCAACGGAGAGCCAGGGATGGGGGTAATACCTGACTGGCACCCCCGACTCTATACCCCAGATGAGGTGGTTGTACCCTACTTTGTGCAGGAAACCCAAGCTGCCAGGGCGGACATTGCTGCCCAGTACACCACCATCAGTAGACTTGATCAGGGTAAGTAAATTTTGGTTTCTCATGTTCTACATTGATGTTTTAAAATGAGGATTAATCACTTTTACAACCAAGAAAATATTGTATCTAATCGAGCTAGCGTATGTATGTTTGTATGTATGTTTGTATGTGGTTATGTTCACGTTTTTCTCCTAGACGGCTTGCACCATAGGTGCCAAACTTTCAGGGATTAATCTACGACTCCACGAATGAAACGTAACGCCTTTATTTTTTCAAAATACCCCATATATCAAGGGTTCTTAGTGGTTTTCATGGTAAATCGCTACGTAAAACGTTAACTTCCGACAATCGCAGAAACAATGCATGTGGCGAATATTTTGAGAGTTTGAGAGTACATAATGCCATCTGGGCAGTTTATATTAATTATAGTAGAAAGCATGCACCCACTTATTGGTCCGTGGTCACAGACTGAGGGCCAATACACAATAAAAAAGATATTCTACTATTCTACAACCAACACAAGTATCCATGGGTCTAAATTCACGCGACCTTCAACATTTTGAAATTGCAATGAGTGTTGCATCACGTGCGTGATGCGGTTGATTCAGGTAATACGTTTGATGTTCCCTTAAACAGTTTCGAGTGTATTGATGGCATATTGGCCTGAGGCATTTGATAAACATTGCTATCACGACTGTCATGTATGAACTACTAAGTTATCCCATCCTGGGACGAACATTTTTGCTAGTAGATCAAATAGAATCCAGGCCCTATTCCATTAAGATAATGAACTTAATCAGATCATAAATATTTGTTTTAAGTATGTTGATAATAATTATTTTAATAATGTTTTACCTAATTTACTCATAGGCATTGCCTTGAAAAATGCCAATATTAATGTACGAACATAATTTCCGCCATAAAATAGTTTTCTGAAGCATGAAAAACAATAATTTGTGAAATGCATTTTGCCACAATTGGGATTTGGTCATGCCACTGACCAATCAGGATTGTAATAGAAATAACACTTCATGAGGTCATATAAGCTATGTTTTAGTATAAGCGCTGCATAAAAATATCCAATAATCTTACGTTTTCCTGGTTTTTTATTTTGCATCTGATGTTGAATTATATGTGCAGTCATAGCTGATTAGATGTTAAAATTATTGATTATACAGAAGTTAAATAAAACATTTTATGTACAAAAATGTGTCAACACAGTGTGCTACATCAGGAGGTAGTCCAAGAGAACCCACAAGGAAATTGCCCACACAAGAGCATATGGTGACATGCAATCTTGTGGAAACACAATTAGAGAACATCTCATTATTGAAGCTTGTGATCAAGCTAAGTATGCATCTTGTATGAGATGGGAAACACTACTATGTTCCTTTTCCATAATTGCCAAGATATATTTTTTGGGTGGAGCAATCATGTAATGTGCACATGAATGAACAATGTAAATGTGAAGATTGTTTATTGTAAATATGACTTCTTATCATCTGAGATAAGTCATGGAAACATGATTTTTCTTGTATGAAAATATGTAAGTATCAAATTATGGACGATGTGAAGGAAGGGAACAGACCATGCACAAGGAAGTGTTGAGATATTGTAGGTGAAGGAAGGGAACAGACCATGCACAAGGAAGTGTTGAGATATTGTAGGTGAAGGAAGGGAACAGACCATGCACAAGGAAGTGTTGAGATATTGTAGGTGAAGGAAGGGAACAGACCATGCCAGGGTTGAAAAAAATAATGATTTAAAAAAAAATCATGATTTAAAAAAAAAAGATTTTTTTTATCGATTGTTTTTTTATTTATTTGATTTTTTTATTTATTTGATTTTTTTTAAATCTGGTATACACAATGTCATGAAATATTTGACTATCAGGCTATCTGGTGTCAATACAGCTACGCAAGTGTGCGCACTTTGTGCTTTTGTATTAAAAACACACAAAACTTTGTTGATCTCGATGCTTGTAAACAATTATTTGTGTTAAATTCATAAAAATCAGCGATAAAAAAACGGAAGTAAAAAAAAAAAAAATCATAAATCAATGATTTTTTGGAGCGATTTAAATCATGATTTAAATCAATGATTTAAATCAAATGATTTAAATCAAACAATCCTGGAACATGCACAAGGAAGTGTTGAGACATTGTAGGTGAAGGAACAAACCATGCCAGGGTTGAAAAAAATCAGATTTTTTATTAAAAAAATCATGATTTAAAAAAAAAATCAGATTTTTTTTATCTAATTTTTAATTTTTTTATTTATTTTATTTTTTTAAAATCTGGTATACACAATGTCATAAAATATTTGACTCTCAGGCTATCTGGTGTCAATACAGCTACACAAGTGTGCGCACTTTGTGCTTTTGTGTTAAATTCATATAAATCAGCGATTAAAAAAATCGGAATTAAAAAAAATCATAAATCAATGATTTTTTGTGTGATTTAAATCATGATTTAAATCAATGATTTAAATCAAATGATTTAAATCAAACAACCCTGGACCATGCACAAGAAAGTGTTGAGACATTGTAGGTGAAGGAAGGGAACAAACCATGCACAAGGATGTGTTGAGATATTGTAGGTGAAGGAAGGGAACAGACCATGCACAAGGAAGTGTTGAGATATTGTAGGTGAAGGAAGGGAACAGACCATGCACAAGGGAGTGTTGAGATATTGTATGTGTGGAGGAGGTGAAAGGTGTGCAGAGAACTGAAGAGGCTGGCAGAGGACTGGGAGAGGGTGGTAGAGGACTGGGGGAGGGTGGCAGAGGACTGGGAGAGGGTGGCAGAGAACAGGAAGAGGGTGGTAGAGGACTGGGGGAGGGTGGCAGAGGGCTGGGAGAGGCCGGCAGAGGACTGGGAGAGGGTAGTAGAGGCCTGGGAGAGGGTGGCAGCGGCCTGGGAGAGGCCGGCAGAGGACTGGAAGAGGACTGGGAGAGGGTGACAGAGGACTGGGAGAGGGTGGCAAGAGGACTGGGAGATGGTGGCAGCGGGCTTGGAGAGGCCGGCAGAGGACTGGGAGAAGCTGGAAGAGGGTGGCAGAGGACTGGAAGAGGGTGGCAGAGGACTGGAAGAGGACTGGGAGAGGGTGGCAGAGGACTGGAAGAGGCCTGCAGAGAACTAGGAGAGGGTAGTAGAGGACTGGGAGAGGGTGGCAGTGGACTGGGAGAGGCCGGCAGAGGACTGGTAGAAGCTGGCAGAGGACTGGAAGAGGACTGGGAGAGGGTGACAGAGGACTGGGAGAGGGTGGCAAGGGGACTGGGAGATGGTGGCAGCGGACTGGGAAAGGCCGGCAGAGGACTGGGAGAAGCTGGCAGAGGACTGGGAAAGGATGGCAGAGGACTGGGAGAGGGTGGCAGAGGACTGGGAGAGGGTGGCAAGGGGACTGGGAGATGGTGGCAGCGGACTGGGAGAGGCTGGCAGAGGACTAGGAGAGGGTGGCAGAGGACTGGGAGAGGGTGGATTGTTTAGAATAGAATTGGGCCTGCTAACAAGCAGGTAACTTGAAGAAAAGGAACATTAATGCGGCATTACTATGTGTGTGGTTTAACATCTTGGATGGCATAGATTTTAGTTAAATTTCCGAGGCATATCCAAATGCCAGCAACGACAAAAACTCCTCTTAGAATTGCTACTATCTATGGTAAGTAATGCCATTGAAATATATGTCAGATATGCAGAGAGACCCTCTAGGGTTTCAAGGGTTCTTAGTACATGTGCCCCAAAACAAACATAACTCAAGTTTACTATAACTGGCAGCGGCTGTAGTAGTCCAGATTATCTCGGTTTAACAGGCGAACTGCGGTCAAGTGGGAAGGGTTGAGGTCAATACTGAATTGTTAAGGAGCGTCTAGGATGAGGAATGCTACCTGTTTGTCTTGCAATTCATCATCTAGCATTAGCAATCAACGATACAGTTAACTGATGTACAAATGCCAGCTTGGTATAATTTGTAGGCTATGTAAGTTTAACTTTATGAATTTAGACCGAGGATTAGACCAGTGTTCATCACCCCAGTGTTCATCACCCCAGTGTTCATCACCCCCAGTGTTCATCACCCCAGTGTTCATCACCCCCAGTGTTCATCACCCCAGTGTTCATCTTGGCCATTCTTATCAACTGTAGCATTTAGGACTTCTTTGTGAATAGTCATATCCACTCAATTTTTGCAGTTTGCCAAAATGTCATAATTACCATTGTCAGTATGTTTTGTCATTTCTAATGACAAAATTAAGGAATTACAGTAACTGATTTAAGAACCCCAGTTATCTATTGGTCTTTGTCTCAAAGTCCAGATCAGTTTCATCTGAACTTTTTTATAAAAGACCCTCGTTTTCTTTTATCCGCTGTATTCTACTTGGAGATTATCCCTTTGTGGTACTGCAAGCATTGTTGTTGTGACAAGATGTTTGGAGGGCAGGAAGAGGGAACACTTGTAAGGATTCAGTAATCTGTCAGGAGTCATGGGACGTCTCATTGGTTTGACAGTGTCTTGACATGGCCATTAAGTGTTTCAATGGTGCAAGACTGCTCAGACGTGCAGGCTTACTGAATTATAAGTGTTAGATGTTTTCCCAAATGATTCCCCTTCTAGACACTTGTCATAATTTGGCAACAGCTACAATTGTTTGCCTACCTTCAAGCGGTGTCTACAGGTTGGCATTTTGCTAAAGTGAGGATTGACTTGAATCGGGATAAAATTATACAACATTGAATTTCATGTTAGCTTTTGTGATAAATGTTGGTAATGATCAAAATAACAGAGTAAACCAAATGAAAACCACTAAAACAATGTTGTTGATTTAAAAACCCAGAAATACTTAATTTTTTAAGAACATGTTACATGTCATAGCTACATGTCATGGTTACATGTCATGGCTATATGTCATGGTTACATGTCATGGTTACACGTCATAGCTACATGTCATGGTTATATGTCATGGCTACATGTCACAACTATGTGTCATGATTACATGTCATGGTTACAGGTCACAGAAACATGTCCCAACTACATATCACGGTTAAAAAAAATTCATGTATAAAATAACTACACATGAAACATGCAACCTTTCAGATGTTTCTGAAGTTATCCGTCCATATGTTAACCCAGTTTTCACATGTTTGACATTGACCCAAAATTGATGTGTTTGCCAGTTTTAAGTTAAAGTTAATTAAGCTTGATAAGTCATGATTACTGATATGGTTGAGAAAATAAATTTAAAATATTACATATTCAGATTGTATTTGACCAATTACTCTAATTACAAGGTTTAATTTTAATTATGTTTTGCCACTGTTATGTGTTCAATTCATAACTGAGCATTTCAAATAGTTTGTTAAAGCTGTTGTTTTCGCTGGACTTCAGGGATTGGGCTGATACTAAGAGAGCTGGCAGCGGCTGGTCACATGAATGACACCCTTATCATCTACACATCAGACAATGGCATACCCTTCCCCACAGGGCGTACCAATCTGTTTGACCCCGGCATGGCTGAACCCTTGTTGGTCTCCAACCCTCGGCAAACCTCCACCTGGTCACAGGTATATATTTATTACCTCCATGGCATGAGAACAAACTTTAATGGTGACAATCCTAACATATCAAATGACATAGGATAAAATTTCAACTGTTCATGAAAATGTGGATGTGTTCATGAAAGTGTGGATGTGTTCATGAATGTGTGGGGTGTTCATGAACGTGTGGATGTGTTAAAAATATTGGCTATGTTCTGACAAGTACAGATGTGTTCAGACAAGTGTGTGTGCATGTGTGTGCGTGTGCATGCTTCCACATTCAGACAAGTGTATGTGTGGGTGTGTTCAGGAATCTGTAGGCGTCATAGGGTGAATATCTAAGATGTTCAATTATTAATAGGACAACTTTAAATTCTAATTTATAAACATCAGTAGCCTTTCCATGATCATTCTTGTGAAATTGTCATTTGGGGAGTTACCAGTTCTTGAGAAACAACATGCTCACAGGGACTGGAAATATGTGTTCTTATATAGACAGAAAATATGTCAACGAGGTTAGATACTTGATAGAATGGTTCTTGTGGGGGCCACCTGTGTTTGTTCAGCACTTGCAGAATCTTCACCAGAAAGACTTGACGTCATTGGTAACAAGAGTTTCTTAAGTAGTTCACATATATATATATAGTTGAGCTATCATCCAGTGGGTGGGTACACATCATAGACTGAGGTTTGGGGTCACCTATAATTAAAGTAGGGTTGAGTAAAGAGTGACCTCCAGACACATGTACGTGCGACCTCTACTCTCTTATTCACCTTGTCTTCTTGCATAGTTTGTGTTTTCTAGCATCTAAGCCAATAAATACTGCTTATATTACCTTGCAACAGTGCAAGTTGTAATAGTTTGAATAAAACATTTTTAGTTGCAGTTTATTTTGAAAGTTTATCGTCAATTTAGGTTTGCTTGCTGCTCAGAACAGATTACAAATTGGACTGTAGTTTGTGTTTCTGTGTATTGTTTCTGGTTGTAATATTAAAAAAACAATATTTTATATTTTGAAAGTTTAGTATCAGTTTGTATTTGTTTGTAAATTTGAAACACCATGAGAGCAGCTTGTATCATCTGTGTACACTCAGTGTACATCAGCGATACTCATTTCCTGAATCGTGCATTGTCATCCATTTGTCTGCAGTAAAATGGCTCTGTTATGTTGGCTCACTGCCTGTGGATGTAGTCAGACTGCTCCTGGTGTTGGGTGCAGTGACTGTGCTCCTGGTGTTGGGTACAGTGACTGTGCTCCTGGTGTTGGATGCAGTGACTGTGCTCCTGGTGTTGGGTGCAGTGACTGTGCTCCTGGTATTGGGTGCAGTGACTGTGCTCCAGGTGTTGGGTTCAGTGGCTGTGCTCCTGGTGTTGGGTGCAGTGATTGTGCTCCAGGTGTTGGGTTCAGTGACTGTGCTCCTGGTGTTGGGTTCAGTGGCTGTGCTCCTGGTGTTGGGTTCAGTGACTGTGCTCCTGGTGTTTGGTTCAGTGACTGTGCTCCTGGTGTTGGGTGCAGTGACTGTGCTCCTGGTGTTGGGAGCAGTGACTGTGCTCCTGGTGTTGGGTGCAGTGACTGTACAGTCTAAGTGTGTTGTGTGGAGATGGTCTAGAATGTTATCTGGTGCGTCTTATTGCCCCACACTGCATCCTCCTTGGGATGGTCTAGAATGTTATCTGGTGTCTTATTGCCCCACACTGCATCCTCCTTGGGATGGTCTAGAATGTTAACTGGTACGTCTTATTGCCCCACACTGCATCCTCCTTGGGATGGTCTCGAATGTTATCTGGTGCATCTTATTGCCCCACACTGCATCCTCCTTGGGATGGTCTAGAATGTTAACTGGTACGTCTTATTGCCCCACACTGCATCCTCCTTGGGATGGTCTAGAATGTTATCTGGTGTGTCTTATTGCCCCACACTGCATCCTCCTTCAGATGGTCTAGAATGTTATCTGGTGCATCTTATTGCCCCACACTGCATCCTCCGTGGAATGGTCTAGAATGTTATCTGGGATAGTCTAGAATGTTATCTGGTGCGTCTTATTGCTCCACACTGCATCCTCCTTGGAATGGTCTAGAATGTTATCTGGTGCGTCTTATTGCCCCACACTGCATCCTCCTTGGGATGGTCTAGAATGTTATCTGGTGCATCTTATTGCCCCACACTGCATCCTCCTTCGGATGGTCTAGAATGTTATCTGGTGCATCTTATTGCTCCACACTGCATCCTCGTTTGGATGGTCTCGAATGTTATCTGGTGCATCTTATTGCCCCACACTGCATCCTCCTTGGGATGGTCTAGAATGTTATTTGGTGCGTCTTATTGCCACACACTGCATCCTCCTTGGGATGGTCTAGAATGTTATATGGTGCATCTTATTGCCCCACACTGCATCCTCCTTGGGATGGTCTAGAATGTTATCTGGTGCGTCTTATTGCCCCACACTGCATCCTCCTTGGGATGGTCTAGAATGTTATCTGGTGTGTCTTATTGCCCCACACTGCATCCTCCTTCGGATGGTCTAGAATGTTATCTGGTTCGTCTTATTGCTCCACACTGCATCCTCGTTGGGATGATCTCGAATGTTATCTGGTGTGTCTTATTGCCCCACACTGCATCCTCCTTCGGATGATCTCGAATGTTATCTGGAGCATCTTATTGCCCCACACTGCATCCTCCTTGGGATGGTCTAGAATGTTATCTGGTGCATCTTATTGCCCCACACTGCATCCTCCTTGGGATGGTCTAGAATGTTATCTGGTGCATCTTATTGCCCCACACTGCATCCTCCATGGGATGGTCTAGAAAGTTATCTGGTGTGTCTTATTGCCCCACACTGCATCCTCCTTCGGATGATCTCAAATGTTATCTGGTGCATCTTATTGCCCCACACTGCATCCTCCCTGAAATGGTCTAGAATGTTATCTGGTGCATCTTATTGCCCCACACTGCATCCTCCTTGGGATGGTCTAGAATGTTATCTGGTGTGTCTTATTGCCCCACACTGCATCCTCCTTCGGATGATCTCAAATGTTATCTGGTGCATCTTATTGCCCCACACTGCATCCTCCCTGAAATGGTCTAGAATGTTATCTGGTGCATCTTGTTGCTTCACACTGCATCCTCCTTGGAATGGTCTCTTAATAGAGAAAGTCTTTAATTTTGTTACTAAGTTTGTATGTAGTTTTGGTTGTACGTACATTAAAACTGCATCCTCAACTGATTTAGCCTATTACGAATCCGGTTTGTTTATGTCCAAATATGTAGTGTGTGAATAGTCTAAGTAATATTTATAGTTGACTTAATAAAAAATGCATAGTTTTGTTCAAATCATCGAAACAATTGAGTTTAGTCATTAGATCTGGTAAGGCTCAAAATACTGGATATCCAAAATGGTAAGCATTTTGTGGGTCAGTGCCAATCAAGGACGTGACTTCCATCCTCTCGCCCCCCCCCCCTCCACCATGTTGTAGGAGAGTGATGTCCTGGTCAGTCTACTGGACGTTGTGCCCACTGTGTTGTAGAAGAGTGATGTCCTGGTCAGTCTACTGGACATTGTGCCCACTGTGTTGTAGGAGAGTGATGTCCTGGTCAGTCTACTGGACGTTGTGCCCACTGTGTTGGAGTGGTTCAACCTCACCTACCCACACTACAGCATCTTTCACAAGGCTGGTCGTGTCCACTTGACTGGTCAGTCTCTCTTGCCCCTTCTGCAGCCAGACGCCCCCAAGCCTGCAGCTGTGTATGCCAGTCACAACCTGCATGAGGTGACCATGTACTACCCCATGAGGGTGGTGCGAACGCCCCGTTACAAACTCATACAGAACCTCAACCACCGCATGCCCTTCCCCATCGACCAGGACTTCTTCCTGTCTCCCAGCTTCCAAGACATCCTCAACCGGACTCGCAGGAAGGAACCCCTGCATTGGTTCAAGACGCTCCAGCAGTATTACTACCGCGATGCCTGGGAGCTGTATGACCTCACCACTGACCCTCAAGAGACTCGCAACCTCGCCTCACAGGCAGAATACACCGACGTGCTCAAGCAACTGCAACAGAAGCTTCACGACTGGCAGAATCTGACCTCTGACCCCTGGATCTGTGCTCCCTCTGGTGTGTTAGAGGACTCTGGAAGGTATAAAGGTCACCCAGTGTGTTTTGGGTTAGACAACGGGCTGATGGGTAATGATGGGAGGGTAAGTTGTGACAAGGAGAAAGAGCATGTTTCTATAACAGACAGGGTAATTAATCTTATTAAGGACATTCTTTCCTAATTTTTTAAAACAAACTAACAGAGGTAAAGCATGTATAGTAAAAAAAGCTGACAAATCCAGAATATAACTTAAACCTGGAGGTGTAGTCAGAATAATATAGATGTAGATCAGAATAATAATATGTCTTATTCATGTATATCTATACTTTCAATAAACTAGATTGAACATGAGCTAAAACTAGTATTTGCATGGTTTGCAACAGGATGTGAACCATAATTGGTATAAAATTATTCAGTGAATATAGCTACAAGACCAATATTAAAATCATCTTGGCTCAAAACAGAGTTTTATGATTCCCTGACATAGGGTCTCATTTAATGATTCCCTGACATAGGGTGGTCTCATTTGATGATTCCCTGACATAGGGTCTCATTTGATGATTCCCTGACATAGGGTCTTATTTGCTACGTCCTACTATCATGACTTTCATTTGACAAATATTATGGTAATTACATGAACAGAAAACACTTGGCTATGTTTTGAACTGAGCCATGATAGCACTGCTATTTGACATATGTACCACTAGCGATGAAAGAACTTTGATGATGATGTTGGATATATATGTTTAGTTCTTGTAATTATAAGAATTCATGGGTAAAAAATTAACCAATGCTGGTAAGAAAAGATGCTTATTTGTGTCTGTCCTCAGACAAGACAGTGTAGTGATAGTGCTGGAGGCTGCATGGCAACACAGCCACACTTTGTGATAGTACTGGAGGCTGAAGACACAAAGTGTGGCTGTCCTCAGATGGGACAGTGCAGTGATAGTGCTGGAGGCTGCAGACACAAAGTGTGGCTGTCCTCAGACGGGATAGTGCAGGAGGCTGCAGGGCAACACAGCCACACTTTGTGTCTGTCCTCAGGCGGGACAGTGCAGTGATTGTGCCGGAGGCTGCAGAGCAACACAGCCACACTATGTGTCTGTCCTCAGACGAGACAGTGCAGTGGTTGTGCCGGAGGGCACCACAGCCACACTGTGATTGTGCCGGAGGGCAACACAGCCACACTTTGTGTCTGTCCTCAGACGAGACAGTGCAGTGATTGTGCCGGAGGCTGCAGGGCAACACAGCCACACTTTGTGTCTGTCCTCAGATGAGACAGTGCAGTGATTGTGCCGGAGGCTGCAGGGCAACACAGCCACACTTTGTGTCTGTCCTCAGACGGGACAGTACAGTGGTTGTGCCGGAGGCTGCAGGGCAACACAGCCACACTTTGTGTCTGTCCTCAGACGAGACAGTGCAGTGATTGTGCCGGAGGCTGCAGGGCAACACAGCCACACTTTGTGTCTGTCCTCAGACGAGACAGTGCAGTGATTGTGCCGGAGGCTGCAGAGCAACACAGCCACACTTTGTGTCTGTCCTCAGACGGGACAGTGCAGTGATTGTGCCGGAGGCTGCAGGGCAACACAGCCACACTTTGTGTCTGTCCTCAGACGAGACAGTGCAGTGATTGTGCCGGAGGCTGCAGGGCAACACAGCCACACTTTGTTCAACACTGATAACTCTAATACACAAGTCATATAAAAATTATTCGCTGCTCATTTGATGTTTGTTTTACAAAACATAAAACAAGTAAAACTACAGACAACATATCCTCACATTCAGCAAAACACACTATTGCAACTGACTGTCTTATTTTGTTATGAAATCAAAGGCAAGACAATGCCTACACTTGTTAGGGAGGCAAGTGTGGCTACTACTCTATTTTATATATTCTCATTAATTAATCATGTTCATTTGTTACTGCCTGCCAAGAATGCAAATCTGCTTTTTAAATAATATGTTGATTTACATTATTGTGTTATTATTATGACATATAAGCTTAGATATGGTATATGCATTGAATATTTGTTTTGGGGCAATATATATTTATAAAAATTGTCACAGAATACAATCATGTTTTGAAGCTATATAAAGATATATTTTGCAAATGTTTCTGTAGTCATTCTTCATTTTCATTCACATCATTGTTTAAATTTTTAGTCTTTCCTCCTGATCAACCACACTTACCCAGGTAAGGCGTGTCACTATATCATAATTAATGGTAATCCACTTTGTGTCTATGATTTTATGAACAGCTTTGGTGCTCTTTAGAAGTGTAATACGTGGTCTATTCCTGGGATAAGTCAACATGACACAAAATAATAAACCTATTCGAAGTATTCTTGAAAGCATCCATTGTGATTATTTCCTATGAAATGTCAATACCATTATGCATACACATACATGAACTCTCACCTGTTGAAAGCCCAGTCAGAAGCAAAGCAAGTAAAATTATTGACAATTCTTAAATTGTAAAATGTTGATAATTTATTTGTTCTAACAATATTCTGCCACAATTGGACAATGTGTGGTAACCAGGAAATGACAAAACAAATTTGATGTTCTACTCAACAACATATCAGTTTTATTAAATATGCCCTGTAAGGCTGCTATCTGGTGGTATTATGTACACCATGCTGCTATCTGGTGGTATTATGTACACCATGCTGCTATCTGGTGGTATTATGTACACCAATACAAGATGTCTCGTAACGGAAAATTACTTTTTTAAACTGGAATATGACACATCTCAACACTAAAAACATCTAGAAAACACCACTTTACTCAATAGAACAGTCCATCAACACTGAAATGACTTGACACTTTTCTGTGACATGGTCATGACTTGTTTTCACTGGATGAGACGTCAATTTCAACTGTGTACCATTACTGTGTTATAATGCGTCACTGCTACGATACAACTGTCTGATGTCAGTGACATGTCACTGTTGTTGCAGTGTTATAATGCGTCATTGCTATGATACAACTATCTGATGTCAGTGACATGTCACTGAGATTACACAGTCATCTGGTGTCAATGACACTGTTGCTCCATGAGACATGTCACTGAGATGACAACTATCTGATGTCAGTGACATGGCACTGTTGCTCCATGAGACATGTCACTGAGATGACAACTATCTGATGTCAGTGACATGGCACTGTTGCTCCATGAGACATGTCACTGAGATGACAACTATCTGATGTCAGTGACATGGCACTGTTGCTCCATGAGACATGTCACTGAGATGACAACTATCTGATGTCAGTGACATGGCACTGTTGCTCCATGAGATATGTCACTGAGATGACAACTATTTGATGTCAGCAACATGTAACATTGCTCCATGAAACATCACTACATGAGTGACTACATCACAAGATGACATGTCAGTTTGGTGGTATGTAGGGCGAGCGTGTCATGTAGGTTTGGATGGCTGTCTGCAGCATGTTGGTTCTCTGTAGGTCGTCATCTTTCATCTGTTTGATCTCTGTCTCCCGCTGCTGCAGCCGCTCCATCAGTCGACTTACCTCCCGCTCACGGTCCTCCACTGCCAGCTGGTGCTTCCTCTGTAGCTCTGAACACACACATGGGGTCTAACTGAACACAAACATCAACAGTGGCAGGGTAGCATAGGGTCTAACTGAACACAAACATCAACAGTGGCAGGGTAGCATAGGGTCTAACTGAACACAAACATCAACAGTGGCAGTGTGGCATGGTATCTAACTGAACACAAACATCAATAATGGCATGGTGGCATGGGATCTAACTGAACATCAACAGTGGCAGGGTGGCATGGGAACTAACTGAACACAAACATCAGCAGTGGCATGGGGTCTAACTGAACACAAACATCAATGGTGGCATGGGATCTAACTGAACACAAACATCAGCAGTGGCAGGGTGGCATGGGGTTTAACTGAACACAAACATCAATAATGGCATGGGGGTCTAACTGAACACAAACATCAAGAGTGACAGGGTGGCTTTGTGTATTTGGATTGTGTGTAATGTGATTGTGTGTATTAGGATTGTGTCTTTGGGTTGTGTGTATTGTGGTTTTGTGTATTTGGATTGTGTGTAACTGGGATGTGTATACTGGGGTTGTGTGTATTGAGATTGTGTGTACTAGGGTTGTGTGTATTGAGATTGTGTGTACTGGGGTTGTGTGTATTGAGATTGTGTTTACTGGGGTTGTGTATACTGGGGTTGTATGTATTGAGATTGTGCATACTGGGATTGTGTGTACTGGGGTTGTGTGTATTGGAGTTGTGTGTACTGGGGTTGTGTGTATTGAGATTGTGCGTACTGGGATTGTGTGTACTGGGGTTGTGTGTATTGGAGTTGTGTGTACTGGGGTTGTGTGTATTGAGATTGTGCGTACTAGGGTTGTGTGTATTGAGATTGTGTGTACTGGGGTTGTGTGTATTGAGATTGTGTTTACTGGGGTTGTGTATACTGGGGTTGTATGTATTGAGATTGTGCATACTGGGATTGTGTGTACTGGGGTTGTGTGTATTGGAGTTGTGTGTACTGGGGTTGTGTGTATTGAGATTGTGTGTACTGGGGTTGTGTATATTGAGATTGTGTGTACTGGGGTTGTGTATACTGGGATTGTGTGCACTGGCATTGTGCCTTGGGGGTCATGCTTGGGATCAAGTGCATTTGCAATCAGAATTAGACTAAGAATATGTACCATAACATGTTAATAAAGTTCCTCTCTCCAATGTATTCCCCCAAGTAACATATTTGACAAGTTAGGGGCAAGTTGGACTTACCTGCCAACTCTGCCTCTTTCTGGGCCAGCTTGTCATAGAGTTCCTGCTGCGTCTGTCTCTCTGCCTCCAGTCGCTGGATGCGCTGACTCATCTCTATTCTCACTTTGCCCACCTCCGCCAGCATCTCATTGCTCTTGCCAGCCAGTGACTGGCAACGCAGACCATGTGATACATGAGCTACCAATACAGCATCACTCACAAGTATGTACAATGTTGTACACAAACACACAGACACTATGTGACATCCGTAACTTCAGTCTGCTAAAGAAGACTGTGGGATGCAGTTGAAATATACAGATCGAACACTAAGTTTCTTGATAGATAATTATGTTTAACACTATATGACTAGGTTGTTACGTGAGTTACAAAGGCCCAGATGGCAAGTGGACAAGGAAGCCATTGGCTTATCCAGAGTCGAAATTTTTTTCATGAGTAACCCGCCCTTCTGAGATGTGTCAACCTTGTTTTTAAGCACTCACGGTGTACATGTATTATGCATGTCACTATTATTACAAACTGTTTTAAATACTTACAAACATGACTAAAACATACAATAAGCTTTTGTACCAATCTCACTTGTCAAATTAGTTAAATCTTTCAACTTGACTTCCGGCTACTTGGACTTGGTGCAGCGACTTGAATTTGGTGTAGATCATTTACAGAAAAACGCGGTATATCAAATAGAATAAGTATTACTATTGAATATATATTATACACAAACGTATTGTAGACATATATTAGGAAACAGGTTTTGTTAATTATTAGTCAGAGGGAGTATTTTAGAGTAAGTTAGTTTCGGATTCTGTCGGGGAATTCAGCGAGCGATAATAGGGTTGTTTACTATTCGAAAATTGAGATAGCATAGTGAATAGTTTACATTGGCTAATATATATATAAGATAAAGTGATCTATTTACTTAAATTACATACATAAGGTAATATCTGACATAGTGGTAGTAAACGTTTTCGGTAAAAAGGAATTAACAGCAGGATTTTAGCGTAAATTAGTACACACTGAATTCGTTGTTTTGTTACACAGTGTTCTCCGTATTCGCTAGGTGGCAGGGTTTTTTTTTCTCATGCGAGGTTAATAGAAGACACAGTTAGCAAGTATATTAGACTAAAGTGTTCTTTTGATCACAAAAACAGCCTTATTCAAGGCTAACGTTGCAAACTAATTAAAACTAAATTGTATGATGGCGCCGTGCAAACGGCAGTTAAAGGCCACAAGGCACTTAATTTGTGGCAGTTGTAGTAACTGGGTGGACTTCGTCAAGTCTGGGTGCGAGAAGTCCTGGGCTGAGGTCCAGGCAGATAGTTTTAGTTTTGAGTGTAGGGGATGTACGAAGATGAAGGAACTAGAGGTGGAGTTGGAAGAGCTGAGGCTGCTCGTTGTGGCAATGGTGGGAAGGGAACAGGGGGGTTGTGCCAGTAGTTCCGGTGGGGGAACAGTAGATGATAAAGTGGGGAAAGACACAAGAGATGCTAGGGAGAGCTCACCGCAGCCTGGGAGGAAGCTGAGAGGAGGGAAGGTGACAGGTCGTAGGGAGACAGGACGCAAGGAGACGGGAAGGAAAGGAACGGGAGGGAAGACAACCGGAGCGAAGGAGAGGGGAGTAGGGGAGACAGGAGGGAAGGAGAAGGGAGTGGGGGAGACAGGAGGGAAGGAGAAGGGAGTGGGGGAGACGGGAGGGAAAACAACCGGAGTGAAGGAGAGGGAAGTGGGAGAGACAAGAGCAAAGGAGTGGGAAGTGAGGGAGACAGGAGCGAAGGAGACAGGAGGGAAGGGGTCAGGACAGAATGGGATGGAGGGGATCGAACGGAAGAGTTATTCTGCAGCAGTGATAGAGGGGGTGAGGAAGAGAGCGAGGGTGTTTGTGGGGGATTCGATAGTTAGGAAGACCGACAGAGTCTTAAACAAGGGAGATGATGTGGTGGTCTGCTTGCCTGGAGCCAAAATAGAGGCGATAACTGAGAGGGTAAAAAACATCATAGGCTCGGGTAAGGGTGGATCTGTTTTAGTACACGTAGGGACAAATAACGTAGAGAGGGAGGGTACAACTGCCATAGTTAGGAAATATAGGCAGTTGGTCAGAACACTAAAACAGACGCGGGTTGAGCAGGTAATACTGTCAGGGATTTTACCTGTAATGGGCAGGAGGGGTCACAAATATCGAAATTGTCGGGGGATGGCAATTAACATGTTAGTCCAGAAGTTATGTAGGGAAGAGGAAGTTGGATTTGTGGATTTATGGGGAAGTTTTGTTGGGAGGGCTGATATGTACATGAAGGATGGGCTTCATTTAAGTGGAAAGGGGGCGGCAGTATTCGCGGACAAACTTTCAGCAGCAGTAGATAGTGACTTGGGTACAATGACAAATATTTTTGGAAGTAAACATTCTTTAAACTAGAAGTGCAGGGGGGTTACCTAGAGGTGTCTCAAGCAGAACAAGAGGCCACTAGCACAGATAAACCAATATCAAATCATCCGAAAAACATCTCTGAAAAAGGTTATAGATGCGTATGTTTAAATGCAAGGAGCATAGTAAATAAGAAAAACGAATTAAACATTATGGTAGAAGATATTGACCCTCACATAATTGGTATAACTGAATCATGGGCCAACATAGATATAACAGATGCTGAATTAGGACTGACAGGATATGTAATGTTTAGGAAAGATCGAATAGGAAGAAGGGGCGGGGGAGTTATTTTATATGTTAAAGAATCTATTCAGGCTTATGAAATAAAACTAGAAAGGGAAGCAGATTGCGATGAAGCTGTTTGGTGCAAAATTGTTTCAGGTAATTCAAAATTAACTATTGGATTAGTTTACCGAAGTCCAAACATAAACGAAGAGGACAACACAAAAATAAAAAACGCTATAAAGGAAGTTAGTAAAGGGGAATGTATCATAATGGGAGATTTTAACCATGGACACATACAATGGAATTATCTAGAGAGCACAGGGATTGAGGACCAACAATTTCTATTTTTAATCCAGGATAGCTTTCTTACTCAGCACGTACTAGAACCAACCAGGGGAGAAAATGTATTAGATATAGTTTTGTCATCACAAAAAGAATTAGTGGACAATGTAAAAATATTTGAACCATTGGGTAATAGTGACCATAATCAAATACATTTTGACATCAATGTAAAATCAGAAAGTAAAAATAAGAAAACGTACAAGAGAAACTTCCACAAAGGTAACTACAAAGATATGAGAAAATACTTAGCAAAGCTAGATTGGAATAACATGCTGATGAATAAGACCGCAATTGAATGTTGGAATATTCTAAAATATGAAATTGAGAGTATCATCGATAAATTTGTTCCCTTCCAAAAACAAGGAAAACGGTGTAGAAAGAAACACTTGTCAAAAGAGGCTATTAGAAAAATAATGCTAAAACAAACTATGTGGAGGGTTTATAGGCGTACCAGAAAGGACGAAGACTATGCAAAATACAAAGAGGCACTTAATGCAGCTACAACTGAAATCAGACAATCTAAAGAAGCTATGAGCAAAAACTAGCATGTAACATAAAAAATGACAGCAAGAGTTTTTATGCATATGTCAGGAGTAAACAAAACGTACAAGACAAGGTTGGACCTCTAGAAGACAGTGCTGGAAATATAATATCACAGGGGTTTTTAATGGCGGAAGACCTAAATGGTTACTTCAGTTCAGTGTTTACCAAAGAAGATATTAGTTCATTACCAGTTGCTGATGCTAAATTTCAGGGGGCTAAATCTGACTATTTAGGTCCGTTAGTTGTAACTCCAGAATTGGTAGCTAAGAAAATAAAGGCAATGAAAGATAACAAATCACCGGGAGTGGATGGGATTCCTCCAAAATTACTAATGGAAACAGTAGAACAAATCAGTATACCACTTGCAAGAGTATTCAACTTGTCATTAAAAGAGGGAGTTGTTCCGTTTGAATGGAAAGAAGCAAACATCATACCATTATTTAAAAAGGGTTCGAGAAATAAGTCAGAGAATTACAGACCAGTGAGTTTAACGTCAGTGATTTGTAAATTATTAGAAAGGTTAATTAAAGACCATATGGTGGAATTCCTCGTTAAGCATAAATTATTAAATTCATCTCAACATGGATTCCTTAAAGCAAGGTCATGCTTAACAAATATGTTATGTTTTTTGGAAGAAATCACTAAGTGGATAGACGTGGGATCGCCAGTAGATATTATCTACTTAGATTTTCAGAAAGCTTTTGACAAAGTGCCACATCAAAGATTACTACTTAAATTAAAAGCCCATGGTATCGGGGACAGCATAACTGACTGGATAGAACAATGGCTGACTGACAGAAGACAACGAGTTGTAGTAGATGGAGAAGTTTCAAATTGGAAATCGGTTTTGAGTGGGGTACCTCAAGGATCAGTATTAGGACCTATATTATTCTTAATTTATATCAATGACTTGGACGACAGTATAACAAGTAACGTACTGAAATTTGCGGATGACACAAAACTGTTTAGAAAGGTTAATACTGATGGTGATAAACAACATTTACAAAACGATCTAGACAGATTAGTGAAATGGTCTGAGAAATGGCAGATGTTGTTCAATTTTGGGAAATGTAAATGCCTACATACAGGACATAGGAACTTGAATGTAAACTATAAAATGGGAGATACTGTTCTGGGTACTACTGTAAAAGAAAAGGATTTAGGAGTTACAATAAGCGCTGATATGAAAGTTTCAGAGCAGTGTGGTATTGCAGCTTCAAAGGGTAATCAAATTCTTTGATTGATTAGAAGAAACATAACATACAAGGGAAAAAAGTTAATTATACCTCTTTATAAAGCAATAGTTAGACCTCATTTAGAATACTGTATACAAGCATGGAGACCATATCGTAAGAAAGATATAGATACGCTTGAACGCATACAAAGGAGAGCAACTAAAATGATTCCAGAACTGAGAGACCTTAGTTATGAAGAACGCCTGAAAGAATGTGGTTTAACAACTCTAGAGACAAGGAGGTTAAGAGGAGACCAGATTGAAGTTTTTAAGATATTGAATGGGTATGAAAATATTGATAGAAATATGTTTTTCTCACTCAAGAAGGATAGCAGAACTAGAGGACATGAGGTAAAATTAGTAAAGGATCAATGTAGATTGGACATCAGGAAGCACTCGTTCTCACAGAGGACAATAAATGAATGGAACAAATTGTCTACAGATTGTGTAACTGCTAGCATCGTGAATATGTTTAAAAACAAGGTTGACACATATCTCAGGAGGGCGGGCTATAAGTAGATGAACATTGTTGGACTCTCGATAAGCCAATGGCTTCCTTGTCCACTTGCCATCTGGGCCTTTGGCTTGGATGGCAAATCTTGTTAAACTGCTATGCATAAATTATCTTGAGAAATATTTAGAAATGTATGTAAACATGATGTTTGTGTTAGATGGGTAGTTTGCGGCGAATATCTATTTGTAAATCACTTCACATTAAATTCAACATTAGTTCTTATTTGTTATATTACAATTTTATCTCCCATCTACTCTTTATTTATTATTTCGTCTTGCAGAATATATAGCTTATATAAAGTATGTAACATGTGCTTCAATCCTCAAACTGATGCATCATTCACAGTAGCCGACACGTTTAATTGTGAACATGATTAGTCCTCTTGTCCCTTGTAAGAAGTCATCTAAAAATATATTTGTATTTATTTAGATTCGATTTTAACCTATAATTTCACTGAAGATTGTACCAGACAGGAACACAAAGCATAAAAACAAAGCGACAGTACTTGTGATTGGCCCTTTAATTTCTTAATTTTGTGTCAATATCAAATAAATACTATCATTGTGTAATTTTAATTGGTGTGCTTGATGATAAATAAAATCAATATTAATGGACACATCACTCATAAACATGGGGCACTTCAAGTACAAATATACACCTTTTATGAAATCTCTTAAAATAATAATTATATATATTCTACAAACTGCCAACATTTTGAGAGAACTGCCACCTGTCATCCTTATGCAAGGTTTGTCATTACCTGATTGAGTTCAGAGATCTGTCGTTTCAGGGTCTCATTCTCGAGCGTTAAGTTGGCATTCTTCGACTGCAGGTCGTTGATGAGATTGGCCTGCTGGGAGTAGTGACTCTCAAGCTCGTCCTTGGAGGCCTGCAACATGCGGGCCTTCTCCTCCAGCTGGTGCAGACGGTGCTCCTGGGAACAACAGCAGGCAATCAGCATCAGTGGCAATCACTTCTCTCTAGACCTCCTATGTCTTGTGTCATATCTGTTCTCTGTTGGAGGATTGCTATTCTGACGTGTTGAAGGATTGCTGTTCTGACATGTGATGAATGATTGCTATTCTGACGTGTGTTGAAGGATTGCTGTTCTGACATGTGTTGAAGGATTGCTGTTCTGACGTGTGTTGGAGGATTGCTGTTCTGACGTGTGTTGGAGGATTGCTGTTCTAACGTGTGTTGGAGGATTGCTGTTCTGACGTGTGTTGGAGGATTGCTGTTCTGACGTGTTGGAGGATTGCTGTTTTGACGTGTGTTAGAGGAATGCTGTTCTGACATGTGTTGGAGGATTGCTGTTCTGACATGTGTTGGAGGATTGCTGTTCTGACGTGTGTTGGAGGATTGCTGTTCTGACATGTGTTGGAGGATTGCTGTTCTGACGTGTGTGTTGGAGGATTGCTGTTCTGACATGTGTTGGAGGATTGCTGTTCTGACATGTGTGTTGGAGGATTGCTGTTCTGACATGTGTTGGAGGATTGCTGTTCTGACATGTGTTGGAGGATTGCTGTTCTGACATGTGTTGGAGGATTGCTGTTCTGACGTGTGTTGGAGGATTGCTGTTCTGACGTATGTACTCACTAGGAAGGAGATTACTTCCAATATGCATTACTCTCCTATATTATGTATGCCATTTTCTAAGAAATATGGCATTCAGCAGCCAAACGAAAAGCCATAAGGTGACGTGAAATTACCTCCTCACTCTTCAGCCTCAGCTTGGTGGTCCTCAGCTGGTCCTCAGCCCTCTCCCTCTCGGCCGACAGACTGGATTTGAATCGACTAATCTCCTCCTCTAGCTCCGTGCGCATCAAGTCCTGCTTGCTGATTCGCTCCCGCAGACTACGTTCAGTTTCATCTGCCTCCTTCTGCACTCGCTCCACCTGCAGGTCAATGTAGGAATTACATGTTTTTATATAAAAGTTGACAATCTTTTTTAAGTGAAAAAATCACTCTTTTGCACAATGAAAACCAAGAAAAGATATGTCACTCTTATGAAGAGACTGATAGTGTTTAATTATGCCAGTTTACAGATGGTTCTTGCCATATCCATGCTTACTGACATCATCTGTGTGTGACATGAACCAAACAGCAGTCATTATCACATATGTAATGCAGGAGGGAAAGAAGATATGATATGATAAAACTTAACGTAAAGAAATGCGCACCATACAGGTTTTACTGCAGTTCTCCTAGGTTTGACATCTTTCCATATCTTGCTGTTGTAACAAACATGGCATGACCACTGACCTCTTTCTGACGTATCCCGTCCGCGTCCCTCGACGCTTCCTTTAACTTCTGTTTCTCCAATAGCAGACGTTCTGTTGGCACATCACAACACTGATTAGTGACTGCTCTAATGGAGTCATATGGACCAACCAGTCTCTGTCATCAGAAGGGGGCAGCTTGGGTGACATGAAATGTGAAGTAAGGGATGTTCACATACCACGGATGTTAAGAATTAAAATTTGGGGAGCATTCATTGTTTACAAAGGTACATCCTTTCTTGGTTCAAATGGATGATAATCGTTTGTGTAGCAAATTAAGTTACATCAAAGATATTTGCATTTTTAATGATTAAATCAAGAAATTTTTAAATTACATGACTTGTGAGATGAGGACCATAATTATTATCAATGCTTTGGAGTAATTAATCCATATGGTTAAGGCCACACATGGCAGGTAGGTAGGATAATTTTGTTTGTGCAATTCATGAATTTTTTTCTGCCAAATGTATAGAATGGGTCTTATTGAGCAAAAAATATATTGAACTTTTTTCAGCCAGACCCCCGTTTCCATGGTAACAAACAAAATGTCTGCCATTTTGAGCAAATATTGGCAAATTTAGAAACGCTGCCACTCTTTATTGGACAAATATAAGATTATAATTCTTGCAATTCCATGTTCAGTACACATTCTATTATACAATGACCAGAGCATTTATTAAAATGTTGTGTTTTTATTTTTTAAATAATTTTTTTGTAAAGTACCAAAAAAAACTTTGTTTTTGGTAACAAATACAAGTTTATCTTTCAAACTGTTGTTGATTTTTAAAATCCCTCTGGTCATTGGGCAGAGTAAAATATGCTGAATGCAACATTCAAAACCTTATTTGGATAGCATAATTACTCAGATATCCTTTTTCCAAATGCAGAAAACATGTTTTTGAGAAAACGGCCATCAAAGATTGAAAAACGGGATTTATTACTTGGAAGATGCATGCTTTATCCATAAATAAAAGTGATTTAGAGGTACGCAATTGCTGTAAAAGTGAACTTTATAGATAATAAATATGCAAAGCTATCAGAATATAGTGGAATTTTTTTTTTTATTTTTATAAAAAATTATATTTTGCCTGGGGTGTCTCCCCTTAAACATGTAATCAAAATCACATCGAAAAAATACTTATTTCTTTAAACATAATAAATGTTATAAAATATTTGTCTATCACTCATACTTGGAACAAGTGAAATCAGCAAGTTATTCTATTAAAACATCTGATACACATGATGCACTATGTTAAACCGTATGTATGCAAACATTTTTTTTTTTAAACATCATTGTTGTCTAACGACAAACATTGCAACTACTCAGTTGTTAACATCTAGTTACTAAGTTGGTAAAAACACATCTAACCAGATCAAATGAAGTGAACAATAATTATTATTGTTAGTGTTACTAGACAAAATATAACAACAATGACCTTCATAATGTGCGATCCTGAGCTTCATGTCGGCCTGGGCATGAGTCAACTGTTCTTTCAGTTCGTAAATTTGGTCTTGCTGACTGCGACATTTCCTCTCCACCTCGTCCACCTGGTGGACACATTCCACAACTATGCGCAACTAAATTATTTTGAGGCAGATGTAGATGAACTGCTACATTCTAAAGAATATCACTCATTTTCAGAAAAGATGTGACAAGATACTGTGAAATACTGGGAAGTTACATGGGTAATAAAAGCTTCCCAAAGTATATAATGTTTTCAGAAATTTACTTTCATCATTGTGTGATATTTCTCAGATTTCTTTTACTTTCAAGTGTATCATATATGTAATCGTAAATCAACACAGATAAATGTTAAAACAAAAGTTTAGTTAATTTAATGAGATCTACCAGGGTTTTTTAAGGTTCAGCTCATATATGGGTGCAAAGTTTCATACGGGCAACATTTTTTGATAGCTAGTTTATCTTATGATTGTTGCATGTTGCCTACACTAAATTGAGGATATCCCAACAACCGCTGAATTTGTGAGTGACATATGCTGTTAAAATGGCAGGGTTACAATTATTTTATTTTAAAATCATGAAACAAAGTTTAGGGATTATCATCAAAAAAATAAACAGTAACTTCAGAATACTATACCAAAATCTGGTCGTATGGGCAGAGCAGGTCTTTCATATGGGCATTTCACACTTTCCCTGTATGACATGATAAATGTCTTGGCTTCTCAAAACATCTGCCAAATTTGTGGCACATGCTGCCATCTAGTGAACGCTCTGCTAACTTTTTAAACAACCATGTCCAGGTTTTCTAAGGACTCTTATATGGGCAAAAAGCCCATATGAAAGACCTGCTCTGCCCATATGATTTTTTTAAGTATTGTGAAGTTACGATTTATAATTTTGTATATTCTCTAAACTTCTTTTGATGATTTGAAAATAAAGTAATTGTAACACTGCCATTTTAACAGCATATTTCGCTCACAAATTCAGCGGTTGTTGGGATATCCTCAATTTGCTGTAAGCAACATGCGACATAAAGCACAACTGATGACCACTGTATGGTAAAGTAGCTGTCAACAAATGTTGCCAGTATGAAATTTTGCACTGCCCATGTGAGCCGAACCTTAAACAAACCCTGGCCACATCATTGAAGTGAAAGTGATGTCAAGCAGGTGGTTTATGGTGGAGATGCCCTTAATATTATACGATCCTTGGTCTCAGTTTCAGTTAGTAGCCATCCCATGTGTTAAAATGTAGCACTGGGCATTAGAAGAGGCATTTATAAAACAACAGGTTCAATGTTTGTGACTTGCCACCAGATATAAAACAAAAATGTGTGTGATGAAATATAGGTGAAATTAATACAGCTACCTTTTAAACAAATGAATAGTTTTAAAGACATTCCTGTAGATACAACACAAAGTTATCACATGTCTTCACCTTGTTTTCCAGGGCCATGTTGTGTTCGTTCATCTCAAGAAGTTCTTTGTTCAGTCGACCTTCCACCATTGCTCGGTCCTACAGCATCAAAGTATGGATACAATGTACTGGAAACTACCAATATTATAACAAGTTTCTCAATAAATGAAAGATGCAGGGTGTTGCAATCTTAGATAATCTTAGACGTTCCCAATCTCAGCTTTTGTGGACACCTTGAGGATGTTTAAATACAGCACTATTTGCTCGTGCCCTGGGAATACATACATCTCTGGGATATGGAATTAGACTCATGCAACCCTGGCTTAGAGCTACACAGTCCACTCCACCTTTGTGAATGGTAGCCGGGAGCTAGGCTTAGTTTGGTGAAATCCAATTTAAGATCCCACACACACCATGTTGGTGAGAACCCTACCTCCCTTTCCCTCTTCAGCTCCCCCTGGTGTTGTTTGTTCATCGCCTTTTGTTCCTCCTTGGTGCGCTCCAACATCAGAGCCATCTCTGCCATCTTGCTCTCTGACAGGGCGATCTCTGACTCGGCCAGAGCCAGTCTGTGGGAAGACAAACATGCTTCTATTCACAATTCTATTTACATTTCTATTCACACTGATGTATGATAGGCTTTGGAAGTAGACATATTCTGTGAGGGTGAAGACCACACTGATGGACCATGCAGATCAGTTAATGTTACATCAACTGAGAGGCATCTTCTGTGAGGGTGAAGACCACACTGATGGACCATGCAGATCAGTTATTGTTACATCAACTGAGAGGCATCTTCTGTGAGGGTAAAGACCACACTGATGGACCATACAGATCAGTTAATGTTACATCAACTGAGAGGCATCTTCTGTGAGGGTGAAGACCACGCTGATGGACCATGCAGATCAGTTAATGTTACATCACCTGAGAGGCTTACTCTGTGAGGGTGAAGATCACACTGATGGACAATGCAGATCAGTTATTGTTACATCAACTGAGGGGCATCTTCTGTGAGGGTGAAGATCACACTGATGGACCATGCAGATCAGTTAATGTTACATCAACTGAGAGGCTTCTTCTGTGAGGGTGAAGATCACACTGATGGACCATGCAGATCAGTTATTTTTACATCAACTGAGAGGCATCTTTTGTGAGGGTGAAGACCACACTGATGGACCATGCAGATCAGTTAATGTTACATCAACTCAGAGGCTTCTTCTGTGAGAGTGAAGATCACACTGATGGACCATGCAGATCAGTTATTGTTACATCAACTGAGAGGCTTCTTCTGTGAAGGTGAAGATCACACTGATGGACCATGCAGATCAGTTAATGTTACATCAAATGAGAGGCATTTCTGTGAGGATGAAGATGACACTGATGGACCATGCAGATCAGTTATTGTTACATTAACTGAGAGGCTTCTTCCAAGCTACAATTTAGGGTTAACCTAAAAATGTATCAACAGACATATGACAGGACACAGTTGACAGAAGGCATGACATTACCTGGAAACCATCTGGAAAAAGGAAAAGAGGACGCCCAAAAGAAACATACCAGGGAGTGAAGCATCACAAGACAGGCATAAACCGAGAAAACAAACACCCAGGAGCTAGAAAGAATGGCTGCAGATAGAAACAGATTGCATTGTATGCATGTCTGACAGAATAGGGAGTGAATAAATAAGCATGACATTATCCAGATAGATTATCATACAAGTTACTCAGTGTAATCATTTGCCTTAGTCATGTACTAGTTCTGTTACCACTTGCACAATAACTGGGTCCACAGGATTGATTGGAGATAGCCAAAATGCTAAGTGTTTCTGTTTAATGCATTGATGCAGCTAAGACTTACTTGGCAGCAAGTGAGTTGAACTGTTCGCGGCGGACGTCCAATGCTTCCTGCAGCTGCTGAATGCGATCACACGCTGACCTGAAACACACTGCTCAGTCAAACAGGGAAAACATGAACAAATATGAAGAACCAGAAAGTAAAACCTGAACCAAAGTTCAAATCCTAGGACAATCAGAGAAATGTCTCTAATACTTCAAGTTTATACTGTTCAAAAGTAATGCTTTACCACACTGCAATTATTGCTGAGTGGCAGGACAGCTCTCTGGAGTGGTTCCACAGCAGATGCCACCAGACATGGGGTCAATTCCATTCCGGAATTGGAATTGATTTTTGAAAGTAAGTTGGAATTGGAATTTTTTTTTTATTGGAATATATTTTTTTAATTGATTTTGTAGGAATTATTGACTTGGTACTGTTAATCTTTACCCCTTAAATTTACTATTAAAATCATATTTGTCTGCTATTAGTATGTCTAAATACAATTACTAAGTTACTGTAACAGACAGTAAAACCAAAGTCAGACCATTCAGGCCTTATCTCATTCTCTTTCTCAGTGGACAAGGTTTATTTCCCTATGGAGAATACATGTTAGTGATTAGGATGTTGAAAATTCAAAGTTTACAGTAAATTTGATAAATTTTTATACCACAACTGATATAAACAGGGGGAAACTCAGATTACAAATAAAAAATACAAATAAAACTATGTTAAAACGTTTTGGATATTAATTTTTCCTTAGCCTAGGATTTAAAAAGTGGTAACTGGAATTGACAATTTGGCATTGGACAGGGTTGTTTGATGTAAATCATTTGATTTAAATCATGATTTAAATCACTCCAAAAAAATCATTGATTTATGATCTTTTTTATTTTTTTGACTTCTGATTGTTTAATCGCTGATTTATATGAATTTAACACAAATAATTGTTTACAAGCATCGAGATTTTTTAATACAAAAGCACAAAGTGCGCACACTTATGTAGCTGTATTGTCACCAGATAGCCTGACAGTCAAATATTTTATGACATTGTGTATGTTTGAGCTATTCCCTTTCTGAATGCAGTGAAGCCACACAAACTTGTCTTCCAGAGGAAGTATTTTTTCAAGTCAGTAGCCCTGAGTTAAAGTCCACCTAGAGCTTGTGCTAGTTGTTACCAATTCAGTATATTGACTCAAGTGAGACAGTCTGGGCTACAATTGTTTAATACTGTACCAGTTTGCAGTCTGGTTGGAGACCCTTAGAGTACACAGAGCCCTGGACAGGTGCTAATCCACCCTCTCAGCAAACAATATATACTGCTACAGCCACAGACACACAGCAAAAATCATGTACCCTCTGTTAAGAAAAGTACCCAAATCGATTTGAATAGAGTACGTTTATAAATATAAACATCTATATAAATTTCTATATACCAGATTTAAAAAATAAATCAATCAATCAATCAAATAAATAAAAAATCCGATTTAAATAAAAAAATCTGATTAAATTTTTCTTCAACCCTGGAATTTGAATTGATTTTTGCAAGTTGGAATTGGAATTTTTTTAAAAACTGGAATTGGAATTGATAAAACCGAATTGACCCCCATGTCTGGATGCCACGACTGCTTGCTGGTTAAGCACATTCCACATTGCAGTGTTGGTAAGCAAGGCAGAAATCTGGTAGTGTTCACATCTTGTACCCATGGTGGCGTCTAGTAAGGCATATGCTGTGAAACTAATGCTGGGTAAACTGGTATGGACTAGTTCATGGTATGTCTTAAAGAACATAGTGGCATCACTAAGATAACATCTTGTGCGCTATTTCCACTTCACTGATTTCCACTTTGAGTCAGCACACATAGCAGTGATACTTGAGGTCCTCCAATAGTTGCCAGTGAAAAAGAGCTGCAGAACAGTGCACTTGTTCCTCTTTCTGTATAGTCTTGGTGTGGGGCAACTAGATGCAAGTAGTATACTCAAGTGTCGGTCGGACGAGTACCTCGTATGCCATGTTCCAGTAGTTTTATCTTGATTAAGCTGAGGTAGTCCTGTTAGCTTTCTTCTGTACCTTGCCTTCCACGATGACTTTATGTTGACAGTAACAACCAGGTAGTCCTGGTTATCAGTCTGTGGGGTCTGTGGCATGAGAGATGCAAATAAACTCACCTCTTTGACTTCCTAGTCGCCTCGTCATGCTTGTCTAGTTTGTCCAGCAAGTCTGCCATCTGTGGTCAACAAAACAGCTTATCCAACTAACACATGCATAGTGAGATGTTGCAGAAACATCTCTTAGTGGTTACAAACTTTTCCATTTATTTATGCCACTACCTCGGGACAAACAATGACTTTCCAACTGAACCCTGGTTCTTACAACTATAGCACAGCTGCCAAATTGGGCTTGCAATCAAAGTTCCTTAATCCATGAAATAGGATATATAATTGTTTTTATTTAGTCTTATAATGCATTGCATTTAACCATGCGACTATCAACTGCACTATATTGTCAATGTGGAAAGCTGTACAGTGTGATAAAGGTTAATGATAAAATAATTAGCAACTGCTGTGGAAAAGGGCAATAACATCAAAGGCGTGAACTGGCGTTTAGTAATCAGAACATATCTAACGATGAGAGACATCGTGTCTGATGTCATTAGAGAAACGTTGTGCCCGATACACAAAGACAGAGGTCAAGGTTCACCTCCTGTTGCTTGCTTCGCTTCAGATGCTGGACCTCCTTACTGAGCATGTGATTGCGTTGCGTGTAGTCAGTGACGAGGTTGGTGCGGTCACTGTTGTGTGCCACGGATGTCTCTGCAAGTGACCACAGCACACTCAAGTTTCAAAGCATAACAGTGTAGATTGTATTTAAATCTGCAAGTACATATACATTAAAGCACAACAGTATACAAACATTATATACAGGACATTCACACAATATATACGATGATGCCTTATGAGACATAGCAACTTAATTTATCATATCTTTGATTGGGTTATCATGATGAAAAGTGCTGATGTTTTTACAACAAGTGATTTACAGTTTGGTGTTAAACCTCAGAGCTCTACATCTAAATGTACTGTTGTGCTAATGGAGACTGTAAACTATTTCAAACATAATAAATCTAATGCGTATGTGCTAATATTAGCTGCTACAAAAGCATCTGATAAAATAAATTATGTCAAACTTTTTTATTTACTGATGGATAGAGGAATGAATCCCTGCTAGTCAGAGGTTTATTTTATATGTACACCAATCAACACTTGAACATTTCATGGAACAATTCCATGTCAGTTTATTTCTCCACTACCAATGGAGTGAAGCAGGGTTGGGTTTTGTCCCCTATTTTATTTTCTATATATATATAGATGAACATCTTTTATAGCTCCATCAATAAATGTATTGAACAAAATGTGTCATATCTGTCTAGAATTTGCATCCGAATATGATATAAAATGTAACCCGTCATAAAATGTTGACTTATTAAATATAGCAGTTGTCCTGATTCCCCATTTTACTTTGATGGTAAATGGTAATGAAGATAAATATGTAGATGAGTTTTATACTACATGGTGCAAGGATATCAGGAAACTTTTAATTTACCTGGTTGCACCCATTGTAACATGGTGCCACTTTTAGCGGAATGTCTCCCGATTCAAATTCAGATTACGAATCAAATGGTGCATTTTATGCAGAACTGCTTTAAAATGCAATAACACCAGTTTGAATAGTAAACAGTAAACACTATTTTAATTGAATTGTACACATTGTAGTATGAAAAAATATATTCTTATTATTAGTATAACTTGTAAAATGCATGAAACCAAGGAATTTTGACAAATTAAATACATGTTTTAGCAGATATCCTCCTACATGACACTTACATAGAGCCAGTGCTACACTCACCGATGGCCCGCAGTACGTCATTAGGTATATTGTTCCCAGCCAACTCCAACTTCACAAGACCTTTATTGTAGTCAAAGGCACTGAGAAGGGTGCGCGCCCCAATCAACCCCACATTGTTCCACCTCAGATCTACAACATGTAACAATGTGGGCCAAATATAAGTGAAAGATCCGTAAATGTGGGCAAATCAGTGGTTGTGTCATGAAAAAGGCTGTTGATGAAGTATCAACAACCCCAAACATCTGGTCTGGATGGCCTGGACCAACCTCTCGTCTCAAAATGTCTCAGCAACCGGCATTATTAATACAATATGATACTAAACCCTTGTGTTGCGCAAAAATTCTCGGGAGACCCAAGCTCGGCAGCACACCAAAACAAAAGGGGTTAAGCAGTTCCAGTTGTAAACAGTTGGATTGATACGCTGGGGAGCTATGGAGGATAAGCAAGTTTAAACAGGTGGGTTTTTAGTTTACGGCGAAATGTTATATTTCCCAGACTTAACACTAACTATAACAGTGAGTTCCACAGAGTTGGTGCAGCAACTAAAAAAGCTCTAGTTCCGACATTTGTCTTAACACTGGGAACAAAAAGTATTAGATTAGAATTAATAATAAACTTTTACACGTTATGTGTTATATGATTATGTGACACCTACCCAGACTTCTGAGTGTAGTGTTTTGTTTGAGAGCAGATGCGAGTTCGCCAGCTCCATCATGGGTAATCTGGTTGTTCCGTAAGTCAAGCACCTGTAGGGTAGCATTGGTCGCGAGACCCTCACAGAACATACCAAATGATGTGTCCAGCATTCCCATTGCATTCCACTCAAGACACAGGCTACAATATACGTGCTCATGGTTATAGTATTTCTCTCACAGACTTACACATACACAACTATGCACGTACTCACAACCATGACAACAATGAGATTCATCACAATGAGGAATGTGTTTCCAGCAATAAAACTTCATGAAAATTTTTTTTATCTACATGCTACAACAGTGACATTACTTTATCTATATGCTATAACAGTGATGACTTTATCTACATGCATAGTGCATTACTTTATCTATATGCTATAACAGTGATGACTTTATCTACATGCATAGTGCATTACTTTATCTATATGCTATAACAGTGATGACTTTATCTACATGCATAGTGCATTACTTTATCTATATTCTGTTACAGTGAATCCGTGTATTTAGCCTCCAGGTAGCAATGCCTCATATGTAGGTAGCAGTGTATTTTGTGCAGTAAAAACATTTATGTAGGGGCTTGTTCAGAATACCATAGCAATTAGCTTTTACACTTATGTATCAAGATTACATCAACTATGCACATGACAGCACAGTATTGGTGTTGTTCAACGACCCTTCATGTTGTCATATTATTGACAATTTACCTTAACAGAATCTTGTTCTGTGCCAACATCCGTCCCAGGGCTTCACAAGCGCTGCCTCGTACATTGTTACCCTAAACCATATGCCATATGAAGTGTTTTCAACATAAACGTGTCAGTGTGTTACCTTAATACAATGCATTATTGCTAACACAAAGGATTTGAAAATATTGCTCCCATAATAGGAACAGCCAAACACAGCACTTGGAAATACACCATACATGACAAGGTGTGTTGACTTCATGTTCAAGTAGTCGACAAAGGCCTGAAAGATACTACTGCTACTTATCAAGTATTGTCCATCACTTAGTTTTTAGTCCAGTGATGTTTGTGAACAAAAGTCATGTAGTTCCTAGTTGGGCATCTAGCTGCATGATGTGTGGTGATCCATCCACTACATGGCTGACAGACTTCACAGGGAGGGGAACAACATGAAGTAGTGTTTGGCACATTATGGGAGAATGACATTCATTTGTATACCATGGAACCTTTGAAATGTCACAGTTTGCAGATTACAGTACCAATAATATGTGCACATATACTACAGACAGCCTCTCATCAGTTGGCATGAAATGACGGCTGTTTGTGTTAAAAGTCATATGTAGACACAACTAATTTACAGCACAAGTTTTAGTTTGGATAAATATGTTGTAAAAAACCTGCATTACCATTTAGCATATCCATGTTAATAATGAAAACACATAAACAGTTGTATTAGGCTACTGGAAAGTCAAACAATTATCTTTGAGCTGATAAATGTTTGTATACAGTCAACAAATATTTTCTGTTATACATGTACCAGCATTCACTATGACAAATATGAAAATATTACAAATGCTTGTTATGAATTAAAAATGCATTTAAGTTGTGTAATGTGACATGCTATACCTTCATTTCCAGTTTCCGACATGATACATTACTGCCCAGACCATGTGCTATAGCTCGCACCCCTGGTTAACGCAAAAACAATATCAATAACATAGTGTATTTAAGGCAATATGATGCACATACTGTAATATGATGTAATGTTCTTCAGTTATCCTTATTTTCCAGTATAACATATATAAATTGTCAAGAAAAAACAACTAGTCATTTAAACGCAACTCAACACACAATGTCAATACAGGGTGTATGTTAATGCTATTTAGAGATTCATAATTTGTATACATGTTTTATTTGTAAAAAAAACAGAATTAAAATTATACACACATTGACATTAACATAATGTGTACCATTATGTATACTTATTTATTAATGCTGAATATAATGTAATATCGTTGAATATCATTAATAATTAATTGTATAGGATATTCTAAATTACATGAAATATTATCTTTCAGTGTACCAAGAGACAATATAGATGTTCTAGCATGACTGACCTTCCTCTGCTAGCATGCAGTCATTCAGTTTAATTTCTGTGAATGTTCTGTCAACAGAGAGAGTTTTGCCAAGGACGGCACAAGTCTTGACGTTGACGCTGCTGGCAGACAGGTTGAGGCAGGGACCGCCTCTGGGGCTTGCACACTTGTGTGCTCTATAGAGAACATAAGAAAACAATAATTAAATTAATTCACAAGTAAATATATATATATATATATATACACAGATACCATATATACATACATAAATGAAAATGAATAAAAACAGTAATGCTGCAGTTCTATGTGAATTAATGTTACACTGAGTTTTCTAGTCCTTCAAGTGAATACTGAGAAACACCACGTTGACATGGATGACTAACTTTACACAACATCACGATGTTGCAATGCATAGATTCCTTACATACAACAGCCAGGTAACCCATCTATACAGCATTCTCCAAGGTGTAATGCTGGGGTTGGGATAATGCAAAGCTTACCTTGACAGTTGATTTAACACGCATTCTTGGGTGTCAATATGATGATCCTTACAGAGACGTAAGTATGTGTGCTTGAATTCATCCACCGTCATTTTCAAGTTCCTGCAGACATGCACAACTCTAGGAGAAAAATATCCAATATATATATATATATATATTACATGCATACATACATATACAAAATATCACTGCTTTATTTTCAATAAGCATGAGCACAATTCTAGATCTCTAGGCAATTCTGTTAAAAGTTTGCATGTTGACACCCCAACAATATTCAATAGTGCAGGACAATCATAGCTGGAAACATTCCAAGTCTGCGTCCATTCAAACAGTGCATTGGACAGGATTATTAGAACACAACAACAAGCCTGGGGTCAATTAGATTGTAATTGTAATAGTAATTATTAATTTTTTTCAAGTAATAGTAATAGATGGAACATAACACAATGTAATAGTAATATAAGGCAATGTAATAGTAATTGAGCTGTTACATTTCTAATACAACTTGGATTAGTGCATGCTGGCTTATTTTGTGTTAGCTCCAATAGCCTACAAAGACAATGGGTAAGACAACCAAGGCTATGAAGCCAGGTACAGTTTACACAAATAACTGTATGGGTTCTTTGTATAATTTGGTCAGCAGAAGCAATTCAAAGGAAACATTTTAAAAATAGGTGTGCATTCTACTATAAACAAAGCCACGAATGTGTGCGAGCAACAGCAAATCTTAAATGAGTCCTTGTGTCCCTAGAATGCTGGCTGGCATGTTGTGGTTCATATTCAGATGAAATTCTACAGTCACTGTAGATTATTGATGATTGCTTGAATAATGAGTTGTTGGTGTTGTTGTTAACTACTGTACTACTGAATGGAAAGTTAAAATATGTAACATAATACGCCTGTACGCACTCCAAAATGTTTAATCAAAAGCAAATAGTTGCAATGGAAAATGTAATAGTAATAGATTCATATGTAATAGTAATAGATTCATATGTAATAGTAATAGATTCATATGACCGTTTGACTCCATAGGAGTGTTGGCCAGTATTACTACAAGACAAGACAAGAATAGTAATAGATTACTTGTAACTTTGCCTTCTGGGTGTAATATTAATAGCTAGTGGTAGTAATAGAAAGGAAACAAAGAAATAGTTACATTGTAATGTAATTGACCCCAGGCTAGGCAAAAATGTTCGCCCCGCTCTTCGTCTCTGGGGCGAAAGTCCCGTACGGCATTTGCTAAAGCATGGTTTTGGCAGTTCCGTAGCCATTTGGCTACGGAACTAATAACTTAAGTTTTAAAACCGATACGCACTAACCGTTTCACATGTGTATTCCGTGACATACAACCGACGATTGGGCGTCAAGAAACTGAAGAAATGTGCTCCAAATAATTACTTATGAGTACTTTTATCGGTGACATAGAAAACATTTCACAATTAGCCGCCATACTGTGCACGTGATGTTGCCTTTGCGTCACATGATCAAACGTGATTTCGTGTAGAATGAGGCCAGAATGGGCCAGCAGCACAGACATAAATAAAACACCCGTTAGTAAGTTAGTAGTTTATAGGGGCATTATTAATGATGTAACTCTATGGCTAGCAGACGGCAATTCTTAGCGTGACCTTATATAGATCTATGGAAATCCCGCATGCTAGTCTCGCTCACAACAACATCCGGTTATATACAAACCTTGACAAGCACATGCGTTCTGACAAAAAGGTAATAATTTCACACTTTTTCATGGTTATTGTCAGGTAACTTTAGTGATATACATATAAGAATGCATACAGACACGAAAGACGTGTTTATTGCTCTGTTTATGGCGTTTTTGTAAGATTTCACGTTTCATGAAAATACTTAAGCTTTTGATGAACGAGACCTTCGGCTTCGCCCCTACTAGTAGCAACAGCCAGATAGAAAAACATTGTAGGGCGATTGACTTTGCCTAACCCCAGGCCTGCACGACAATCCAGGTCTTGCAACACTGAAGTGAGGCGTGACATTGTTTATGATCACAGAGAATCAGCATCAAAGGCATCAGCCATCAACATCATAGAATGTTGTCTTATTATTGACTGTCGCGTTGCGCTTTACACTTACAGTTTAATTGCGGTTAACAATAACAAACCAAAAACACATTACTCGACTTTAGACCACAGTACTCAGTAGCCCACACAGTTGAACCTTCCTAACTACAAGATACCGCGAACACTAGAACGATGTCTAGATCGTGTCTGGACAAGTATTTTTTACAAGGGGTCCAATCATAAACAGAAAGGTGAAACGGAATTTCGAGCTAGGCCTAGCCTAGGCAGTATCAATTATCACTGCGCCGACGATGTCGATGCCTGGCCTGGACGTCTGAGATCAACGTTTTATTCAGAGCATTTATTCTATAATAAATATATAAAACTGTATGTGTATAAAAAACACTTACGGTGTAGCATTAATGGATAAACCTAGGTCAGTTCACCGAGACAATTAACGTGAATTCATGCAAAGCCCAAGCGATACAAAGCCGCCATTCGAAAGCGTCATTGGAGATCGTCTGGGGGCGCCATCTGTGTTCTGGTTTTCGTATGGTAGCGACGCGTAGTGGTGAAAATATGTTAGCAAAAAAGGGGGCCTCCCAAAGAAGGACACCTTCAAATACAGGCGTGAATGGTTGTAACTAATATATGTTCCGTATTTAAATATCCACATAGTGTGACGTGGTGCACATTAAACATTGAATCAAATCCGACAATTTCTAAACGGTTAGGCTAATTAGCAAATAACTGTTCTAGCAAACTGGGCACGGACCACAGTCAGTTTTCCCATAGACGACCATTATAACGTTCTTGCGTCTACAATGAAAATTTATCCTACAATTTTTTTTATTTCACAGCACACGACAGACCCACAAAAACACTTGTTGTGTGAAATTCGTGAAAATGACATACCTCCCTTTCGCACAAATTGCTTCAACGCATGACACCCCTGCATTTCTGCAATGAAATTCCCCGGTTTCCAAAATATGAGTACATCTTGCCTAATCGCCACTGTGTCCTTACGCAACAGGTATACCAACTGACAAATGGCATCATTTCAAAGCTTAGATGCTACGTACTATGCACAAAAACATCACTTACACTCACTAATTCACACAATTTCTGCTCTCACTAATACACCCAAACTGCACAATTAATTTTTTCCTAGGGACTGCATTCTCACTGTGGTCCGTGCCCAATTCTAAGGCAAACTCTCCACCAGTGATATGTTGAGTGGCGCCACTATCGGATGTGTGCTGTTCAAGAGGTATGAATTTAGTGTTCGTAAATTCGCCAGGTGGCGTAACCATGGCAACATGAGGTCGTGCAAAATAGAATCATACCACTAAACTGCACACGTTTGGGTCTTATTTGTGAAAGCTTTCATGTTTATCGTCTTAGGATTCAATAATATGTTCTTCAAATCGTAATATATTAATCGAACGGCAATACAACTACGCCTTTATATATGTTGTGGCCAGCAGCAACATTAATAAAATTTACAATTACACCAGATGGCGATAACTCGGTGTGCAAACGTTTAAACACTAGATGGCAGCACAATCTTGCTTTTCGTGAAACATTATTTTACTCGCATAAAACCCAGCGAAGAATAAGTCGTCTTCCGTTGCGGCAAAATGCATGCAGTAAGTTACTGCTTGGTTCTTTTTGCGACACATTGCAGCAAAATGATTTACATCAACGGTCAACATTCGTGTTCTTAGGCTTTTTTAATTAGGCCGTATAATAGTATAGCCCCCCCGGGGGGGGGTACTGCCATACCAAAGCGGTAGGGGTGTGCCGCCAGAGCCCCGTGGAGCACATGGAGAGAGAGAGAGAGAGAGAGAGAGAGAGAGAGAGAGAGAGAGAGAGAGAGAGAGAGAGAGAGAGAGAGAGAGAGAGAGAGAGAGAGAGAGAGAGAGAGAGAGAGAGAGAGAGAGAGAGAGAGAGAGAGAGAGAGAGAGAGAAATAAAGAAATTTATGGTCACCAAGACAGAATTATTGAACAATTTATCTAAGTGTGAGATAAGCCCGGGTGGAACGTTATTACGAACGAATTATCAGGTTTAATTGGGGAACAAAGAGAGAAAATTTACATTTTTTCTTCGGACAGAGAGAGAAAAATGGCCAAAAACAGGGGCGTTTGCGCGGCACATACATATACACCTCAGTATAGGGAGTACCCCCCCGGGAGTATAGCCTCCTCGTATCCTTTGACTTTGTTGGCCACACAGCGTAACCCTCAATATATTTGCTAGTTTAATTGAAACTTTGGACGTGTCGTTTGATTAGAAACTCACCATTTTTGATGATGATTGAAATAAGTTTAGGTAGTAACGTTAAGGGACAGAGGGAGACTTTGACAAGAACTCAGCAGAGATTCTGGCTGTGATTTGCTCTTATCATCTCCACAGGTACACAATCAATGTGTGATTCTCCCTTCTACAGCGGCGAGAAGTCGAGTGTGTACCACCCATTTGTCTTGGCCAAAAAATTCAGTGGTAGTGGCAGGAGAGTTACGGCGAAGACAAGTTGGTGCTTGGTGGCGATGTTTGGTGGGCTCCACATTGATATGGCAGCCCTGAAGACGCAGGGGGACTGGCTGCAAGGGAGTGGCTGGGTGCATGCCACTGGTGCAATCCGATATTACGACGCCAGGGACAACCGACTCCTTCTTGCGAGCAGCCCACATCGCCCGCACAAGGAGAGCTCACCAAATCACTGCGACAGCACTGTACATTCTGCAACACCGTGCCTATGACAGCTACTGTCTGAGAGAAGCTGAGGATGCAGAAGATCTGCCCGAGTTTGACGATTGGCGCCACCAGAGAGAAGACATTCCCTAGTTTCAGTACTGGGCAACTGTGCTGGAGCTATAGGTGTTGGCACTGGTCTACGTTCGTTTTCTGCGGTAGGCATTACTCACAATGTACGCTGACGCCCTGATGGAACTAGACCGCACCGACTATGCCAGGTGGATCCCTGTTCACCTGACCTGAGGGACATGGCTGAACTCCCCCAAAAGCACCCATATGTAACTAGGAAATTCAGGGCAGGCAGCTTCACCGCACAAAACAAGGAGGTGTTCTCTACGGTCGCGATTGACCAGGCTTATGAACCAAACAATACCTGCATCAAAGGAGATGGCGGAACATTTGGCCTCACTGCCAACCCCAGCGCCATGCTGCATAGGATGGTTGCCGGACCAGAAGTTGCCAGGGCCATAGAAGAGTTCCAAGATGGGAACGAGCACTGGAGAAGGCGAGTAAACACACGTCATCACGACCAGACATCAAGTGTAAAGAATGCCTGGTGGAAAGAACCAAGCCTATTTATGACGCCATTCACCGAAACAAGCCGAAGGTGTTCAGTACTCCGAGAAGTGTGAGCAATGGGAAGCAGCAGGTGGCCTCTCTCAAGAATGACTTGCACTTGTTCGTGCGGCTGTACATCTTTTGCCAAATGAAAGGTGAAAACCTTCAAGAGTTCTTTCGTCATGAGAATCCGGCGTGTCCTCCGGCACTCTCTGATGGATGAAGCCTCCGTTTAGGTACGAAGATTGACCTCCTCACATATTTGGAAGACCTCTCCGATGCCCAATCAGAGGTTCCTGCCACCACCAGTATAGTTCTTGATGGAGCAGTCATCATCCAGATGCTGAAGCCAGCTGCAGTCAAGAACTTTGTACCTGTCCTGCGTCAGGCCTGGACCCAGTGTTGGACAGCTACTTTGCCGATTCACTGAAAGGTAAAACAAGAACAAAGCGTGGAAAAGGAGTGCGCTGATATGTGGTGGCTGCAGCAGTCATATCGGGAAACTGGCAGAACATCCTCCGAGTGGACAGCAACAAGACAGAGCTGTTCAGGTTCCTACCAGAAGGTCTGCTCCAGTGGTTTGACGAGGAGGACAAGCAGCTTATCATTATTGATGGAGAGACAGTCCTCAGCAAAACCACTGCTGGATCAGGCCTCGCACGCCCATGAAGAAGCTGACAGTCGCATGTTGCTGCATGCATCCTATGCAGCCCAGCATCGCCACCACAAGATAATGATCCAAAATGTTGACACCGACGTCGTGGTGTTGGCCGTGTCAGTGGCCCAGGGAGCTGCAACCAGAAGATGAAATGGGGATGGGAGCCCACGAAATAGCAGCTGACCTTGACCGGAAAAGGCATGGGCACTGCCAATGTTCCACACTCTGGCTGGGTATGACGTTATGTCCAGTTTCGCTGGACATAGTAACAAAACTACCTGGGCAATCTGGACAATGCTGCCAGAACTCACATACGCAGTGCTGAAGCTGTCCGCTGCACCAAGTGACATTCTAAAAGATGTCATGCACACCATCGATAGTTTCGTTATCCTGCTGTATGGCAGAACCAGCTCATGTGCCGACAGTGACAAAACACGAAAGAAACTCTTCGCAAAGAAGAACAATGTTTATCTGATCCCGACACTAAGGCAGCTCTGGAGGAGCATGTCAAGAGGGCGGCCTACCAGGGAGGCCATGTGTGGGGCCAGACACTGCTACCGGCACCGGAGCTACCTCCACCAACCAGCTGGGGCTGGGCTTAGAACAAGGAAGGTATGTACGAGCCGCACTGGACAAGACTACACGAGGCAGCCAACACCTGCTATGAATATGAAGCGTTGCAATTGCAAAAAGGCTACACTTGAATGTACAGCTCAGTGCGTGCGCGTGCGTGTGGTGGTGGTGTGTGCGTGCGTGCGTGTATGTGTGAAGGGGAGTGCTCACATAATTGAATTCCTGGCCACTGAAGGGAACTGTGACACTAACCCTGGTGACATATGAACAAAACAGAACAGACTGTGACATCTGATAAGAACTGTTCGATTCGATAGATATATTTCATCATATATTGGTGATTTAGTACGGCTATGTTTGTTGATTGACCATTTCAATTTGAACCGTGTTCTTGAATACGTTGTACTTTGTGTTCAAATGTTCAAATGTCTGGCTTGTACTCTTAGAAAGCTTAACATGTATCAATAACAAGGTTCGTTCTGCATATAAATGCTGCATTTTCATCAATTGACTATTATGACAGTACAATTAATGCAATAATTCCTTGTCAATCACTTTACACAATCTTGTAGAAGCTTAGAATGTCAACTATCCCTACTTAAAGTCACCTACTTTCTCTGGAGTTGGCAGTTCTGAACACTTATTAAATTGCCTGACCGCCATTTTGTAAAATGGCTGCCATGGCCGTCTTGGAACAAATTTGCGATGGTTCAATATCTATATCTGTTTGATATATATATCAGTCTACATGTGTGCCAAATGTGGTGCTTTTATCACAAAATGCACAATGGGTTTGCTATGTCGCCCCACTACATCAGCTAGACTGTTATTTGTAGATTTTTTCAGCGCGTTCAACACGATTCAACCTCATCTGATGGCATGTAAGCTGAGGAACATGAACGTGAATCCAACACTGATTCTATGGGTACTTGACTTTCTCACGAATAGGTCACAGTATGTGAAAGTGAATGTTGCTTCATTTTCTAGCAGAAAAACGAACACGGGGGTACCTCAGGGAAGTGTTATCTCCCCTGTACTGTACACCCTGTACACCCCAGGGAAGTATTATCTCCCCTGTACTGTACACCCTGTACACCTCAGGGAAGTGTTATCTCCCCTGTACTGTACACCCTGTACACCTCAGGGAAGTGTTATCTCCCCTATACTGTACACCATGTACACCTCAGGGAAGTGTTATCTCCCCTGTACTGTACACCCTGTACACCTCAGGGAAGTGTTATCTCCCCTGTACTGTACACCCTGTACACCTCAGGTAAGTGTTATCTCCCCTGTACTGTACACCCTGTACACCTCAGGTAAGTGTTATCTCCCCTTATATACAAAAAACTGAACTGGAATGAAAACACAGTATCTGTGTACAAGAAATGTAGATAAAGACTGCATTTCCTCACGAAATTGTCAAAGTTTGAGGTTAGTCAAAGTGTGCTGTCAACCTTCTATCAGGCAGTAGCGCAGTCAGTTCTTTTGTATTGTTTTCTGTGCTACCATAGCTCACTCTCGGCTGAAAACATGAACAAACTAGAGCGTGTGGTAAAACAAGCTGCCAAATCCATCCATGTTGCACCACTTCGCAGCTTGCACTTGACAAAGAAGACAGAAACAACAACATCCATGTGCTACACATCCACTACACACCACATTCATTCCAGCGAGATCAGGCAGGCGGTATCTATACATTTCAGCCCGCATTGCCCATTACAGCAAATCTTTTGTATCATCAGACATCAGGGCCCTCAGCTCATGATTGCTAAGTTACAAAGGAGTATGTGCGAACTATAGAACTATATGCATACATATTCTTGCTGGTTCTTTTTTTTTACAAATGTTGTGTTGGCATTAAGTATTTTTCTTGCAGGTTTTTGTACTTTGTATTTTTAACTCCTTGCCATAGTTTTATCAAAATGTATATCCATGTTTTTGGACCAATATATATATTATTACTACATCCTCTTCAGCACGGTCTACACTTTGGAATCTTCACTACATCTACCACCAACCGCACATAACTCGCTATCTCCAGCACGTAGTTCTTCCCTCCCTGCTTTCTTTACTCATTGAAGTTGGCTTTCTAAAACCTTCAGCATTGCGTCCCGCTTTGCCACTAATTGCCACTTTCTGTCCTAGACCGCTGTCCATCCTTTCACGTTCTCTCCATTCGTATCTTTATATTGAGACATTTTGCAAGTCACGTTATTCCTACATTCCTAATCTAACTATCTATACAAACACAAACCCGTAATGGTTTGAACAAGAATTCTTAGATGTTCCGGCGACGTATCGTATCCGATGTATCACCAGACGGGCTCGTTAAAGATTCTACTTCCGGCGACGACGTCGTATCCGGTGTGTCATCAGATGGATTCGTTAACGATTCAACTTCCGGTGAAGACACATCTTCGCTTGGATGCAGAGTGTGCTTTTCATTGTGACGGAAATTATGTATGCACCCAAATTCTGGGTGCATACATATTTGCTAATTACGATGTCATATGGGCATTTTATTAAAAATAAGAGTTAGCTATTATCAGTTGATACGATGCAATTCTAATTAACTTTAAACATTGATTATATTGACACAACTGTCCGATTGAAAAGTTCAATCAGGCCAAAAAATGTTGAGCGTAGCATCCTGATAACGACGCTTATTGGCTGCTGGCGCTTCACGGGAACACCTACACAAAATGGAGTTGTGACAGTGGATAGTACTGGGTACCAACGATACCGCGCTCATATATAGTTTATACAGTAGAACTTCGTTAATCCGGACATGTTTGTGCTCACTGTATGTATCCAGATTAACGAATGATTCAGTTAACGGGGTAATATTATTATTTAGTGAAAGACCAACCACTGAACAATACACCCTGCACCAAGCGACAGGTAAGTGTGCCCACACACCCTGCACCAAGCGACAGGTAAGTGTGCCCACACACTCTGCACCAAGCGACAGGTAAGTGTGCCCACACACCCTGCACCAAGCGACAGGTAACTGTGCCCACACACCCTGCACCAAGCGACAGGTAAGTGTGACCACACACCCTGCACCAAGCGACAGGTAAGTGTGACCATACGCCCTGCACCAAGCGACAGGTAAGTGTGCCCACACACCCTGCACCAAGCGACAGGTAAGTGTGCCCACACACCCTGCACCAAGCGACAGGTAAGTGTGACCACACACCCTGCACCAAGCGACAGGTAAGTGTGCCCACACACCCTGCACCAAGCGACAGGTAAGTGTGCCCACACACCCTGCACCAAGCGACAGGTAAGTGTGACCACACACCCTGCACCAAGCGACAGGTAAGTGTGACACGCCCTGCACCAAGATATGTGTGATATATATGTCAAGTCATGTTATCACTCGTTACGGGCGACACTCCACATTCATGTCCCGAACTTCAGAAACACAGAACTTCAGTGATCCGACAAGGATCCAGGTTCAACGCCATGGTACGTGGTCCCCTGGCATCTACCCAATGCACACGAGCAATTTACTAACGCACACTAGGGCCTACTTCATTTAGCTATAATTATATTCTCGATAGCATTAGTGTAATTAATTGCTCGTAGTTTTGCTTCAATTCTTAAGTTATCTTGTAATTATAGTGTCTGTCGTATTAATACAATGATATAGCGTATACACATCTGTATATATAAACGCATATACCTGTGTCATTTGTTTGGGGTTTCATATCCCTTTTTTCTATATATTATCTCCCAATACTCATGTATACCTTTTTCTTGGTTTAATTCCTTAACTTTTCCGATCGGCTGCCGTCTCCACTCTCTCCGAGCTCTCCTGCTTCATAAAAAAATCCGACCCCCGAACTTTGTATATATATTAAACCTTTTTCAACCGATTCAGTTTCATCTTCGCAATGTTGACAGCCGATTTGACCGACTTCAGCATCACTGATTTCTTTTTTTTCCCTTCCTGCAAATACTTCAGAAACATATTTATAATGAAAGGATAAGCAAATGTTGCATATTTAACTTGGATAGTGTGAGACAAAATGAGACATGGTAAATATTATAGGTGTGAATGAATGCATTTGTACGAGACACACGCACGCATGCACACGCGCGCGCACACACACACCTCTACCTCCCTCCACCCATTCATTAATGCTTGTGTATATACACACATACGTATGTACACACATACGTATGTACACACATACGTATGTACACACATACGTATGTACACACATACGTATGTACACACATACGTAATTCGTGCTTACGTACGTGCCTACTTACGAATAGCATACCGGCATACTAATGCATGAACACACACACGCATCACGTACCACGCACCTCGCACAACACACCACACCACACCACGCAACACACCACACCATATGCCACCCACCATTCGCCATACGCCACATGCCACACGCCGCACATACACCACACTACACAACCGCATCGCACCGCACCTCAAATTACCGCACCGCACCGCACCGCACCGCACCCAACGTGGTGCATTGCTTTATGGAACATGATGTTTGTAGTGGATATTGTGATCTGCGCTATGAGTAAGGACACTTTGCTATTCAGTTGTAATTATAACGTTAAGCTAGTGTGCACAACTTAGCGAGAAATCATAAGGTAATTTTGCTTGCATAAAATGTAATGTACTTACTTAGCAACTTGCACGGATATTACTTTCCATTGTTATTTCTTGTGTGAAATTTGGGACCAGAGAGCGATGACTGCTCTTTTAATTGTGTTCACCAATCATGTTAAATAGGGTGTCAGCATATCATCGGCAAATGTTGAAATACATCGAAATACTGGGTGTCCACTTATCACATGCGTTCGATACAATCCTTCGAAAGAAACTCCTGGACGTTTTGCATTCGTTCCTCGACACAGACAGCGTCGGATTCATACGGGTTCTACTATCGCAGACGACAATCACCGTCAGGGTTGCCGACGCCCTGTCTCCCCATTCAACTCGACAGTCGACACTCCACAAGGGGCTCGCTGTCGCCGCTACTCGTCATCGTGTACCTCAAAGCAGCCATTCGGACGCTGCGCGGATGTTTCTAGCGAGATGGCGCTAACAGTTCTGGGTGATTGGTTCATATACGTCAACGTCGACGATAATTAGCCGTGAAGCTGACTGTGTTGCCGAAGAATGGAGAACGACCAAAACATGGATCCCTGCTCCGAGACGTCGAGGACCTGTCTTGCCGAAAAAAATGTGTAGTCACTGCGTTCAGTCCTTGACTGCGAAGACAGCACGTCAACTAGCAACTCCGTCAACCAGCAACTCCGTCAACCAGCAACTCCGAACGCATTTGTGCATCCAGTCTTACTGTACAACGCGGGTGCGTGGGGCCTGATGGATTCGGAAACGGGAAAGCTAGATGCCTTCCATCGGAAGCAGCTCTGTTCAATCATCGGGACTCACTGGCTACAGATAATAAGCAACGTGAAGTTGCTTGAACGATGTCGGTGCCGACAAATGAGCATGTAGTGGACATGTAGTGGACATGCGATGCGCTTCATCGGCCATATCCTAGGCATGGACAACGAGGCGCCTGCAAACCAAACAATGTCCGCAGTTTTCCTAACTGATGGACTCAAGGGATATCACGGTCGACCCAGAACCGGCCTCTCCGGCAGCCTTGACGCCGACCTGTAGCACATCGGCTGCGACCTGGAGCAGCTGCGTCGGATCGCCAACAATAGGACCGAAAGGAGAACACTACACAGAATAATTGAAGTGAGGCGGTGGAAGCGGGCCTAAGAGCCAGCTTCAAATAATAAATACAAGTATAACCTTTTTTGACAGTTTGCACCTAATAAGTTAATTATTGCAGCTGCATTTCAAATGTATTCATGAACGATCCACGTCGTCGCAAAATTAGTTATGCTCTTTCTCAACAAAACTGTAAGTAAAATATAAATAGTTGTTTCTTACTCTTACTAACAAATGACACGGTAGGTACAATGTGTCTCATCCTGCCCCAAATTACTCTACGCAGTCTATATACTCATGTTTGACCTTGGCTTTACTTTTCTACTAATTTACTTCGCGTTGTACTTGAGCATATTGGCGGCCATTCTCGGTGCGACGCTATCTAGTAACCTTTGTGACGTCAATCGCGTGCTCTCACGTCAGCGCGAAACTCGTGTTCACAGCTTCGCAATGTATCTGCTTGGTGGCGCCGCTATATAATCGCGGCTTCAAACTCCCCACCAGCGGCGCCACTCACCATTTCAACGTTAATTTTGATGCGCAGATTATGCACATCTTTATTTCATTTGGTAAACTCCTATTTTTTTCAAAATAGCTCCCACTTTAAACTGCATACAATTGTGGATCATTATAATGGCCGAGAAGGGCCATCGCCGTTGTGTGCTGAATTTGGCAACGAGATAGAGATCGAGATGCGCGATGCGATGGGCATCGCTCCATCGCATAGCGCATCGCTCCATCGCATTGCGCATCGCTCTATCGCGTTGCCAAATTCAGCACACAACGGCGATGGCACTTCTCGACTATCATAGATGATGTCTGGAAAGAAATGTGTCTAAAAACAAAATAACGTTCGTTTTTGTTTTAAACTGTAATACTATTATGTGTACTCCACTGCACAGTAGCAATGACGTAACAAGTCATTGAAATGTGGATGATCCTGCGTGATTGCGTGATACCAACCACGATGCCACAGGGTCAACAATAAAAAATGTACTTGTTGACCCCAAATTTACACCTTTCTTATTAATTAGCGATATTTTCAGTGGAAAAATTGTATTGCAATAACTGGACGGCGGAATCCATGAACGGATGTGATTTCAACCCAATGGCCTACATTCTATAATAGTAGGGGAGACCGGGACTAGTTGCACACAGGGGCATGTTGTTACTAATTAATGTTAATAAATATTAATTAACTTATATATCCTCACGAACCTGATCTCAGAGGCGCAACAAAACAGAATCATTAAGCATAATCGTGAACAGGGACGCGCAAAAGTCAGTATCAGAACGACGGACAACCGAACATTTATGGTAGAAATGCAATAGCTGTAGTTTCAGATGTTTCCAAAGTGATGTGGAGTTCATTCCAGACCATAGGTGCAGCGACACAGAAAGCACGTTTACCGAAGTTAAGTTTTGGTTTAGGTACAATAATTTGTTGTGAAAATGATGATCTGCCTAGGGATATTTGAAAGATGCAGGAGACTAGCCAAGTAGGGTGGTTGTTGTGTAGATAGAGCACGATATGTAAGAGTGGACAGCTTAGAATTAATTCGATAAGAAACTGGAAGCCAGTGTAACTGTTTAAGTAGTGGTAGTGACGGTGAAAACCGAGGTGCCCTGAGAACCACACGTGCCAGACAATTTTGTACTCGTTGGAGTGTAGCCAAGTCTCTTTTAGCAATGTTATTTAGTAGTTCATTACAATAGTCAAGGCGGCTACTAATTAATGCCGCTGATATTGTTTTAGCAGTAGATATAGATATGTAACGCCGAATTCGACGGAGATCACGAATATGATAGAAACAGGATTTACATACTTGAGAAATATGCTGGCGAAAGTTGAAGTCACTGTCAAAGACAACACCTAGATTGTGAACAGTATCTGATGGGAATGTATCACTGCCAAGCAGAATCGTTTTACGAAAACATGACACACATATGGAGTCACAACCGACAGTGGTTGGTTGGAAGTCAACCAGTAAACAGACTATGGCAGTTCTGAAGACGAAATAAACGAGATATGGAGAAAAACGACTTTTTATCTCCCTTTTTTTTGCTATGCCCATATAATATCATCTCATGCAGTCACGTTTTATGTTTCGTGAATGAAACTTGAAACATGTGCGTGTGCGTGTGCGTGTGCGTGTGCGTGTGCGTGTGCGTGTGCGTGTGCGTGTGCGTGTGCGTGTGCGTGTGCGTGTGCCTGTGCGTCTGCGTGTGCGTGTGAGCGTGTGTGTAAACCCACCCTTCTGATATATTTGTCAATTTTGTTTTTAAACATATTCACGTTGCTAGCATTAATTTCACAGCACTGGTTATAAACCAGTACTCTAGGCTTCACATGTGAAACAAAGCGTGGTTAAATAAATGTAGTTATTCCAGTCATTGTTAGCGCACAACTGGCTGGCAGAGCCATCGGTGCGAGCTGCCCGAGCGTTGTTATAGTTGTAACAACTTCCTTTTTTAACTTTATATATATATATATATATATATATATATATATATATATATATATATATATATATATATATATATATATAATATAACGGGTATGCCAAGCAGAAGTTAAATTTAATTCCAGATTTGTTTATCGTGCATGTGCGTTCAACTGCAAAAATCGTGTTTGAGGCAAGTTAAAAAAAAGTTGTTACAATTGTATTGGGGCAAGTCGTTACAACTATAACAACGCTCGGGCAGCTCGTCCCGATGGCTCTGCCAGCCAGTTGTGCGCTAACAATGACTGAAAGAACTACATTTATTTAACCACGACGTGTGAACACTTTGTTTCACATGTGAAGCCTAGAGTACTGGTTTATAACCAGTACTGTAAATGCTAGCAACGTCAATATGTTAAAAACAAAATTGACAAATATATCAGAAGGGTTGGTTTACACATATATGAAACATTGTTGGACTCTCGATAAACAAGGGGCTTCATTGTCCAATTGTCATCTGGGTCTTTTGCCTTGGATGGCAATCTTATTACGTCTTTATGGCACAGCCCTATTTGACCAATGCATTATTAATCAATATTGCACGATTAATTGAAATGTGGATGTGAGTGCGCATGAGTGCGTAGGTGTGCGGGTCATTCAATCCAGTAGAAGTTGCACTGCATATGTATTACCTTTCACTATTTCATATTCCATTCAATAATTAATGTTCCGTTCACAATTGTTTGATATGTAAGAATCCGGGAAATGTGTCTCCTTTTGTAAATAAAAATGAAAAGTTGAATATATGAAACTGTGCACACCTACATTGTTATGCACAATGTCTATAAGATATAGAAATATGTATAATAATAAAATAATAACAGTAACAAGTTCGAATGACACTTGCTTTGCAATCCACACGTTCTTTGCTGTAACAACGTGTCCCGTATGAAGTAACAACTTGCCCCGCTTACGGGGCTAGTTGTTACAGTCGATTGCGCCTGGAGAACTTCATATATCTACCTAATTATAATATGGAATATCATTGGGATGGTATATTTTATTAATACGAATAATACATTAAATGTATGCGTTGACAGAAATAATGCATCTAACATACTTTTTCACAAAAGTTATTTTAACTAAATATTGTAACAACTTGCCCCTGTCTCCCCAACTCATGCGTCTAGCCTCGTTGACGTTGTGACAAACGTTGTGACAAACGCCCACGGGAAACTAGGGGACTTGATATGTTGTTCAATGTGGTATTTTGTAACTATCCTGAATAAAAATAAGCTGTGTACTATTTATTTCCATGTTGAACCCTAATGCTCCTGGATTATGCGTTTAACTGAACGAAGTTACAACCTGGTCTTGGGCTATAACATGTTGATTTAATTTAACATAAAATAAACTATTCTGATACAACTGCTGACAGCATCTTAATATCGACAGGAATGCGTAGATTCACACACGTGACAAGTCAAAACATTACAATAATTTATGTTGTGTACATAGCGAAACTTCTCTGCATCAATATAGGATATCGATTTGCGAGTTGTTTCGACCGTAAGCCACACTGTAGCAAAGTAATCGCTCTCGGCGCAGCACGAGTTCAGTAATGGCGCCAGCTATTTGCGAATCGTCAAATCGTGTCGAAGAAAGACATAATTTCAAGACGCAGAATGGCTCGAGCGAGTTGGATAGCGGTTGTAAAGACACTCTTGAGTTACGTAATCCGAACTAGTGAATTACTACTATTCGTGTACTGTGTGTGATGCTGGGACACTAAAGCGGAGGCGTGCTGGTTGCTACGTGAGGATGTTGAGCCTTTGCCGACAGCTCTGCAACTCGGCCTCAGCCTCAGGCTCAGGTCCGCATCGTAAGAAAATGGGGAAAAGCAAAATACGTTCGAAACGCAGACAACGCTGTGCGGAGGGAAAATTTGGCGATCGGCACACCGCCTATAAGCCACACTCGCATGTCACTGTGAACATGGCTTGGGTGAATAAAATAACTTCTACTGAGAACCCGTATGATCAATTCGGAGACTACAACGAAGATTGCCTCTCCATAGACGATGGTATACAAATTGGTGAGTCACTAGATCGCTCTTAGATGTTGTTGAGTTGGCCCCTTTCATGTTAGATACGCATGAGTTACCTAGAACTGGCCCATTTCGTGTTAAATAAGCATGACTCATCTGGAATGTGTGCATGGGTGGTTGCAATAACTGACGTACGTCGTTGCCACAATTATTAGTGTTAAATATTGGCTGCATCTTAGATATGCCTATGACATATTATAAATGTGTGAAATAATACAAACAATATTTACTTATACATGTTTTAACCAATAACAGTATTTTTAATATATATTTAAAAAAACAATAAACTTTGCTTTATATAAATAACCAATTTAACAGTTATAAATAGCAAATCATTGATACTCAGCAATGAATGGTAGCAAAGTGATGCTGAGATTGAGAGAAACACACGTGTAGGAATGGAGAGGCTAGACTTAACAGCTCCAATGATCAGGTGAACTCTGTGAATGCCAGCTCCCAGTAGACAAACTAGGTGCTTGCTTTTGTTTAACATAATAACACATTTTACTGTTGTGACCAACATAGAAACATTATGGAAATCAAACACTTCGCATTCCTTTAAATCTTTTTATTTAGAAATTGTACAAGAAATTATAAATTATAGTTATGTTCAAAGAGAAACTGGTGAAGAATAATGTGTGTGTGTGTGTGCGTGCGTGCGTGCGTGCGTGCGTGCGTGCGTGCGTGCGTGCGTGCGTGTGGTGCATGCATGCATGTGTGTCTGTATATATATATATACATATATATATATATATATATATATATTTACCTTTGGCACTTGCACTGTGTAAAATACTCACTTGTTCTGCCTTTACAAATAGTCTATCTGCATCTGTTGCACATGTGTTTGTTTTGTAACACAATAACTTACATTGTGTAAACAATTGCCAGTTTATCAGTATTTAGGTTGGGTAATTTAAATGTGTGTACAACCGAGTCAGTGCAGGCTGCATCCACTTGATATGCATTTGCTAGACTCATTTCAGCAATGAATATCTTCTTGGAATATTGTACTGCAGTTTAAATTGAGGCCACTTGATAGTTGAACAACACACATTAGCTGCATGAACTTAAGGAATCGTTGTATGTTCGGGCAGATATGTTGTCGGAATCATCCGACAGAGACAGGGAAGCCATGATGGTGAACACATGGGAGGAGTCTATGCCCGACAGTCAACAAGTCAGGCAAGAGTTTGATGAGTATTTGGTAAGTGATGACTGTTCAAGTTGTCTAGCTTTCGCTGTGGTGTCTCAAAGATCATTTGATTCATGAATGGTATTATCAGCCCAGTTCAAAATATTTTGTTCAACCTCAGGAATTACTGTTGGATGCCTCACTATAGGACACGAATGTCAGCAGTTAATCAGAATGGATTTGTGTGGATGTAATATGTTTTCACATGGTGCATTTTACACATTGAAACACCAAATTTTATCAAGAATAACATTTTAAAGGTTTCAAGAAAACCTCGACAAGGTTTCTACAGTGGGTTTGAATAGATCCCCACAATTCCCTATGATCTTCTTAAGGTACCATGATTTTTCTCTGTTAAAATTAAATGAAAAATAATAAAACATTTATTAGTATTATATCATATGTACCTGGTTTACTTACAGAAATGTGAGTACAGCATAGATACCTTGTATTGTGTTTCATAGGGTAATATTTTGACTTTTTATCATACAACGAACAGAACATTTGATGTTCTAAGGAAATGTTACTCTATTTAATTGAACACCGAAACAAACGGTCAAACCTGCTCAAGCGACCACCTGAATTAAGAGACTACCTGTCAGAAATGCCCACAACTCCTCCCAAACTACCACCAGTTTAAAGATACAACCTGTATTAGGAGGCCGCCTGTACTAAAAGACCATTTTTGACCATCCACTTAAGACAGGTTAACTGTGTTTCACTCATTTATTTAAACATAATTTATAACATTGGCATGCATTGTAATCAACATGTTGATTTTCCCTTGTGAGAAGGCTCTTCCTCTCAGACCAGGGGTGAAGAAATACCCACTATCATCTATCCAACAAATCAGGCGTGATGGTGCCCTGCAACAGATTAAGCAATTTGTAGTTGTCTGCTAGTCAACTGTGTGGCCAGTTTTAATGGCTAGATGGGTGGCCAATTATAATGATAACCTGTGTGGCCAATTTCAATGATAAATTATGTTGTCAATTCTAATGGTCAGCTTTGTGGCCAATTATACTGGTAAGCTGTGTGGCCAATTTCTAATGGTAAGATGTATGATTAATTCTAGTGGTCAGTGGTATGACCAATTACAGTGTAAATGATATGGTCAATTCTAATAAATTCTAATATTGTGGGGCCAGTTATAATGATCATATGTGTGGCCAAATTGGCAACTGTATGGCCAATTCTAATGGTCAATTGTAAGGCTATTTCTAATGGTCATGTGTATGGTTAATTGTAATGGTCAACAGTGTGGTGAATTTTAATGGTAATGTAAATGGCCATTTTCAACTGTGTGGCTAATTATGATGGTCAGTTGTGTTATAAATTGTCATGTCAGGTGTATGGTCAATGATAATGCTCAGCTGTATGGCCAATTGTAATGGTCAGGTATATGGCCAATTACAATGGTCAGGTGTATGGCCAATTCTAATAGTCAGGTGTATGGCCAATTCTAGTGGTCATGTGTATGGCCAATTCTAAAGACAATATGTATGGCCAATTTTAATGGTCAGGTGTATGACCATTTTTAATGGTTAGTCATGTATTAATTACAAGTGTTCAGTTGTGTGATAATTTCTAATGATCAGTTGTGTGGTTTACCAATGTTGTCTGCAGTGTCTTGCTTATCCTTATTGTACAAAAACCTCTTAACAACAACCAGACCATGAAATAGAGTCGATGACATCACCACTGATTTGTATGTGTAATATAGTTGTATCTTTAACTATCAAGTTTCCTGGCCTAGTCCTGGTAGTGCAATATGACACATGGTGACTGCCTTCCAGTGATTAACATCAACTGTCATGTGTGAGTCTCTCCACACTCAGTGACAAACAGCAGAAGGAGGTGACGATCAGTCTCCAAGTTCCATCTTTTGTTGGACACTCTTCGTGCTTGTCTTCCTGGGAGGGAGCATCAGCCTGAGAGAGACTGCCTTGCTGGTGGACAACTAGGTAAAGTGATTGAAGCTTTGGGTGGTGGTGTTGATGGAAGAGACAAGATGTGACGTGGGTTGACGAGTGGAGTGACAAGAGCTCTAGTGAGCCAACTTTGTAACATCTTTCTCAATGTAGCAATCACTAATTACAATAACGGAAACATTTGTGAAATTGTTTGTTAAAATAAAAATTACGGCTTGCATATCAGTAATATTACATATCATCATATGATGTAATTCAGTGAATCTAGTTTGTTTTTGTAGGTTTCTGCCACATAAGAGACATACTGTGCGCTTCATGTCGAGCTGTATGTGTATTTGTCCAATAGAATCAGTTACCATTGAAACATGAAAACTTGGATTATTAATGTATTCATTCCACTCATCACATGTGACATACCGGGGGTACATTTAGTTATCTTACTAACTTCAACAGTTTGCTAACTGAAACAGTTTACTTCGGCTGTTAACCTCGGTATACACATTTATAATGCTATGCAACTTTTGGACAGCCTTTTGGATAAACTATGTAACTACATATTCACCAAAAATAATAATTAAATATTTGAGTCCATTTATTAACAGTAAAAATAAATCTTTAAATTTATTTTTCATATAATAAAGTTAATTAGTCTATGTATAAACGGTTTTCTTATAAATTGTAATGTGGACATGTATTTAAGTTGTCATTAGGAGTTGTTTGAATGTGTGTAATCTGCCTGTACTGGACACCAAAGTGCCCAGCCCAGCCAGTTAGATAGGAACTAGATCACTTGTAACATTAGATAGAAATATGACCTAACTTAATAACTGGGTGTAACCAGACAACCAGAGCTGGACACAGCAGTGATGTTGACGCCTGCTCAGCTCAGCTCACACGTCAGTGTCATAAACAATCAGACTTATATACAGGGGACAATAGGAATGTAAATTTTATGTATTTCACTAGTATTGTTAGTTACATATTGTACTGATGTAGCATTGTTTTTAAGGTAACTGCTTTTAATCCAAGTAAATTGAGTAAGGGAGATAATCATTGCGCTGCTCAATTGTTGATACTTTAAAGGTGACTGTCACATTAAAACACTTTTGTAGATTAAGTTATTTATTTTGTAGAGAATTATTTGATTATACACAACCGGCTGATATGGCTAGTGTGCAGATACATACACGGAGAGAGGAAGTTATCAGCAGACTCTTACATACACACATGCATAACATTTATAGTACACTGTATATAATATTCATATAGATACATATACTTCATGACGGCAGAGAGCATATAATTTAAGTACAAAACAAGACATGGTTTGGGTGAACTCGTAGATCGTTTAATGCTAGAACATCACTTGTTCAATAAAAACATACAATTAAATACAGATGAAAAGGTCTCCCAAACACACCCAAAAAAGAGAATTATTTGCTTAATAATGGGTTCATTTGTGTAAAACTGCAACTTTGATTATTACTGTGTGTTTGAGTCCTGCCTCGGTGGAGCACCTAGAAGCAGCCAGAGAGAATGACCAGGGGACAAAGAGAGTGGTGTTGGTTAACGTTATGTAACATATAAAACCTGAAAACAGTAACATATAGAAAATCATGTGAAAAAGATCGTACGTTATCTAAAATCAATACATACTTATTTAAATACTGTCTCCATATTGGATATGGATAATAAAATGGTGAAATAAAATGTGTTGCCTTGATAGTCATTGTGACACACCTGCCATGTACTGGGACAACAGACATACTTAGTCATTGTGATACACCTGCCATGTACTGGGACAACAGGCGTACTTAGTCATTGTGATACACCTGCCATGTACTGGGATGACAGGCGTACTTAGTCATTGTGATACACCTGCCATATACTGGGACAACAGGCGTACTTATTCATTTTGATACACCTGCCATGTACTGCGACAACAGGCACACTTGGTCATTGTGATACACCTGCCATATACTGGTACGACAGGCGTACTTAGTCATTGTGATACATCTGTGATACACCTGCCATGTATGGGATGACACATGTACTTAGTCACTGTGATACACCTGGACGACAGACATACTTAGTCATTGTGATACACCTGCCATGTACTGCGACAACAGGCGCACTTGGTCATTGTGATACACCTGCCATATACTGGGACGACAGGTGTACTTAGTCATTGTGATACATATGTGATACACCTGCCATGTATGGGATGACACGTCTACTTAGTCAATGTGATATACCTGACATGTACTGGGACGATAAGCATACTTAGTCATTGTGATACACCTGCCATGTACTGGGACGACAGTCGTACTTAGTCATTGTGATACACCTGCCATACTACACAGCCATACTTAGTCAGCACTTGACAGTGATTTTATTAATTATTAATCAGTATTAATTGAATGTCACTGGGAGCACTGAAGCCGGGATTATGCAGTGGAGTTAGAGTATCTATGTGACACTCAGAAAGTAATGATTTTACAAGCATTTTTTAGTGCAGTGTAAATAAATTAAAAAAAAATATTGTTTTTATTAACCAAGCAGATACACCATAGTCTTATTTCTGCTGTAGGCCTATGCTATGTAATGGAATCTACCAACCAACTTCGGCCCCCCTCATATACAACAGCTTCCAATGCCACTGGGTAATTCTAAATATATCTTCATGTAATGTTTGGGTTTGTATATTGTTTTCAGGAGGTTGTTGGACGACTGAGCAAGGAAGAAGAAGACAGACTGCGAAGTATGTCCCTTCAGGAAAAATGGCGCATCATCTTCAATAAGGTTTGCCACATTCCATCTTCAAACCATCTTCGGGAGGGGGGGCATTCAGGCAAGCAGGCAGTCAAGCGGTCGGTTGGCAGGCAGGTTAATTGTTAACATATATAGCATGTTGATTACTGAATTCCATACACATTACTCTATATAAAGTTTATTAAATCTCAATTGTTACGTCTCCACGTCCTCCTGCAGCAAACCCGATCCCCTCTGCTGGAAGTCACGCACTATGTGGAGAACTTACGCAAGCATGTTGGTCTGCACCATCGGAAGTTGTCTGTCAGAAGGATGGCAAAGGAAGGCATTGCACCTCTATCACAGCTCCTCAGTAAACTCAAACTTGACCTGAAGATGTCCTATGACAGGTTTGTGTAATGTTTTCTATTTTCTTAATTTCTCTAAGATGTAATCATTGTAATAATTTTTTTTTTTTTAAGTTTACACACACACACATTGATTGTTATATAAGATAACTAGGCAAAAGTGTTAATAGCGTTACATAAGATAATAATGTTATAGTATATAGAGTTGAACAATGTTTGCCAGATTTTGACAAGACCCAGTCAAAACTAATTTATTAGTTACCTAAACTAAATAACACATTCGCACAAACGAGCTGGCATGTCATGGTCAATACTAGGTTCAATGTTTTGTGAAATGAGCCTAAAATGAGACAAGTGAATTGAGGAACCTTTAAGCTGTTGTTGGTGGCCTGTGGAGGTGACACCTCAGTGACCTCACCTGTCATCAGCCAGGTGTTCATATGGGTTGTGTGGCTTGTCATTGATATCAGTGCAGTCTCAGCAACTTGTTTGAACAGCAGATGGAAGGTGTATGTAAGCTTTGGATGCGTGGACAGTTGGACATACACATTCTCATACATTATATGATACATACATGCAAACATGCATGCTTGCACACATGCTAGTGCAAGCACGCATGCATGCATGACGCACGCATGCACGCACACATGCACAGCCACACTTTTACATAACATAATTTTATTTCCGGATAGAAACGCCATATCATTGTACTCTTTCAGATAAACCTTCCAATGAAATGTAGATAGTGAATTTTTTTAATTATGAAACAACATCTTGCACATAGTGCAGTGGTCACCTATGAATGTTAAGTCAGTGCTGACCATAGAATAAGCTAAACAGTGATGTGAGAACACACATGGTACATAATGGATCATTTCATGAATCATTTGAACAATAATACAGTAGACAGTTTTCTGAAGTCTAATACAGTAGACTGTTTTCTGAAGTCCTATTGCCTAATCCCATTGTTGCTAGCTGTTTGCCAAGTATCAATTGAAGCATCCTCTTTATTCAACTGGCAATGATACCTCGCTAAATAATGTAAACAGTGCTGTGCCCTGTAACAAGTGCTATACCCTGTAACGAGCTTCCTTCAAATCCCCTGTTAGAAACCCTTGGCTGCAGCACTGCTAGAATCTAAGTCAACAGTGTCAATTATTAATTAAAAGTGAATTAATTCTGGCTGTGATACATGTTGACTTACGTAGTTGAGTTATTATGGGAGTCTGTGCTACATGACTGTACAGACAGGTCAGGCTAGGCATGAGGCAATCTGATGTATAGTTACATAACATGTCCTAGCTAGAAAAACTCTAGGTAGAGTGACTGGTTGACTGTAGAGCTGACAGTGTTTCTCCTAGTTCATGGCATCATGGGATGTTTCTCCTAGTTCATGGCATCATGGGATGTTTCTCCTAGTTCATGGCATCATGGGATGTTTCTCCTAGTTCATGGCATCATGGGATGCACACAACCATTTACTAATTAATGAAGGTTAATGTATTTATTACTGCTTCTCTGAGGTGGGGCGGAGATCAGGGCATGTTCCCAAAGACATGCACGCACGGCGCACGCACGCATGAACTCGCACATGCACACACATACACTGTGCCTCTCATTCCCCCATCTCCCTTCACTCTCTCCGCCTCACATAAACTCTATCAGCCTTTTCTTGCTCCCATCCATTGTTCTCCTTGCTGCCTCCCTCTCTCAACTCCCTCACCCCATCGCTCCATACCTTACTCTTTTATCTAACTCATTATCTGCATACCTCCTTTCAACCCCTTACCCTATTCTTGACACACTTTCCTTTGTTTTCCCACCGATTTCGTACCCTATTCTCATCATCGTTTTTACCCACTTTCTATACTTTTCAATATCTTTCCCAAACTGCCACCCTCCCTCCCTATTTTTTTTCCTCCCCTCCCTCCCTCACTCCCTCATTCCATCCTCCATAATCCTAGGGTTGAAAACAATAACATTGTCACACAGGAAATCATCTCCAAATCTGCTATGTTAATCCCCAAACGTGAATCAGAGAGTTTGTAGATTTTTCCTTCAGCGAGGTTGTCTTTGTCTGCTGTCAACATCTGTTCTTGCAGTCCCCAGTGTCTCCTCAATCAGGCATAACAGTCACACGGCCCTTCTGATCAGTGATGCACCCAGTGATTTATTGACAGCTGTTGTATCGTTTCTTACAGTCCAACCATGAATCACAGATGATGGTTATTACCTTGCTACCTGTGTCTGTAGCACAGTTCAGTGGTGCATGTTGCCACAGTGTATTGTCACGAAGAAACATGAGGCTCATTACAAATGCAGTTCATTGTTTAGTGATGACGCAATTGAGTATCGGAACAAATTATCTTATGCTCAAAACATAATTAACACATCTAATATGGTTGGTCTACACAATGTGTACTCTCAGTAAGAAGGTAAATGACTTCCATGTCCTTCAGGAGCTTGTTGCATGTCAACAAGATTTATCAAGATTGCCATCCCAAACAACAAGTTCCAGATGGCAAAGTGGACAAGGAAGCCATTGGCTTATCGAGAGTCCCAAAATTTTCTCATCTATGTGTAGCCCATCCTTATCAAATATCTGTCAATTCTATTTTTAAACATATTCACACTACTAGCATTAACACAATCAATTGGAAGTTTGTTCCATTCATTTATCACCCTCTGTGAGAAAGAGTACTTTCTCATGTCCAACCTACACTGCTCCTTAACTAATGCTGCTTTGTGTCCTCTGGTTCTACTGCCTTCTTTAAGTTTGAAGAACATATTCCTATCAACATCCTCATAACCGTTCACTATTTTAAATACTTCTATTTGGTCTCCTCTTAGTCTCCTGGTCTCTAGTGTTGTCAAACCACATTGTAATAAGTGACTTTCGTAACTAAGGTCTCTCAATTCTGGAATCATTTTGGTTGCTCTTCATTGTATTCTTTCTAGCTTGTCTATGTCCTTTTTACGATACGGCCTCCATGTTTGAATACAATATTCCAAATGTGGTCTAACTATTGCTTTGTACAGGGGTACAATTAGCTGTTTCTTGATAACATGATAGTTATCCTAATTAGCCCTAGAATTTGATTTACTTTTGAAGCAGCAATCCCACATTGCTCTGAAACTTTCATGTCAGCACTAAATGTTACTCCTAAGTCCTTTTCTTTTGTGGTTCTACCTAGTACAGCATCCCCCATTTTATATTCTTCATCCATGTTTCCATGCCCTATGCGTATACATTTACACTTCCCAAAATTGAATAACATTTGCCATTTTTCTGACCATTTAACTAATTTATCTAGATCATCATGTAAACTTTGTTTATCTGTATCATTTGTAACCTTTCTGAATACTTTTGTGTCATCTGCAAATTTGAGTACTTTGCTAGATATGTCATCTTCTAGATCATTTATATATATTAAAAACAGTATAGGGCCTAATACTGATCCCTGTGGTACCCCACTCAAAACCGATTTCCAGTTTGAAATCTCACCATCTACTATTACTCTCTGTCTTCTGTGTGTAAACCACTTTTCTATCCAGTTGATTACATCATTACCTATACCATGGGCTTTTAGTTTAAGTATCAATCTTTGGTGTGGCACTTTATCGAAAGCTTTCTGAAAATCTAAGTAGACAACATCCACTGGTGACCCGTCATCTACCCACTTTGTAATTTCTTAAAAAAAACACAAGAGATTGGTTAGACATGACCTTGCTTTTAGGAACCCATGTTGAGATGTATTTATTAAATTATGTTTTACAAGGAATTCCACCATGTGGTCTCTAATTAATGTTTCGAGTAATTTACATACAACTGATGTTAAACTCACTGGTCTGTAATTTTCTGGCTTGTTCCTCGATCCCTTCTTAAATAGTGGCGTAATGTTTGCTTCTTTCCATTCTGATGGAACTATTCCTTCTTCTAGTGACAAGTTAAACAATTTTGCAAGTGGTATACTAATTTGCTCAACAATTTCCTTAAGCAGTTTTGGTGGTATCCCGTCAACTCCAGGTGATTTATTATCTTTCATCTTCTTAATTTTGTTTGCTATCATTACAGGAGTTACAAATAACTGTCGTAAATGTTCTGATTTATTTCCCTCAAATTTAGTAAATGGAACTGGAAGAGAGCTCATATCTTCTGTGGTAAATACTGAGCTGAAATACTCATTCAGGACCTCTGCCATTTGAAACCCCTCTGAAATTATGTTTCCCCTGTTGTTTTCCAGTGGTTCGACCTTACCTCGAACGTTCTGTTTACTCCTTACATAAGCATAGAAACTCTTGCTGTCATTTTTTATGTTACATGCTAGTTTTTGCTCATAGCTTCTTTTAGATTGTCTGATTTAAGTTGTAGCTGCATTAAGTGCCTCTTTGTATTTTGCATAGTCTTCTTCCTTTCTGGTACGCCTATAAACCCTCCACATAGTTTGTTTTAGCATTATTTTTCTAATAGCCTCTTTTGACAAGTGTTTCTTTCTACACCGTTTTCCTTGTTTTTGGAAGGGAACAAATTTATCGATGATATTCTCAATTTCATATTTTAGAATATTCCAACATTCAATTGCGGTCTTATTCATCAGCATGTTATTCCAATCTAGCTTTGCTAAATATTTTCTCATATCTTTGTAGTTACCTTTGTGGAAGTTTCTCTTGTACGTTTTCTTATTTTTACTTTCTGATTTTACATTGATGTCAAAATGTATTTGATTGTGGTCACTGTTACCCAATGGTTCATGTATTTTTACATTGTCGACTAATTCTTTTTGTGATGATAAAACTATATCTAATACATTTTCTCCCCTGGTTGGTTCTAGTACGTGCTGAGTAAGAAAGCTATCCTGGATTAAAAATAGAAATTGTTGGTCCTCAATCCCTGTGCTCTCTAGAGAATTCCATTGTATGTGTCCATGGTTAAAATCTCCCATTATGATACATTCCCCTTTACTAACTTCCTTTATAGCGTTTTTTATTTTTGTGTTATCCTCTTCGTTTATGTTTGGACTTCGGTAAACTAATCCAATAGTTAATTTTGAATTTCCTGAAACTATTTTGCACCAAACAGCTTCATCGTAATCTGCTTCGCTTTCTAATTTTATTTCATAAGCCTGAATAGATTCTTTAACATATAAAATAACTCCCCCTCCCCTTCTTCCTATTCGATCTCTACTAAACATTACGTATCCTGTCAATCCTAATTCAGCATCTGTAATGTCTGTGTTGGCCCATGATTCAGTTATACCAATTATGTGAGGGTCAATATCTTCTACCATAATGTTTAATTCGTTTTTCTTATTTACTATACTCCTAGCATTTAAACACATGCATCTATAACCTGCTTCAGACATTTTTTTCGGACATTTTGTTATTGGCTTATCTGTACTAGCGGCCTCTTGTCCTGCTTGAGGCATCTCTAAGTAACCCCCTGCACTTCTAGTTTAAATAGTGTTGACTACCAAAAATATTCGTTATGCTACCCATGCCACTGTCTACTGTTGCTGCTAGCCCTTCCGCAAATACTGCTGCCCCCTTTCCACTTAGATGCAGCCTGTCCTTCATGTACATATCAGCCCTTCCAACAAAACTTCCCCACAAATCCACAAAACCCACTTCCTCTTCCCTTCCCCCTTCTCGACTAGCGTGTTAATTGCCATCCCCCGGCAATTTTGATATCTATGACCCCTCCTTCCTATAACTGGTAGAGTCCCTACGTGTACTAAAACAGATCCACCCTTGCCCAAACCCACAATGTTTTCTACCCTCTCAGTTATTGCCTCTATTTTGGCCCCAGGCAAGCAAACTACAACGTCCTCTCCCTTGTTTAAGACTCTGTCGGTCTTCCTAACTATTGAGTCCCCCACAAACACCCTCGCTCTTTTTCTCACCCCCTCTATCACTGCCTCTCCATCACAGTCTGTCCTGCAGCCTTGTCACTTGGTGGCAGACTGTTATCAGGCTCTCTCTCACGCATCAATATTTCACCTTTCCCTTCTGTCTCCTGGCTAACTTGTGCTCCCGTCACATTCCCTCCCGTCTCCCTCACTCCCATCGCCTTAACTATCATCTCCTTCCCCCCGACTCTTTCGCTACTGTCTCCCCCACTCCCCTTTCCTTCGATCCACTTGTCTTCCCTCCCATTTCTTTCCTTCTCATCTCCTTTTGTCCTGTCTCCCTATGTCCCGTCTCCTTACGTCCTGTCTCCCTACGACCTGTCACCTTACCTCCTCTCAACCTCCTGTCATTGACAGTCATCCTCATTAAGCCGTTGCTGTTGCAGCTTTGCGTTGGACTTTGTGGCTGCCCCCAACAATGGAGCCTGGCTGCTCCTGGACATCCTGAGAGAGATCCAATTGGACCAGAATGCAATGAACTCTTCTACCAAAGCCAAGGATGAACAGTACAGACAGACACTGGTAAGAACAAGACCTAGCATTAGAGTGCACTTTCCTTGACATCTGTACGATTGACAAAACAGTTAAACTCCAGGATATGCAGACATATTGTACTTTGCTTTATTTGTAAATACAGTTTTTTTTTTTAATACATTGCAAACTATGAAGACATTAAGTTTTAATTAATATGTAATTTGATTCCTGGTGTCCACTTGTCCTGGTGTTTACTTGTCCTGATGTCCACTTGTCCTAGTGTTCACTTATCCTGTTGTCCACTTGCCTTGGCGTCCACTTGTCCTGGTTTCCACTCATCCTGGTGTCCACTTGTCCTGGTGTCAACTTGTCTTGATGTAAGCAGGAGGTTACTGAGAAGATGTGACATGTTGCTTGCAGATAAATGAATTTGACTGCTTGCTCTGTCTCAAGTACGCGGCCAAAGTGGAGGTGAGTGGAACACATCTGTGCCGAGGCTGTGTAGTCAAATCAATACACAAACTAATTTGTCATAATACAAACATTGTAACAAATACTTGTAAAGTGGCACATAATTGATTATATGAGGGCACCAAATACAGATGGAAGGAAATACCATAATATCCCAAGTCAGTAAATACAAAGAAAACTCAAGAGTAGCCACTAGCTAATGGTTAGCTAACAGGTAGCTAATGGTTAGCTAACAGATAGCTAATGTCTTGTTGACTCTAAGGAAAACTACACATTCAGGATGAGTGTAGATTAGAGTACCAGTAGTGAGTTAAATTAGAGTACCAGTAGTGAGTTAAATTAGAGTACCAGTAGTGAGTTAAATTAGAGTACCAGTAGTGAGTTAAATTAGAGTACCAGTAGTGAGTTAAATTAGAGTACCAGTAGTGAGTTAAATTAGAGTACCAGTAGTGAGTTAAATTAGAGTACCAGTAGTGAGTTAAATGTTAATTCACAACTGTGAGCAGTTAACTTTGTACACAGTTCCAAGCCATGAGTTAGCAGTGCAGGTGACTGTCATCAACTAACTAGCCCGTCCACACTTGGACACGCTGTTAGAATGTTAGTGGGAAGGAGATATTTTTTACTTGTGATGGCATAAAGATAAAAACCAACTTCCAGGAGGGCTTGACCAAGTTGGTGCGCTGCAGTGCGGCCGTTGAGACAGTCGCTGTGGGCCTCATGAGCAGCTTCAACAAGACCCGTGTCGTCGCACTTCAGGTGGCTCAAGTGTCCTCTTTGTACATATAATAATAGTAATCATAACTTATAATAATAATAATGTATTTCCTTTGTTATCATAATATTGAATAGAAGTACAATATTTACTAAATATGTGTTTATTAAAATTATATGAGCACATTAAATTTAAGGTCAGAAAATATTTTAAAGAAACTAAAAATCAATGTTTACAAAAATAAAAATGAGCAAAATGTGTAAAATATTTCTTTATAGTTCCTACATGAGTTCTGAATCTCATCTTATTAGTAAGTAATCTGAATTGACAGCATTGTGGCAAGTTTGAAGTCTTTGGACACAGTATAGTGATATGCAATTTGACAATTCAGTCTTCATAAAGCCAGGGTGTTGTCAAGAAAATATTGATCATTTGTCGCACCAAAGTAGTAGTTATGAATTTTTTAAAGTTAGAGTAATATAATTGTGATGAAACTGGGTCCCGGAACATTTGCTGTGATGGCTTCCTACATGTAATAAGTAGATAGTGTCCTAACAATAGCTGAATGATTCTTGACCGTGTGTGTCCAGCTGATCACGGCCATCTGTGAGGTGCCAGGCGGGTTCTACCAAGTGATGGATGCGCTGACCAAACTAAGGATCAACTTTGGAGAGACGGTCAGATTCAAAATGTTGGTCAACATGCTCACTAACCCTGATTGTGTGCAGTTTCAGGTAAGTGTTGTACAAATACAAACACACACAGCTACAACACACACCTTCCAGTAATGTAAGCATTTCCATAACTGATGCCTATCTATGGTGTACTTTGTATAGCAGGGATGAATGAGCTCTGCGGAAACGCGAATTTCCCCATTTTTGGAATCTAATTGGGTCATTCCTGTAATTCATCCAGATCCAAGGATAAATTTTGGGGGGATTTATATATAGGGGGGGTGGCAAACCCAAGTAAACATCAAAAACAATTACTTCGACCATAAATTGTCATTCTTGTTCCAAACATAGTGTTGTAATATGCCCTCTGATTGGTCAAAAGATATCATTCGGCTGGAAACCCCCAAGTGCCTGGCATTAGCATTATGAAAGCGTCTTGGATAATTCAAATTTAATGGCGTCAATATATCTAGTTTTCATTTGGGAACTCCTGGGAAACCCCAAATCAGTGCCTGGCGACTTCACTGTTGGCTAATATCAAGTTGTTTCCTGGCTTGACAGAGGTGACCTACAGTGGTGTGTAGCGGAGCATGTCGAACTAACGTAGATGGTAGGCTCAACTTTGCTCTACCATAAACAAAATAAAGATTTATAATCAAAGTTCTTTAGTCTGGTTCTGTTTTAAACTGATAATGCACATATTTTATATGCATTATTGTTATGGAAGAGTTATCTTTCAAACAGGTTTTGGTCTCGCTGTTTCATTTATTGCCTTCCAATGTTCCCTCTAGGTGCAAACATAGTGTTCTCGCTTAGTGGATAGACAAGAGACCACAGAATGGCGTGTTTGTTGGAGGCCTGTGCTTGTATTAAACTTCTACATCATGAAGCTTCTGGATAAAATCAACGAGGTTTGTTTCTGGAAAGTTGATGAAATGCTCAGAAACAAATTTCGAGCAGACTGGTTAAAGAAAACTGTCGAAATAGATGTTGGTAGCATCAACAAAATAACTGTGACAATCAAGGACTTTCTAAAAAAACAGATCAGCCAGGTGTCGTGTTTTGTGTGTTTTGCAATGACACAGTGAAGTATGGTGGGCGTGGTTTTGTGTCAATAAAGGATCACGTTCTTACTGATAAACACTGTATGGTGACGCGTTTGCGGTGGACGAACACCAATATATGCCTTTGGACCACCTACTTCAATGGTTACATCCAGCACTATGTCTATGGTGCAGAACCAGGCCCCATTCATCCCTGTTTCAAATTGAGTGGTCAATCAGCAAGTATGACACTTAAATTGTAAGGTAACATAATTATGGGAAATGTGATTCTTTATTTTACTGTACTGTAGACAAGCTACAACTAGTCAATTTTAGTGATATGTTGACTTAAGTTTTACAGTATAATAGCTGCATTTGTGTAATACTGTGTTGGGTGTAGCACATGTTATTTTATTATCACTAACATTGATCACTTGGGTGTATTGTAACATTGATCACTTGGGTGTATTGTAACATTGATCACTTGGGTGTATTGTAACATTGATCACTTGGGTGTATTGTAACATTGTTGATAGTTGCTTAGAAAATGCTAATCTCATGTTGGGTAATAAATACTAATATGGATAGCTATAGTGATTATTTTGAAGTTAGCTATGTTGTGAATCTTATGTCATGTGGTAGTGGAAATTGTGATTTAATCATTCAGGCACATATCCTTGGTATTTTGGCCGAGCACTCTTTGCCATTCAGCGTGGCACTGGTGTTGATAAACATGGGAAAAGAACTGGACAAAGAACCGAAGTCACTTGGAAGTCTGACCATGGATCGCACCATTGCCATACATGTTAAGTCTCCTGGAGTTGCCGGGAGACTCCCAGAAATCTATAAAATCTTCAGGTCTCCCGCACAGGAGAACAAATCTCCCGGATTTCTAAGACTAAGGATATAACAAGTAGTGTTTTTGTGGCCTCACTCCAATTTATGCACAATTCTCCGAGACCCCGAGACTCTCCGATTTATGCATAAATCTCCTGCATTTACTTTTCTGAAACTTAATATGTATGCCGTTGGATCCTACAAAATGCGATTTGGTGTGGCCAAAACATACAGAGAAAAAACATTGGCAAGCATCCATAATTGTTTCTTTAGCATGAACATTGATGAGTCGACAAGTGCTAATCTGCATCGGGTCTTAGCAATGCCTGTTAGCTATTACTCAGGCGATGCAAAGAAAGTTGTGGAGCATTTGGAGTCTATTAATGGAAATCGGGTAAACACTTGTTGCACTGTTTGAGGAAATCACTGAAATCTTCAAAACGGAATCCCATGGGTAAACTTGATGTCAATCCTCACGGACTCTTGTGCTGTCTAAGTGAGGTTTAGAGAAGAGGTTGTGGGATGTAATGGCACTACACATTCTCAATATCAATGACGATACATGCCATCATATTCATAGCGTAGTACAGAAATTCTGCAAACCCTTCAACAACTGTGTAGAAAGGCTATTTATGGGTCTCCATATGGATTTCAAGTGGTCAACTGATCTTAGGAAAGTGCTTGTGGAAATTAGTTTTGTCTGTCATCTTATGATGTCATCATCAGCACCCAGCATATGTTGGATGCATACACTATCTTCTACTTGTCTTATGATGTCACCATCAGCACCCAGCATATGTTGGATCCATACACTATCTTCTACTTGTCTTATGATGTCACCATCAGCACCCAGCATATGTTGGATCCATACACTATCTTCTACATGGCATTTGTGCCAGTAACAGAAAAGGTACTGTACACATGTGATGCAGTGGAAGTGTACAAGAAGAGAAAGGTTAATGAAGGCAGATACAGGAAAGTCAAGAAACTGACCAAAAATGGTACCAAATGTAAGAACAGAATCATTGAGTAGCTCTTCGTTAAAAGCAAGAAAACAAAGCTAATTCTGCACTTTTACAGTGCTATGCTGCACCTCCTTAAGCTGTATGTGGTACTGTTTGAGATGAAGACCCTTTTGATCCACATCCTCAATGACAAATAAATTGAACTGTTTACGGATTTCTTGGCCTGCTTCATGAAGCCAGAAGAGGTGACCAAACGATCAACAACACAGCTCCAGAGCTTGGACGTAAGCTGGCAGTGAAGAGACGATTGTCATAAGACACAACAGATCACTGACAGAATACCTATAACCAGCTATAATGATCAACAATGTTTTGAGATAATTTTTCTCAATAATAAACTGTGTTGAATTGTCTCAGTAGAAAGCTGATTTTTTCTTTTTGTTACATTATAAAGTAGGAACATAGCCCAACAGTTCTCAAAAGGTTAACTACAATTATGTTTTTGAGCATAGGGTATCTTGTGATTGCCAGTTACACAACTGATTTCATTATCAACAAATAAAATATTTCTTTGCAAGAATTGGTCCAACTTCATTGAATAATTCCAAAAGAGCTCCAAAGCTCTTGAAATATTAATAATTATGAAGTTTAACTATATAAACTCTCAACAGTTTGACAATACCAATTATATATTTTGGGGGTTGCATGGTTGAGAAACAAATGGAAATAATATTTCAGATGTTACTCCCTATCATGCTAGAATGGCTGAGAAAAGCTCTGAGAGCACCAAATAAAAAAATGGCTTACAACACTCCCCCCAAACCCCAGGCTGGAAAGTACCTTGCTCTGGTCGTACCTTGTTCCACTCGAACCTTGCTCCTCTTGTACCTTTCTCTGCTCGATCTCGTAAGTTTTCAGCAGTTTTGATGAAATGCCACTCTCATCCCTGACATAGACATATTTTCCTTGTACAGTCTTTGTTTGTATTACGGAGTTTTCAACATACTATCAGACAAATACACCAAACCCTAGCCATGTATTCTCAGAAAGATATATACTGTACACTTACATTTGTTATTGTTTCAACATAAATAGAAAAGTAACTTATAAACAATGACATACACATTTAAAAACATTTGCTTTACAGGTCATGAACCAGAATCACACAACATGAGTTTGTTGGTTTCAGACGGTGTGTGTGAGATTTTTCAACACTCTGTGGAACTGCATGGAGAACTCAAACGCCAAGGTCTACCTTCAGTATGAGCTTGAAGTGGCTGGCTTTGACCCAGACCTCCTTGTTCAGGTTAGTCCAACTTCTACACTCCAGCAGTCTGCATATGACACTGAATTACAAATATTACATTACAATGTATAATTGTGTGTGTGTGTGTGTGTATATATATATATATATATATATATATATATATATATATATATATATATATATATATATATATATTGTGCATACCCCACAGCCTACGACTACGATGGACAGTTGATGATATATAATGCAGTACAGTGAAGAAGTCTTATTGGAAGTTTTTAATTTATGGGTTGCTGGTTGTGGTTATATATTTTGTATTTCCCTGTCCTATATGATATTTGGTCTTGCTCTAATATAAGCATCAGTCGAATCAAGTATTTCATCAACCTTGCTAGTGTGTATGCTGACAACGATTATGTTGTCATTGCTGTTTCTTTTCTTATGCAGCCAGCAGGACTCTTTAATGTGGTATGTGTATGGCTGTTGTCAGTTCTTACTTGCTGCAGTTATTCCAAAAAGTACCAACAACTGAAACTGCAGGTGGTAGTCCATCCCTCCTCTCGCTCCCTCTTTTTATCCTTCCCCATCTCTTCCTCTCTCCCAAATTGTCAGCATAAATCTCTCATAGATTCAATCCATGATCCCATGTTTGTCTTCCGCCATTCCTAGTTCCCTCCCAGTCACCTCCCCTTTCCACGTCCCTTCTTGTATTTTCCCACAATGTGTGTTGAGCTGTTACGACATTGCTGGGAATCGACACCATTTTCCCCTGAAGCCTTTTTGTTTCAACTGACAAAGCATCAGCCATTGGTTGACATTCAACTAAATATCGCATGACCTCACATTACTACTACCCGGTAGTCACCTGACATCACATGATGCGCTGTATCGTGCCCATGCATGTTGTATATGCATCAGTTCTACGCCTCCTCGCATTAGAAACATCCTGTGTGCCTACTGTTGTGTACAGTCATGTATGTGTGTTTTTACAAATATATGGGTGTCATGTATAAATATAATTTGGATGTTGGTAAATAATGTAAACACTGGTACAGAAAAAACAACATTTGATAGTAAACTGTTTTGAAATAAAACAATGGAAAATAGACCTATCATAAATCTCATGAGTTTATTATATAAATTTATAAATCAGCCAAATATCATGTTATCTTGTCTCATCACAATGACCTTGACCTTCAGGACATCACAGAGACTGATCCAGAGATGGTGGAGCTGCAGAAAGAAGTAGAGACGTGGAGGCGGAACTACATCAACGTGAATGTGACGCGGCAGGAGGCGAACGCACTGGAGAGCAGGAACACGCAGCTGAGGCAGGAGATCGACAGACTCGGGCACACGGTCAAGGTCAGTGGGCAAGGTCAATCTGATCTCTTAAAGCAAAACCTTCCTGAAACAGGGGAACATACTATATTAAATAGATGTAATTGACATTGACAACTTGGGACCAACTGTTGCTTTGTACTCCACACTGTAAGTTGCTTTGTATTTGTCATGTATTATGACACCACCACAATTATCTTAAGAGGTACTACGCATGGTCATTGTATCCAGTTTCAAATGAATTTAAAATGATGGTTGATGGAATGACAGGAAAGTAGCCCAATTACCAGGTAATATGTTTGAGACAGGAGTGGGAAGAGTCGAAGGAGGCATGGCAGGGGGCGGAGGCAAGATGGAAGGAGAAGTGTGAGAACTACAGGGAACGAGCTGCAGAACTACAGGACACAGTCAGTAAACTGACAGTGAGTGTCTTATTGCTGGAGCCACTGCTTCGTCTCTATGCTCATACTCTGAGCTCTGTATCAATTGGCACTTAAGTAGTAACTTCAAAGTGAAGTATCTAACAGTGTACATCAAGCAGAAAATTAAAAGCAGGCTAACATGATAATACCTATGCAGTCTTTAACTTTAAAATGGCAGCTGAAGATTATGTCAATTTTCATAGTTGGTAAAGTCACATGGACAATGGAAGAGCAGAAAGGGTTGTTTTACATAACTCCAATGATCATTCATGCATAGAGTGAGAGTGGCTTAGAATTATATTTCTAGTTGTATTTATATTTTGTGCACTTTAAATGAGGTATTGTTACTCAAGCCAAATATCAACATAATCTAGTTTCTATGATTATGATAGTGAATTTCTACTTACTGCAATTATGCATGGATTTTACAATGTCAGTTTGTTGTAACTTGTTTATTTATCAACGTATTATGTTACATATACTGATGAAATTAATATATTTAGATTTAGCCGTACAGGTAGCTCATATGCAGACAAGAAGTTGTTAAAAAACTTGAAAATCAAGGACTATGACCACTTGAAATGTTAAAGCTGCATGGATCAAGCTTTGTTTGGTTCAACCTCATGTCTACCATAGAAACTGTACCAAGAGAAGACAGGAAGTGACCCCAGCACAAAGGTCAATGTTGAGAGCGCCTACAAGTCCCTGGACATATATGGCAGTGGCCGAGGCATCGACAGGTTTGGCACCACGACCAGTAAGACATCGCTGACCACCAACTCAGTGGGTGAGTGTCACACTGAAATGTTCACCATACAACTCAGTGGGTGAGTGTTATACTGAAATGTTCACCATACAACTCAGTGGTATGTGTCACACTGAAATGTTCACCATGCAACTCAGTGGTGAGTGTCACACTGAAATGTTCACCATGCAACTCAGTGGTGAGTGTCATACTGAAATAGAAGTCTCCTGAATCTTAATCTTATGCATTGTCTCTAGTATTGTCAAACCAATGTCTTTAATGGTTCTTCATGTCTACACATTAAACATTAAGTAAAAAAAACATGACCATGTATAATGTTGTTATCTTGAATTCCTGAACAGTGATTGGTCAATATTGTGATGCTAAATGCATTGCCCCTTGCTGGCCACAATATGATATATGTTTCTGTGTGTTCGACAGATGCGCCCCTCCACCCCGCCCCTCCTGCACCAGCGCCACCTACATTCCTCAGTCCCACGGTGAAGAAGAAGGTGACGACAACAAAAGCAAACTTACCCCTGCTTAATTGGACCCCTATCTACAACATCTCACAAACTGTCTTCCAGGTGGGCTCTTTTTGGTGGCAGTTACTAGTTGGCTGATGGCGCATGTATTGGTTTATGGATAATAAAATAAAAGGATAATTGAATGTGAACAGCTCTGTTGGGAAACTGGTGAAAATAAATTATGAATGCCTTTGGTTTAAAAGCCTTGTAATTTCAAAGCTAATTAGAATTTCTGAAATTAAAATTGGGCAACATTTTAAGATAAATTTGATGGCATGTAAAAATTACATGTTTGTTAGGTTAATTGTTGGAGTTCTGTCCATTTACAATATATTCTCATTGTCGGCATGTCAGGAGATTGACAATGAGGCTCTACTCCGGGAAATAGACTTCTCTGAGCTTGAGGAGAAGTTTGAGCTGCCCAAGAGAGTGGAGAGTCATGAGAGTCAGCAGAAACGGAAACATGCCCTCCTCAGGGCAAACAACCAAGTGTGCTTCATTGACGGCAACAGGGCAAAGAACATGGGTAGGTGCTCGCGTTCATCTCTTGCCTTCTCTTATAGTTAACAGAGGATGCACTTCTCCTGCTAGTAATATTAAAAACATATTTTAACCAAACTATTTTTTTTCAGTTAAATGGAATAATAACAACGGTTGCTTGAAATCATATTACATTACATCTTGTAGTATATTTCCATTTCCATAACACCGAAAAATTCTTTAGAATTCCATTAATTAATGATTCCAAATAATACTCTGTTCTGTCGGCCTGCCTCGATTATGCATATTTTTGCACTTATCAACAAGCTTCAATGTGACGTCAATGATGATAAGGAAGTGCTACGAGACTGGGACTTTCCATTCATTCTCCATATTGTTGACAACGATAGCGGTTATTTAGAAGCAAGAGTCAGAATGGTTTATTTGATTGTAATGCAAACAGTAGTAAGAATAAAGTAACATGTAGTTGGTTTAAGTTCCCTACAAAACCAACTTTGTTTAAAAAAGCAAACGTCAAGCACAGCTGGCTTTGCTTGCTACGAGAGAACTCGTTTTGACTGCGATCCGGACCAGAGAAGTTGGTAGCCCAGGGTCATCTGGGTGCTAAAATCTCTTTGAAAGAGGATGATGTGCCCACATTATTCCCAGTAGTGGAAGCTATGTTGATGCCACCAATCTGTAGAACATTGATGATCACGGTCCATCTAGGATCGAAGTGAGCTGTCAGCATGGATACAGGTGATGTTAGTTCATGGTGAATTCAGACAGCATTTTTTTTTAGAGTTCGGCCTGCAACTCTGGTAACTTCGACCTCAGAGCACAACGGGCATAGTGATCTCAGCCGAAATGATTGTGTAATAATAATTAATAATAATTTTGTTAAAATGGCAACTATAGCAGTTGAATTATACATTTGGCACAGTAAAATGATAATAAATTAATTAAGACAAAAATATGACTTAAACTATAACAAATTTAAAAGGTGCATGTACATCATGTTTAAAGTTATGTTTGTAAATAAACAAGGTAAATATGAAGGACATAATCATAAATTAAAACAGGCAATACTATAGTAAAATAAATTATATGGCCTACTACTATTATGTAAAAAGTAACTAATTTATAAATGAGTTCATAATTACTGCCAGTGTCTTAAAGCATATGGTATAAAAGAGTTTTTCCACGAGATGAGGTTGAGCGCTGTTGCAAAACGGGCTCGATCATCAGGCCTGCAACTGCGCGAAGACGTCTTTGAAACGACTGGTTCTGTATATTTCGTGGACATTGATGGAGTGCATATTACCACCATGTGATCCGATAGGCCAATCTGTGTTAAGACTACTGGACGGTGGTACAAATCCGTTAGGTTGGTATAGATTTTGTCCAGTGTCGCAGTTCCTCATGTTGGTATGTCAACAATTTGTTTTAGGTTGTGATTTCTTTTCAAGTGAGAATCTTTCAACTTGTTAAGGTCGCCCATTATGATGACGCCAGTATATGGATGGTGACGGCGTACATAGTCAACAGATTGGTCAGTGTGGTTTAGCAATGTCCAATCGTCTGCCCCGGGAGGGTGGTACACTGTGCAGATTGTTATCTGCAGGTGGTTATGAGGCATGTTTGGTGGACGTATCGTCATCCACATAGTTTCAAGTTCTGGTTGGTTTGGTTCTGTCCATTACTTAGTCGGGATTGTATCTCGTACATAGCAAACAATCCCCCCCATGTTGACGGCCATCTTGCCTGTCCCTCCTGTAGAGGTTGAAACCGGGTAACGAGAGCGAGCCGTCTGGTATTCGGCTGGTACACCATGTCTCAGTGACTGCTAGGACGTCCACTCCGTAGTTATCTTTAATTACTTTGATTTCATAGATTTTGTTTGCCAAGGCACCCCGAATGTTAGTATTGAAGATGGTTGGTAGATCCCACTTGTTGATTGAGAGCCTTCGCTGAATATTTCATGGCAGCCGTCATGCTTGACTGAATCGTCTGCTACTGTTTGTGCCACCTGTAGCTTGGTCAAAGTGTTCGAAATTGAGCAATTTCCTTTGTAAATTTGGAAACTTTTATCTTCTCCGCGATTACTGTATGTTCATAGAGCAGTTTGCTAAAATTGGCATGTGATAGTGCCTTAAAACTTAACATTAATTACACTAAAGCTGAGAATGTTTTTGGTGCTGCCGTGTAGGCCCACACGCACTCAGATTATTCATGTAGCGAGCACATGAAGTTTAAGTGTGTGTCTTCCTGTGAATAAAGCATTCTATTTATTCTCTCATTTGTTAATTGATTTAGTTCCACATTAACCAGAAATTGTTACTTTGTAACTGCTTTTATAGCTTTAGCTTCCTTTCACATAAAATACGGCGCTGTATTTTTCCCATTTTAACACAGAGTCAATGAGACGATCATTAGAATTTATACAATTCATTGTATCCTTAAAGTTCATATCATATAATATATGATATATTACACCAAAAACTATAAAATTATATACAGTTGAGTAATTTAAATAAATACAATTACAATTATCATAATGTCTTGTTTCTATTTTTAAGATTTTCAAGCATTTCCCCTCATCAGGGGAAATTCTCCCCAATTTTTTTATTAAATCAAATGCAGAGCAATGACAGCGATAAGTGATTATTGTATTGTGAATACAATCTGCATAATGGTCTTTGATCTGTAAAGTGCGATTCGTCAGATCATTTTGAATGTGAAGCATGGTCTTTTATTCACACATGCTCACAAAGCATTGTACTTCAACAGTATCTAGTTAAGCTTAGCATCCCTTTGATGACAAGTACTGGAATAACAAACCCTTAAAGTGAAGGCTACTTAATTGCTAGCTAGAACTGAGTAGATCTTGCATGTCACATCAGTCACTGAAATCACCAAGCCAAAATAACATGGCAGTTGGGCCGAATTCTCCAAGGGCCGAAATCACCACCACCCGTCAGCGCTATTGTGATGGTTACTTTATGACCTAACCATAAAAATTACCACCTAGAGCCACCAAGCTTCTCATATATTTACCATAATATACACATGTGGTCAAACATTACTCTTACTTCCGTGTAACGATAACAAATTACAAAAACAAAAGCTAATTATATCTTGTATGCCTACCTCCGTGAAGCTAGGCCTAGGGGATGGCAAGTTTTTGTTTATTTTGATCTTTATATGGAAGTAAGAGTAATGTTTGACCATATCACATGTGTATATGCATATGATAGATATATGAGGAGAAGTTTGGCAGCTCTATGTGGTCGTTTTCATGTTTCAGTCAGAAAGTAAATAAGGTCAAAGGCTACTGGCATCGGTAAACTGCTCTGAAAGAGCCTAATTCAATGATTCTGCGGTATCACTTGCCACTAGCGGTTTGACATCTACATTATACTTTTTATTCTGGAAAATTGACATTGCCATCATTCGCTATAACAACACCTGATCGCTCATCTCATTAACTTCGAATATTACGCGTGATTTGTGAGTTAGACACATTAAACATCTAATTTTACCTACCGGGTATACATAAATTGTTCCTAATTTTTTTATTTTGGCCTGTAGTACAGACTCTTGAGTGCCAAATAATAGTATATAGGCCGAATGACAGTATATGGTGGCAAATCAATCAAATTGAATAATAGTATAGTGCTGAATAACAGTATAGGGTGGCAATTTGTTCAAAACAAATCATAGTATAGTACAAAAAAGGCACTAGTATATTTGGCTTTTTAGTGCCGAAGATAGCATACACCATTTTTACTCGTCATAAAGCCAAGTAACTATGTGGATCGCCACGTATTTCGGGTTTTTTCTGCAGAATATGCACAAACTTCGTGCATATTCACGTCACCACAGATATAGTAGCCCCGTTTTATATCTGAGAAAAACTGGGGAATTTTTCATTTTTAAATGGACATCAAAGTTTTATTAAACTGAATACCCAAGGCCAAGCTCGTTTCAGGGGAAACCGCCACCAGCTGGTTGTGACCAGTTTGAGGTGCATGGTGGTCCTTTGTGGTCAGTTTACGCGGTGATAAAGGAGTTTTAACTAATAATGTACCATATTGAGCTCCCGAGAACTAAGGATTCTGAGCGATTCATCTAATCATGAAAATTTAACAGTTTAACGCTTCAGGATCAAAATCTCGGGAATGTCATTCAAAATTAAGAAAACTTAGCCATCAAAGGGAGCCACACGCAGCTCCAGTTGGGAGCAAGTGATTTTAGGGTGTGAGAGCCATTGTTCTCCTAAAAAATTATGCCCTTCATAATTTGCCACGATTATCAGAAAATGTAGGCCGGCACAAATGTTTAAATCTAATAATAGTATAGTGCCAAATAAGGTGCGTATTGGGTGGTATTTTTCATCAAATAAATACACGTATAGGGAAGCTTATTCGGCACTCAAAAAGCATTATAGCTAGTGCCTTGTTGTTATTCCCTTTAAAGATATTCACAATGTTGTATGCGCTACTGGACCTTGTCCATGACTGGTCTTCACAAACCAGTCCACTTCACTTGCTTGGCCACTCATTCACTCACACATGCACGCAATCACTCATGCATGCACACATTCACTCACACATGCACACATTCACTCATGTGTGCACTCATGCTTCTCATTCATGCATTATCTATGCCAGTAAACAAAGGGCTTGACCACCAGGGTCCTTGAATCTAGAATGTATTACTAACAACATGATTATCTCAAAGACAAATCTCAGTTTTAAAGTGATAAAAAGTACTCTCAGTTCACTAATTGTGTCTGCCTTGTATAGGAATAAAACATTATTATGTATTTGTGATTTCTCAGTGATCACCAAGCGTAGAACTGGCCTGAGCTCGAGACAGCTGAAGGATGCCATAGAGAAGTGTGACCTGGACAGACTGCCCGGCGAGTATGCTGGACTCCTGCTCAATTACATGCCTACTAAGGAGGAGGTCAGTCTTAGTGAAGTCTAACACTGCTCAAGTACATGCCTACTAAGGAGGAGGTCAGTCTTTGTGAGGTTTAAGGTAGTTGGGGCGGCTATTATATCCTTGTCTTGAATTGAGTAGTTTCAGTAGAAGTTTTAAAGATACATTAACCATTTCTTCACAGATTGTAGTTGAAATACTGTGTAATATTCCAGATTAATAAAATTTTTAGTTTTTCATTTATTTGGTTATGTTACAAGATTTTTTTTTTACATATTTGTAAATGTGAAAAATAGCCACAAAATGCCAAATTATATAATTTTGAGAAAATCTCCCAAAAAATAAATGACAAACATATAAGTATGACAGTGTCACTGATAACTTCGAGAAAAATTGTGGTTAACATAAACTAATTATGTCTGCTACACCACCATGAAAAGTTAAGCAAAAGTTTAATGACAGCCTAAAGTGGCAGTGTATTTTTGACACAAACCCTTCACCAATCATAATTCTAATTTGTATAACATTGCCTACATGTAAGTGTTGTAATTTTTTCAAAATAATAAATTAAACGTTATTTCCTGGTTGTTAGTGATAAAAGTGGTGTTTTACGTATTGTTGACAAAACAACGGGCATTTCTAATATTGACATCTCCACTTAATTTGCCGCCACAGTAGCCTACAACATCAGGTTATGTCAGCTATCTGACAAACACGTGGCAGGGCATGTTTATGATCATTTGGATTGGCCCGTTATTGGGGTCACCAGGTCACATCTACGTGCCGTTTCCATTATAGCTTCAAAGGCACAATAAACTATATTAGCACTGATATTTGCTGGTTTAAGGACATGATTTAGTTAGGTAGATATAGCTATAGATGGGAATTTTTCATTTTTTTCCAGATTTCCTTTTTTTTTCTGAGTGAAAATCATCATTTCTGTGATTCGTGTGAATCTGGTTAAAAATGGGGGGTAGTCCTCTCCACTCTTCCCGAAACCTCCCGGCGAGATCGGGGATACTGATTCAGTTGCTCAAGATTTAGAATATTTGCTGTGATTGGTTGATTGCCAACCAGGTGGAATTTTTTGTCCAATAGGAAGCTTAGTCTCTCACAACCTATATCCAGGGCTGCCTACCAATACGAATTTTCCGTAATCATTACAGAAAGTTAATGCAGATTACGGCATTATGGAAACTGCCACCGTATTATGAAAATAACAACATCTGACTATGGAACATTAATTAAAAGCTGGTTGTGTTGTAGTCCGACATACCAACGCTAACTACAACGTGTGGCAAATTCAGTTGACTGTTGCTAATTCAGATTGTGAGAAATAGGTCAGGCCATTATCATTTTCTTGGAAGCCAGCTGCCTGCCAGTAATTATATTGTACCCACCTGTCAGGTACTAACTCAGTCTAATTTAAAGAAGGTCACAATATTTGAGGTGAGGAGTATAGGAACTGTAGGAGGATGGCGATTAACACACAAGTACAGAAGGTATGTATGGAGGAGGGAGTAGGCTTTGTAGGCATGTTAAAATTTGTGGGAAGAGATGACTTTTTCATGATAAATGGACTTCATCTGACTGGAAACGGTGTTGGAGTTCTTGGGTGTGAATTTGTCAAGGTTGTCGATGAGGGCACAGGTACCATAAATTATTTAAACTAGATGCGCAGGGGGAACTGAAAGAGAAAACCCAAAGGAGTACAAATACACATCCAAAAAATTAGGAAAATTAACTTAAATGTGTATGCTTAAATGCCAGGAGAATAGTAAATAAAAAGGTGAGTTAGACTTTATGGCAGCAGATACTGACCCTCGTGTAATAGGTATCACAGAATCATGGACAAATAAAGATATAGTACCTGTAGATGCTGAGTTAGCACTGACAGGTTATGTAATGTTTAGGAAGGATAGACGAGAAAGAAGGGGAGGTGGAGTAATTTTATATATTAAAGAATCTATCCAAGCATATGAAATAACACTGAAAAGTGAAGTAGATTGTGAGGAAGCAATTTGGTGTAACATAGTTACCAGGAACTCAACATTAACAACACGAGTAGTTTATCGTAGTCCTAACATAGGACAAGAGGAAGATGTAAAACTACAAAAGGCGATAAGGGAGGTGAGCAAGGGGGAATGTGTTATAATGGGTGATTTTAATCATGGCCATATACAGTGTACAATGGAAATCATTAGAGAGTGCTGGGGGTGACGACCATCAGTTTCTACTTCAAACACAGGATTGTTTCCTTACTTAACATGTCTTGGAACCAACCAGAGGTGGGAATGTGTTAGATTTAATTTTGTGTTCTCAAAATGAATTAGTTGACAATGTTGGGTTCAAGTGACCATAACCAAATCCATTTTAACACAAAAACAAAAACAGGGAATACATATAAAAAACAATGGAGGAGGAACTTCAACAAACGCAAATATAAAGAGATGAGAATATAGCTAGCAAATATATATTGGAATAACTTGCTGAAGAACAAGATGGCAACAGAATGCTGGACTTGTTTAAAAGATGAGAATGAGGGTATTACTGAGAGATTTGTTCCATTAAGAAAACAAGGGAAAAGGTCCAGGAAAAAACACCTGTCAAACGAGGCTATTAGAAAAATTGCTCACAAACAGATGCTGTGGGGGGTATATAAACACACTGGAAATGTAGAAGACTATATAAACAACAAAGAGGCACTTAACCTAGCTACAACTGAAATTAGAAAATCCAAAAGTTCCTTTGAAAAAAAATTGGCAGATAATATAAAAAATTACAGCAATAGTTTCTATGCTTTTGTAAGTAGTAAACAGAAAGTTCGAGATAAGGTCGGACCACTGGAAAACAACAATGGAAACATAATTTCAGACGGGTTTCAAATGGCAGAAGTCCCGAATGAGTATTTCAGCTCAGTTTTTACCACAGAAGATATCAGCTCACTTCCAGTTCCAGTTACTAAATTTGAGGGCGATAAATCAGATCATTTAGGACAGTTATTTGTAACTCCTGAAATGATAGCAAAGAAAATTAAGAAGATGAAAGATAATAAATCACCTGGAGTTGATGGGATACCACCAAAACTGCTTAAGGAAATTGTAGAGCAAATTAGTACACCACTTGCAAAAGTGTTTAACTTGTCACTAGAAGAAGGAATAGTTCCTTCAGAATGGAAAGAAGCAAACATTATGCTGCTATTTAAGAAGGGATTGAGGAACAAGCCAGAAAATTACAGACCAGTGAGTTTAACGTCAGTTATATGTAAATTACTCGAAACATTAATTAGAGGCCACATAGTGGAATTCCTAGTAAAACATTAATTAATAAATACATCTCAGTGTGGGTTCCTAAAAGCAAGGTCATGTCTAACCAGTCTCTTACGTTTTTTTGAAGAAATTACAAAGTGGGTAGATGATGGGTCACCAGAGGAAGTTGTTTCAGAAAGCTTTCGATAAAGTGCCACATCAAAGATTGTTACATAAACTAAAAGCCCATGGTATAGGTAATGATGTAATCAACTGCATAGAAAAATGGCTTACACACAGAAGACAGAGAGAGTAATAGTAGATGGTGAGATTTCAAATTGGAAACCTGTTTTGAGTGGGGTACCACAGGGATTGGTATTATGCCCTATACTGTTTTTAATATATATATATATATATATATATATATATATATATATATATATATTGAGAGACTTTAGTTATGAAAGCCATTTATTAGAATGTGGTTTGACAACATTAGAGAACAGGAGACTAAGAGGAGACCAAATAAAAGTGTTTAAAGTAAATCAGCCAATGGTTTCCTTGTCCACTTGCCATCTGGAACTTGTTGTTTGGAATGGCAATTTTGTTAAATCATCTTTGATGATGTGTCGGAGAAACCCAAAACAAACTTAACGATTTTGTATGTTTCTACATAAAACATCATAAAAACAATACTGCTAAACATATTTGATTCATGTTTGTTTTATGTTATAGCTTACACATATGGCTGTATTTATCCCACTGGATATAGAGATATTTAACCACTCATAAATTATCTAGTAGCAGGGTGAAATATGTTTATCTTTGCTTTCTGTTGTCATAAAAATCGTCAACGTTTGATGTTGTCCTACATAAAACATGATACAAACAAAACTGGAAGAATCATATTTGCTTTATTATATAGATGACATATTTGGCTACATTTTCACCACTGGATGTAGGGACATTCAGCCACTCAGAAATTGTTTGGTAGCTGGGTGAAGCTGGGCAATCTTTGCTTTCAGTTGTGACGAAATAAAATTTCAGATAGTAGTATTCCCATGATTACATAATGTGTTGTAGTTATTATCATTCTGTTAAAGTAAAGAGTAACTTGGCAACCAACAAAATGATACCTCATTTATATTTTTATGATAATTAGAATTATATGTATGAACTGGCAGAAGCAATGACTTGTACATAAATTATGTTTGTCAACTTATTCAGTGTTATTATTCTGAATACAAACATACAGCAATCATGGTGTGGTATTGTGTTTTTAGTGCAAACTTCTGTCAGTGAATAATTCTCAAAACCAAACTTACGTCTTGGAATATACTTTTAGTTTGAATCCTAAATACATGTATCTGAACTGCAGCCAACCTAATGGTGGATGATACAGGAAACTTAATAATATATATTATATGAACTGTTTGAACTTTAATTTTTTCTTGTTTTGCTCTGAAAGAGTGTTGAGAATATTGAAACAGAAACTTCTCTGTATGAATACAGCTTAACCTACCTCTTTGCATTGGTGCATTCATATTGTAGCCATGTAATAGTTCTTCATGGGATAACAAGGTGTCAAATGAGTGCTGTTTATATTTGAGCAATTATTTAATGACATGACTGTGTTGACATTCGTTGTATTATTCTTCAGCTCAAACTGCTGGCGTCCAATGCGAAGCAATACACTAAGATGGCAGAAGCTGAGCAGTTTCTCTTCCAGGTAAGTGGCTTCCATAAGTTCCATTACCATAATACAATGTGTCAAACAAATAAAGTGCAAACTATATATTTTGTACTTCTATGAATGCTTTTTGAAACTGGCCACTTGTCTCTCATTTCCCTTCATAGTGTTGACAACTAACATCTTATAGACAACATGCACGCTAATCCTGCAATAATAGCCCATGTGGTGTATCTGCATGTGCTGATGAATAAGTTGTGATGTAGAATGTGGTGCAGGTATGTTTTTTATTCGTATTGTTGTGTGTAGATGGCCCAAGTTGAGAGGCTGCAGTCCAAGCTCAGTATGATGGCTTTCATGGGAGTCTTTGAAGAACTAGTCTCATCACTGATCCCGGCAAGTGACATCATATTTACAGTATCAGTGTGTAACTTATATATATATATATATATATATATATATATATATATATATATATATATATATATATATATATATATATATATATATTTTTTTTTTTTTTTTTTTATTTATCTAAGAACTTTACACTTGCAGATCTGTTTATTCCAATGTTAAATTTTCTGGGAAGCAATCAGCCATACTGCAATCAGTGTGCAAAAGTACTCACTCATATTAATTGTTTATACAGCTTAGTTAACTGGAGCAACGTGGCAATTTCTAATGCACTATCTCTGTGGAGAAGTGTCCCACTAATACTCAAATTATTATTAAAATAATTGTTTAAATATTGGCAAAGCATAGAGAGTTTAATATTTAAAATAAGATTACATTGCTAAAATATTGACATACTTCCTGCAACTGTTAATGCTGATCAGTGTTTGTTACAGCAAATGAAGTGTGTCCACGAAGCATCGGAATCTTTGGCTAAGACCAAAAAACTGAAAAAGATTTTGGAGGTACATGTCATCGTACACAGGCAGATATATAATGTCACTGCAAATAAAACTGTTACCGGCCCTGTCATATTTGGTTCATACTATCTGCAGTATCTCATTTGTACAGGCAATGTTTCTTGTTGATAAATGTTTAAAATATTTTAGATGATCAGTTAATTAATGCAAGGAGTTGAGGCTTAGAATATGTTCAGTACATTCCAACATGTCAACTAAAACACTGCAATGCAAATGAAATAGTTGTCACCACCTCAGTGGTAATGCAATCTCAAGAAATGCACGTCTTTTCCATGAGTTTAATTACTACCAGTAATCAGCTTCGTACTTTTATAACTTTCTTTTTCAACGGAGCAAACGTATAGTGACAGTGCTACCATCTAGTGACTTATACAAATGTTCAAACGTCATTGTATGGTTTCTGAACTTTGTAATTAATATGGTATGACATTTTTGTAGGTTGTGTTGGCTTTTGGAAACTACATGAACAGTAACAAAAGGGGCTTTGTGACAGGTTTCAAGCTGCAATCACTTACCAAGGTGAGTAGCGTGTGTGTGTGTGTGTGTGTGTGTGTGTGTGTGTGTGTGTGTGTGTGTGTGTGTGTGTGTGTGTGTGTGTGTGTGTGTGTGTGTGTGTGTGTGTGTGTGTGTGTGTGTGTGTGTGTGTGTGTGTGTGTGTGTGTGTGTGGGGGGGGGGGGGTGGTGGTGTGTGTGTGAGTGTCTTACACCCAACAGTCCCTATGTGTGAGAGTGTCTTACACCTAACAGACCCTGTGTTGTATGATGCAAGCAGGAAAGACAGATGGTATATGACAGTCACATGATGTGCTACCCCCATCTCAGGTGGTTTCTCATCACCAGGACCATCTCACAATCACAATTATGATATTACCCATGGGAAGTGACTTGTGGCACAAGTAAACATTAATGCTATCTAGAAACATTTGTTCTAAATTTGGAAACCTTTAAATAATCAAATGTGGTTCAATGTCAGCTATTCAGGTAATTATGTTCTCAGAGTTTAGCCATCATGTTACAACTTCATCTTTTTGATATCATTTAATTTACTGTGGAAGCATGCAGCCATGAGGATTTAATTTGTAACCAGAATGGAAACCCACTATGTAACATCAGCAATGTAAACCCTATCATCAATAACACAGCATTAATGTCTAATTAAGCTGTGATATTTGTTTCAGTTGTCAGATGTGAAGAGTTGTGATAGAACAATGACTTTGATGCACTACCTGGTGGAGTTCATCAGAACTACATATCCTAAGTTGAAGGATTTCCATGAAGAGTTGAACATTGATGTTACGAAAGGAGGTGAGTTTGAAATAGTGGGCATTCTAAGCAAATAATTACAATCAATTTTAACTTTCTGATTGAAAAATTATGAATAATATTAACAAAATAGTTAACATGATATTCCAATAACTGTACACATCATAAAATTATTAATAATCCAGGAATTGAGAAATGAAAATATAATATCTAGCAATCTAATTTTTTTTTATAAAACTCAGTTACTTAATCCTAAATAATGGTGTTGTCTTTGCAGTGTCCTATCAAATGATTGCCTCGGATGTTCACGGATTGCGGAAAGGCATGGATCTGATCAAGTTTGAGAAAGAGAAACAGCCCCTCAATCAGACTATTGCTGTATCCTTCACTGTTTTATGATGTGCATTGTTACAGCAAACATTGGACACCAGGAATGATAGTCAACTCTCTAAAACGGAAACACTTTAAAACTATCCATTTATCACCAGTGTCGATGACCTACATAACAATCACTTCCTAGATTCATCTTTGGTGTAGTGTCAATGTAAAGGTACTTAAGTACCATACTTATATTTAGGTGGTATTAATATTTTAATATATTGATTAATATTACTTTTTTCGTAAACATTTATGTGTATTTTCATATATTTCTCATTATATGTATTATAAATTATTATGCCTTATATTTTATACAAGTGCTTTCCATCACTATGAATTACTTATGAATTACTACGTGTGTTGTTGGTGTTTTGTTTGCTACGTTCATGAATGGAACAATGCATCATCTCAGATCGATATATTGAAGCACTGCCGGAGTGGGCACTGTTGGGAATTTGTTATTATAGACTTCCTTGACAGAGAGCAGGAGTTTGAGTCGACGGCCCGTGAGCGTGTGACAGCTGTTGCAGCCATGTTCCAAGAGATGGAGGAGAGCTACCGTGTCGTGTGTAGCATGCACGGAGAGAACTACAAGTTGATCGAACCAGATGAGTTCTTTGGCCACATTGAACACTTTGTCTCAGCATTTGTGGTGGGTTATGCTGATGGTTAAAAAGAGCAATACTAATTAATGGATTAATCACCATCGACCCTGATTCACCATCGTCCATGATCATTTCTGCAGACCATTTCAAAATCTTGGTGACGATTGTTGTTGTTGACAAACGACAAGTGTACAGCAGTGGTATTAACGCATTTATATTTAACATCTGTTGAAGCTTTGTCATTTCACTGTGAAACTAAATTAAAATGTGTTATACTGCAAATTTAATTCAGAATCTAAACAGAAAATATTGTGCTAGGTACGCTATTGAACATTCATCAACATCAACCCACATAAATTATTATTTTCTTTTATAATACTTCAGTGGTTGGCATATAAATTTTGTCATCATACGTTTGATTTTATATAGGCCTATTAAGGTAAATAGTATTGATTACAGAAAGCAGAGAACGAAAACTACAGACGAGACCATCTTGAGAAATGTTGTTCCACCTCATCTTCCCTGAACAATTCAAAATTTAAACTGCCAACTGAGGACTCGATGTCGAAGGACGCCATGCCGCCGGCCAACGAGAAGGCTTCCGTCCTGTCAAATGGCCTACGAGGTCGCGAACGTTATCCAGGCAAGATCGGACATACAAAGTCAATTTCGTTTAGTGATATGAACCAGGTGATTGCAGTTAACAACAATGGATGCGACCAAGTATACTACGACGACGTGAAGACTCAAACAGTCAAACACAACAGTAGTAATTCTGATAATACGACCTTCACCCACGTGACAAACAGCGGCAGATTCCCCGTCGTGAAGACGGACATCACGAGTTGGGACGAGATGACTCAGGTGTATCGCAGTGCCCTGTCCGAGGCGAACCCTCACTTGGACAGCTCGGTTGCCAAGTACGACGGAGCTACAATGCTGGTGGGCAGCAACAACCAGTTGTCTTCGTTGACGAATGGCCAAGCCCGAAGCGAGGTGTCTGCGTTGTTGAGTTCAGGGTCGACGACAAATATCCACGTGTACTGCAGTGGCGACGTGAATGTGAACAGTGGTGTGGTCGCACAACCGACTCGCAGCACGGACCTCGCCCTGCAAGCCGTCGGGGCAACGACCAGAGTCTACTGCACTGACGACGTCGGCGCAGACCTTCATCCCAGCGGCGTCTGCTGCATAGAAGACGCCGACGGGAATGCAGCGAATACCAGCAGGACTGCAATAGTGACGCCCAAGTATGCACTCTGTAACGGGAGGCAGCGGGATGATGTTATTGGGGGGTTTCAGCGGAAACCAGGGAATGTGACATCGCCGCCAGCCAGCATGCAGAATGGAGGAGGAAGGTACAGCGAGCAAGTGTGTGAGGCGCTGGATGAACTTGATGCGGTAGTGACGTCGTTCACCTTAGGTATGTCAGCTGTTGTTGTTGTTGTTCCGCGATACAGTAGAACGTTGTCAATAATGTATGTGTGTGCGTGCGTGCGTGCGTGCGTGCGTGCGTGCGTGCGTGCGTGCGTGCGTGCGTGCGTGCGTGCGTGCGTGCGTGCGTGCGTGCGTGTGTCTTTGTGTGCGCGTGCGTCTTTCTGTGCATGCCGCCACTCGCCTGTTTGCGTGCGTGCGCGAAATAAACATATAACAAATTTAGCGTTTGCATAACAATGCGTATTGTGTCAATATATCGCATTATTAGGGCCACGTTCAACGAGAATAACATGTATACTTGTTGTATGCAATAACGTATCACTCTGTTCTTCAACAGACGGCGTAATCGCAGAGCTGTCAGAAGATTCACAGATGTAAACGGAGATTGAATACACCTGCACACTGTGTACACTACAAGTCGCATGACGTATACTGATTGGCTATTCGAGGGTCACCATCGGGGAAATAACCACAATGTCCGTATCTTATGGGCCATCAACAATTATGACGCGTAACGCAAGATTCAGGTCGGCCACACATCCCGGATTATAGACAAGAACGATAACCTGGGATTAACGACCATGTTGTCCGTGCATAAATAAATGTGTGCATCAAGAGCTTTCAAAGTGTGTCTGTGGCGTCGACCTTTAGACAGTATGGAGTGATCTACAAAATGGAAGCACTCCTCTGTCATCTTCTGTTCTGACATCTGTCGTTCAAGTGTTGTATCGCCTTACCTGACGTATCCTGTGTCGCTGACTATTGTGGTGTGCTGCCTCAGTTGGCAGACGTGCGCCATGTTTCAGATTCAGAACATTCAACTCATTATCACCGAATGTGTTTTACAGTGTACACAGTTCAACTGTCAGCGTGTTTGTTTTCCATTGTTGTTATACACTGTTCTGCACTACAGTGCAACTGGCATCAACGTACTGTTATGTGTAATTATGGTATCGACAGTGTCATATATTTTATTTATATGTAATAATTATTTCAGCGTCAATGTAAGAAATCGTGACAGATCGTTACATTTTATTATATTCTGCAATTAGTGTCACGTCTACATGCATGTCGCCTTGCCTGTCGGAGCGTTGCCTTGTTCGTCCACACTGTTGTCACCTGTGTCTGACGCTAGTGAAACAGCGCGGACACTAATAAAACGTTCTCCGTGTTGTTCCTACCACACTGCGTAATTGGTAGGAATTAAGATAATGTAATAATGTGATGGTGAAGCCATGACGACAGCAACATAACTGGGCTGGTTCTTTTCACGTGACCCACGTCTTGGCGCAGGTAACAAGCGATGGAACCAGCCAGTCACGGGCTCGATCAACGCCAGCCAACAACGCCATTTGCTGTCAATCTTGGACATACGTTGACCGACGGTATCGTTTCAAACCACATCGTCTTGGTCATGCTTATGATATAAGGTGTATATCTTCTAAATGATGACCCATATCCGTAATCTTCAGACGATAATTGAATGGAACAAAATATCTACTAACTGTGAAAATCCTAGCAGCGTGAATATATTTAAAAACACAATGGACAAATATCGAATAAGCGACACGCGCACGCGCACGCGCACGCGCACGCGCACGCGCACGCGCACGCGCACGCGCACGCGCACGCGCACGCGCACGCGCACGCGCACGCGCACGCATGCACATACCTCTTCATCCACCCAGTTATCAATGTTTATGTATTTACATACGCACGCACGCACGCACGCACGCACGCACGCACGCACAGGCAGTTCATGCTTACGTTCATGCCTACCTACGTAATGTATACACAATGCATGACAACACGCACCACACACACGGCCTATATGCGCCCGTTCCTTCAAATGGAAAAGTTTTAATGTTAAATGGAAGGATTCTATCGAATAAGTGAAAATTGCTAATTATAGCTGATGTAGAATATTGCATACGAGCTTGGAGGCTATATTATTAAATGGACGTAGAACTTTTCGATAGTATACAAAATGAAAACATAAACTCATTAACACAGTGGCGTATTGGGGGGGGGGGGCATTGAGTCATGTCTCCATTTGGCCAAGCTCCCCTTTGCGAGATCCTAGATACGACACTGGATTAACTAACAGAAGTAAGAAGTAAGACGGAGGACACTAAGAAATGTGGACAGACAACGCTAACCTCCAACAGATGTAACCATATTAATGACTTTAAAAGTAGTGCATGGCTATAAGGATATTGCTATGACTATTAACTTCACACTAGATACATGTGCACAATGACTAAATAACATGACATAACATAACTTCACACTAGATACATGTGCACAATCACTAAATAACATAACATAACTTCACACTAGGTACACACTGACTAAATAGCATGTATCATGTTGCAGCATTAGTAAAAGGATGATGTAGTTGATCCACATTTCAGTTCGTTGTCTATTGTAGTGTTGCCTTCGTATCTATTTCACTTTCGGTGCGGGATGCATTGTTCGCGCCTTGTGATTATAATGGCAAAATCTTAATTGTGTTATATCCTTCGACACTTTTGACGCTGTCATGATAATTTAATCTGAAGGAAGCCGCCAGGTGGCCCTACTCAAAAGGCATGTTTCCAGTAGGGCTGGAACGATACACTAGCCCTACTTCACGTTACGATATGTATCGCGATACAGTGGTCACGATACGATACATATCGCGATACAGACTACACTGACTAGAATTATACAACAACAGTAAAACATACGTTTATTTATCACGTGGACAAGGCAACGCTACAGCAGACGTCACGTCGTCACTCACATGAGGTCCAAATTGTACGTGCACATTGAAAAAAATAATAGTGTAAAGATTTTACATAGATTATAGTTAGATATACATGTGGGAAACGTACTACATGTTGTGTTTCGCTATTTTATCGATATACAGGCAGGTGTGGTTCGCATTGAACGTTTATTGCTTCACAAAGGTGACGCGAATAATGTTTTGCCTACCGCTATCGCATATTGCCGTGTACCGCGATACGGATATTGTGTACCGTGCTGTGCAATGTGTATCGCGATACACTGGTGTATCGTTCCGGTCTTAGTTTCCAGCTGTCCAGCCGTATGGTGCGACAGTTGCAGGTTGTGTTTACTAAGCCGCTGATTGCCATTTTACACGTTGGTGAGTCATCGTACGACAACGTGCTACTACTATTATAACTTAGTATCTACTATTATAACTTAGTATCTACTATTATAACTTAGTATCTATTTTTTTATGGCGAGCAATGTTAAAGTATCAACCTTCCCCAGAAAAAAAACCCGGCTCCCAGGGAAATAGGATAGGGTCTAGTTAGACTGCGATACTGCAAGATGTCCAAGATGCATGGGCAGAGGATGAGAAGACATAAGTAATGTGGGTTGAAGAGCAGAGAGAGGGGTTGAGGTCTGGAAACTCGCTAGTTTCAGTCCTGTTGTTTGGATGTTTTTTCAGAGCAACAGAGAAACACGGATATAACACTGCTGTTGAAAATTCTTATTATATTTATACCATTTCACCTCAAAAAAATTTTTAGTTTTTGAAATCATTGGTGTCAATGGAATAGTCTCCATCTTTGGACATTACAATACCAAGGTAGATGAAGTGAGTCACATCTGCAAGGGCCTTGTCGTTCAGTAAAAATGGTTTTCTGTCTCAGTTTGCTCTCATGACTTAAGTTTTTGAGGCATTGGTGAAGAGTCCAACTTTGTTGGCGTTGCACGACAAACTGTTTGTCTTGGTTTGCATTTCTTCAACACAGCTGTTTAACAGGCAGATGTCATCAGCAAAATCCAAGTCTCTCCACAGTTCAGCTCGGTGTCTATTGTAGTGGTGCCTTTATGTGTCTGTGACTTTCGGCGCGGGTGCATTGTTCGCGTCTTGTGCTTTTGTCATTCTGTTCTATTCTCGCCAGCAGTTATTCAGTTGTATTGTCCGGCTTGGCTCGGAACAACACTCGGGAACCTGCGTGTAACCACTCATTAGTCTTCCTCGAGACCACCCCGTTTTAGGGGGTTTTTTTTGCTGACGGCGCCGCACAAACCGAGCGTTATTTTTACAAACATGTCGCGATTATCGATATTGAGTCATATCGGACTGCAGCTAGAAACGAATCCGGGATAGCTCGGCGGCAGATAATTGATGTGAGACGAACACAGTATTACTAATATTTGTAATAACCATTATTTACTCAACAATAATGTCATAATAATTGTCATGCAATAATAATAATAATAATAATAAAGTATTCTCTCCTAATAGGCTAGAAGTCACAGCAACTACTAATAAGCAATTAACAATCAGCAATCAATTCACGTAGGACCAAAATCACACAGGACCGAAATATATGCGCCTCTAATTTGAGAGTAAATATCGAAATTTCGCTCAACTATTGCATTTATGATTTTGTTTATGTTTATATATTATCCCAATTTTTTTTTTTTTTTTGACCATTCTGAAATGTTGTGTAATATCGATGATCTTGCATGCAGTGAGGGTGATTTAATTTTGTATTTCATGTCATATTTCAATTTGGCGAAATTTAACCAGGCCTTTTTACTCAATCCATTAGTGAATATCTACACAAAATATTTCCTATATTGGAAGTTATTTTATACATACACCGACAAGGTATGATTTTAAAAATCAGTATCTCGTAGGACAGTAGACAGTTGTTACAAAACATCTTGCAAACGGACGCTGGATAGCTCTGGTTTGTTCCTGGCAGATTAAGTGTTCTTAGAACCCAGTTTCACAGAGCTAGTAACGGAAAATAATGTGGCCTAATCTAGTCTGAGTAATACTTATCATAGGGCCTACGTGGACTCGATGCCAGATCAAACCATTTCTGTGCCGGTCACTGTTGTCATTCTTATGATGAATGTGGGAACCTCTATGTGTAGCAATTACTTAGAGAGAAAATAAGATAATAATTAGATTGACAGAACAAACTCGTTTATTATTGTTGTATTTTTTAAGGCTGAAACGACGTTACTCGTGTGATGATAACGTGTGACGATAACGTGTGATGATAACGTGTGATGATAACGTGTGATGATAACGTGTGACGATAACGTGTGACGATAACGTGTGATGATAACGTGTGGCGAAGTGTTGATGGATGATATAATTTTTTTATGTGGGTTGTCGAAATATATTGATCAAATTGATCATGAAAGAGATACCCGCCTGTTGCTGATAAAGCTATAATGTACTCATGTGATCAACAACGGACGTGGTTCGATACAAAGCAACGTTTTGTGGAAAGATGACAACACGATGCCATCCAGCCCGCTTCCCATAAACAGTCGCAAAACCAACATGACAAAAGCAGCTGTTATAAATGTCCTGAATGAGCCAACAGATCCGACTCGGAAACGTTCACACAAAGAAATGATACAGGCGTGAAATGTGTTTGGCTTATTTTAGTTGGCGCATGTCTAGTGTGTCTCATGTTCCTGCGGTCAATTAGGTTTGACTACACGCACAGTAGTCAAACCAGAACGATGATTTGTTCGCAGGGCCTTTAAACCATTCGGGCCACTCGCTGTTGTTTCGATGTGACACATGTTCCGCCTGGCTACACGCCTGTGTAACGTTCTGCCTGGCTACACGCCTGTGTAACGTGTTTGTGAAGGGTTTCTGACTCATGCACCGGTCGACCTGCTTGCCACCCACGCCCGATTGTACGTGTTCTGTAGCACGTACACAACGTCAATTCCGCATTAAGTCTGATAAAAACACCCAATATACTTATATAACCCTAATATGGTATTGTGGTAATGGTCAGAAGAAGATCATGTCAAGCTGACGCAGCTTCCGCTGTAAGTTTATAACCCCAACACGCCGTCGGGTGGGGTTGGACAAGGGAGGCGGCACGTTGACGCACCTTCCGATACATTATTCATAACCCGATTAAGCCACTGGGCGGTGACATCTTTAGGGTTATAATCTGCACGCTGACACATCTACACTGCATGACCACAACGGGCCTATGACACGTCGCGTAACCTCACAGTTGTAAACATTCTTGTTGTAGCATTCACGATATATATGAATGCGATACCAATATTATTAAGAGAATTATGTAAGGATAAATGTGTATACTATTTGTTTCACTTGATCAATAACTTTAAGACTTCTACATTCGATATATGGATTTATTGGCATCTGACTTATCCTAGTTTTCAGAAATGTGAAATGACATGCTTGTGATGCTTCCTGGTGACCAAAGGATCTGTACACTTTATTTAAAATATCTAATCTGATGAATTGTTGAGATGGTGTTTGATCTAGCCTCTCTGAGTTCTCTTAAGTAGCCGGCCTGTCTCACTCTCCCGTTGTCCTCCCTGCTATTCTTGCCACTGTTCGGTCACAGCTGATATTCATGACTATATTTTTGAGCAAGACCAGTAATTCTCGACCTGTTCCGTTCCCCTGCGATGTTTTCGTTCTGCTCTGATGAACATTCCCGAATTATAAGTTGAAGGTAATCTGAGTCTGGTGCCAGGTTGTCTTCGTGTCTCACCACTGTACACATCCTTGCATGGAAGGTACCATACGTGTATGTTGTAGATCACACTGCCGTCTGGTGGTTCAACAAGGGCCACAGACACTGCAGGGGCCACAGACACACAGAAATGTAAGTGAGAAAGGGACACCACACGCGGCGTGGCAGACCTGTCCTGCTGCACCGGGTGTAAGTGCTACAATGGAAGACACAGTCGCCTAGAGCATTGACACAATAACCTGGGAAGTGCTCCCTTTGTTTTCCCTCATCTGTCTGTCCTTCTGTTTGGCTTCCCGCCTTGTGCCTTGAGGGTCTAACAACTATGCCAAGTATAGGTCTGCCTGTAGATAGCAGACCTGAATGTTGGTATTTTGTGCTTCTAGATATGTTGAGTCACTGGTGAGATTCGTGAAGCTGGGTTTATTGAGACCGGCAACCCCACCATGTGGTAGTTGAACCCATTCGTTAGACCGAGGAAAACATATCGGAAGATCCGGTTTAGGGGAGCAGGGGCGTGTGCACTTTCCCAGTGAACACCCATTGTAACACCCATTGTAACACCCATTGTAACACCCATTGTAACACCCATTGTAACACCCATTGTAACACCCATTGTAACACCCATTGTAGCACCCATTTTAACACCCATTGTAACACCCATTGTAACACCCATTGTAACACCCATTTTAACACCCATTGTAACACCCATTGTAACACCCATTGAAACACCCATTGTAACACCCATTGTAACACCCATTGTAAGCGGCTGTAACAGCCAATGTTTAGCTTGTTTGAAAAGCAAACACTGCACCACAGTCGACTCAAAAGTATATACTGGCAATCCACTAACGTACCTGTTTGTTGGCGGCGGCAATGAATTATTCGCAAGTTCAAAACAGAACATTTAACACTTGCATGTATTGGTATGGCGCCACTCCTGTCATATGGCGCCACTCCTGTCATATGGTGCCACTCCTGTCATATGGCGCCACTCCTGTCATATCACAAAGACCAACTACAAGGGAATAGGAATCATGGCAGGGTGAATCAGCGCCGCCGCCAAGGGGGGTTCAGGGGGTCCGCACGAACCTCCCTTTTCCCTCTAACAGTGTTTTCACCTTTCTGTCCCACACAGTGCCTTCCCTCCACCCACGCTGCCGCCCCTGCTAGTACCCTCCTCCACGCTGTCCCCCTGCTTGCACCATCCTCCACGCTGTCATCCTGCTAGCACCCTCCTCCACGCTGTCCCCCTGTTAGCACCCTCCTCCACGCTGTCCTCCTGCTTGCACCATCCTCCACGCTGTCGCCCTGCTTTCACCCTCCTCCACGCTGTCCCCCTGCTAGCACCCTCCTCCAGGCTGTCCCCCTGCTAGCACCCTCCTCCACGCTGTCCCCCTGCTTGCACCATCCTCCACGCTGTCCCCCTGCTAGCACCCTCCTCCACGCTGTCGCCCTGCTTTCACCCTCCTCCACGCTGTCCCCCTGCTAGCACCCTCCTCCACGCTGTCCCCCTGCTAGCACCCTCTTCCACGCTGTCCCCCTGCTAGCACCCTCCTCCACGCTACTACCCCTGCTAGCACCCCCCTCCACGCTATTGCTCCTGCTAGGACTCTCCTCCACGCTGCAGCCCCTGCTAACACCCTCCTCCACGCTGCCCCTCTGCTAACACCCTCCTCCACGCTGCCCCTCTGCTAACACCCTCCTCCACGCTGCCCCTCTGCTAACACCCTCCTCCACGCTGCCGCCCCTGCTAACACCTTCCTCCACGTTGTCCCCCTGCTAACACCCTCCTCCACGCTGCCCCTCTGCTAACACCCTCCTCCACGCTGCCGCCCCTGCTAGGACTCTCCTCCACGCTGCGGCCCCTGCTAACACCTTCCTCCACGCTGCCCCTCTCCCCGTTTGCACCCTCCTCCTCCACGCATGCTTTGATATACATGTAGATGTTGTCATATGTTAATGGTCTCAATAAAATATTAAATTTAAATATCCATGCATTGACATATTAAACAGCGCGCAACGCATTTTAAATCATCGTGAATTAATACATCGCGTCACGCTTGGTTAACACATTCGACAAATGCGACCCTCCTTTCCTTTGTAAAACCTCGGCCACGGCCCTGCAAGGCCTCAGCGTGACAGCCGCGTGAGACACGTCAACCGACTTACCGAGTCACCCGTCACGCATGGCTGGATTCGACGAATGGCTGGACTTACGGTCCGGCTTCAGTCAAGCGTACGTCCATACAAGGAAGTACATAGAGCGGTCAGACGGCCACATTCGACAATATGCAGCTGTGTAAGGTCACCAGTTCAGGAAGACGCAGTGCAATCACAGCCGAGATTAAGGTCCACAAAAGGACATCTCCAAAGCAATAATTATTTATCGACTAAACTAGTGCAGTTGCTCTTTTAGTGATGATACCGTCCGATCACTAAGCCTACTGAGCTGAACTAGTATACCTGAGCTGCTGCTGCGCAGTTATATTCAACATGATAATGTTACTTTTCAGAAGCATATGTTTTAAAAAGCGGTTATGTACTCTGACCAAAACACAAAACAGGATATTTGGCTCTTATGAATTCGGCACAACGAATGTCAATAATAACGCCAGCCACGTAGAAATAAAGGATGTATGGATTTTTCCAAACCTCCTTTGAGAAAATAAACTACCGCAAAGTTAATTGACCTTGACATGTACATACTATATTTAGCTATGCGCATTCTGTCACGATTTCACAATGCGTTTAGCCGCGAAAGGAAGCGGCAAAAACTTCAAGTTGTGATGATGCGATTACGACAAAGGCGGTTTTCGGAGATAATAACGCTTCCCTGCGATCTATGCGGGTTTGAGACACCGACTTAGTGTCGACATGAATACTGTCACTCAAGGCGTCGTAGTAGTAGCCAAACAACATTCAAAGTGGCTGGGCTGGGCTGACTAAGTTTGACTACGTCGTTCCGGGGGCTGTCTACGTCGTTCCCCGGGCTGTCCACGTCGTTCCGGGGGCTGTCTACGTCGTTCCCCGGCTGTCTACGTCGTTCCCCGGCTGTCTACGTCGTTCCCCGGCTGTCTACGTCGTTCCCGGGCTGTCTACGTCGTTCCCCGGCTGTCTACGTCATTCCCCGGGATGTTTACCTCGTTCCCCGGCTGTCTACGTCGTTCCCCGGCTGTCTACGTCGTTCTCCGGGCTGTCTACGTCGTTCCCCAGCTGTCTACGTCATTCAATTGGCTGTCTACGTCGTTCCCCGGGCTGTCTACGTCATTCCCCCTGCTAGCATCCTCCTCCACGCTGTCCCCCTGCTAGCATCCTCCTCCACGCTGTCCCCCTGCTAGCATCCTCCTCCACGCTGTCCCCCTGCTAGCATCCTCCTCCACGCTGTCCCCCTTCTAGCACCTTCCTCCACGCTGTCCCCCTGCTAGCACCTTCCTCCACGCTGTCCCCCTGCTAGCACCCTCCTCCACGCTGTCCCCCTGCTAGCACCCTCCTCCATGCTGTCCGCCTGCTAGCACCCTCCTCCACGCTACTGCCCCTGCTTGCACCATCCTCCACGCTGTCCCCCTGCTAGCACCCTCCTCCCCGCTACTGCCCCTGCTAGCACCCTCCTCCACGCTGTCCTCCTGCTAGCACCCTCCTCCACGCTACTGCCCCTGCTAGCACCCTCCTCCACGCTACTTCCCCTGCTAGGACTCTCCTCCAGGCTGTCCCCCTGCTAGCATCCTCCTCCACGCTACTGCCCCTGCTAGCACCCTCCTCCATGCTGTCCCCCTGCTAGCACCCTCCTCCACGCTGTCCCCCTGCTAGCACCCTCCTCCACGCTACTACCCCTGCTAGCACCCTCCTCCACGCTACTGCCCCTGCTAGCACCCTCCTCCAGGCTGTCCCCATGCTAGCACCCTCCTCCACGCTACTGCCCCTGCTAGCACCCTCCTCCACGCTACTGCCCCTGCTAGCACCCTCCTCCACGCTGTCCCCCTGCTAGCACCCTCTTCCACGCTGTCCCCCTGCTAGCACCCTCCTCCACGCTACTACCCCTGCTAGCACCCCCCTCCACGCTATTGCTCCTGCTAGGACTCTCCTCCACGCTGCAGCCCCTGCTAACACCCTCCTCCACGCTGCCCCTCTGCTAACACCCTCCTCCACGCTGCCCCTCTGCTAACACCCTCCTCCACGCTGCCCCTCTGCTAACACCCTCCTCCACGCTGCCGCCCCTGCTAGGACTCTCCTCCACGCTGCGGCCCCTGCTAACACCTTCCTCCACGCTGCCCCTCTCCCCGTTTGCACCCTCCTCCTCCACGCATGCTTTGATATACATGTAGATGTTGTCATATGTTAATGGTCTCAATAAAATATTAAATTTAAATATCCATGCATTGACATATTAAACAGCGCGCAACGCATTTTAAATCATTGTGAATTAATACATGGCGTCACGCTTGGTTAACACATTCGACAAATGCGACCCTCCTTTCCTTTGTAAAACCTCGGCTACGGCCCTGCAAGGCCTCAGCGTGACAGCCGCGTGAGACACGTCAACCGACTTACCGAGTCACCCGTCACGCATGGCTGGATTCGACGAATGGCTGGACTTACGGTCCGGCTTCAGTCAAGCGTACGTCCATACAAGGAAGTACATAGAGCGGTCAGACGGCCACATTCGACAATATGCAGCTGTGTAAGGTCACCAGTTCAGGAAGACGCAGTGCAATCACAGCCGAGATTAAGGTCCACAAAAGGACATCTCCAAAGCAATAATTATTTATCGACTAAACTAGTGCAGTTGCTCTTTTAGTGATGATACCGTCCGATCACTAAGCCTACTGAAGCGAAAATTTAACTGGGCTGAACTAGAATAACTGCGCTGAACTAGTATAACTGAGCTGAACTAGTATAACTGAGCTGAACTAGTATAACTGAGCTGAACTAGTATACCTGAGCTGCTGCTGCGCAGTTATATTCAACATGATAATATTACTTTTCAGAAGCATATGTTTTAAAAAGCGGTTATGTACTCTGACCAAAACACAAAACAGGATATTTGGCTCTTATGAATTCGGCACAACGAATGTCAATAATAACGCCAGCCACGTAGAAATAAAGGATGTATGGATTTTTCCAAACCTCCTTTGAGAAAATAAACTACCGCAAAGTTAATTGACCTTGACATGTACATACTATATTTAGCTATGCGCATTCTGTCACGATTTCACAATGCGTTTAGCCGCGAAAGGAAGCGGCAAAAACTTCAAGTTGTGATGATGCGATTACGACAAAGGCGGTTTTCGGAGATAATAACGCTTCCCTGCGATCTATGCGGGTTTGAGACACCGACTTAGTGTCGACATGAATACTGTCACTCAAGGCGTCGTAGTAGTAGCCAAACAACATTCAAAGTGGCTGGGCTGGGCTGACTAAGTTTGACTACGTCGTTCCGGGGGCTGTCTACGTCGTTCCCCGGGCTGTCCACGTCGTTCCGGGGGCTGTCTACGTCGTTCCCCGGCTGTCTACGTCGTTCCCCGGCTGTCTACGTCGTTCCCCGGCTGTCTACGTCGTTCCCGGGCTGTCTACGTCGTTCCCCGGCTGTCTACGTCATTCCCCGGGATGTTTACCTCGTTCCCCGGCTGTCTACGTCGTTCCCCGGCTGTCTACGTCGTTCTCCGGGCTGTCTACGTCGTTCCCCGGCTGTCTACGTCATTCAATTGGCTGTCTACGTCGTTCCCCGGGCTGTCTACGTCATTCCCTTGGCTGACTACGTCGTTCCCCGGCTGTCTACATCATTCCCCGGGCTGTCTACGTCGTTCCCCGGGCTGTCTACGTCGTTCCCCGGGCTGTCTACATCGTTCCCCGGGCTGCCTACGTCGTTCCCCGGGCTGTCCACGTCGTTCCCGGGGCTGTCTACGTCGTTCCCGGGGCTGTCTACGTCGTTCCCCGGCTGTATACGTCGTTCCCCGGCTGTCTACATAATTCAATTGGCTGTTTACGTCGTTCTCCTGGCTGTCTACGTCATTCCCTTGGCTGTCTACGTCGTTCCCCGGCTGTCTACATCATTCCCCGGGCTGTCTACGTCGTTCCCTGGGCTGTCTACATCGTTCCCCGGCTGTCGACGTCATTCAATTAGCTATCTACGTCGTTCCCCGGGCTGTCTACGTCATTCCCTTGGCTGTCTACGTCGTTCCCCGGCTGTCTACGACATTCAATTGGCTATCTACGTCGTTCCCGGGGCTGTCTACGTCGTTCCCCGGCTGTCTACATCATTCCCCGGGCTGTCTACGTCGTTCCCCGGGCTGTCCACGTCGTTCCCCGGGCTGTCTACGTCGTTCCCCGGCTGTCTACGTCGTTCCCCGGGCTGTCTACGTCGTTCCCGGGGATGTCTACGTCGTTCCCCGGCTGTCTACGCCATTCCCCGGCTGTCTACATCATTCCCTTGGCTGTCTACGTCATTCCCTTGGTTGTCTACGTCGTTCCCCGGCTGTCTACATCATTCCCCGGGCTGTCTACGTCGTTCCCCGGGCTGTCTACGTCGTTCCCGGGGCTGTCTACGTTGCTCCCGGGGCTGTCTACGTCGTTCCCCGGCTGTCTACATCATTCCATTGGCTGTCTACGTCATTCCCCGGCTGTCTACGTTGTCCCCCGGCTGTCTACCTCATTCCCCGGCTGTCTACGTTGTCACCCGGCTGTCTACAGGTCCATTTACGATCTCGGTGGCGTATTTAGGATCTCATAAAGGGGGGTTCGAGGGGGGCAAGCCTAGGTACTCATTAGTTTGCCATGCTACCATGTAGTGACACTACAGGTTATTCACTAAACAATTCCTATCCCAAAGCCAATTGGCCCACTAAATACGTCACTGTACATAGCGTTTTGCAACACCACGACTATAACCATTAAAACTGCGTGTACTCCCGATTGACATCGCAAAAGTGACATGTTAAAATGACACGCCAGATGACACGCCAGATGACACGCCAGATGACAAGTCCAACGAGGCTTCTTTTGTTTAAATGTTTGGACTAGGTCAGTGTGATTTTTGTTTGACGGTAAATCGTCAAAACTGTTTCTCTGTTTTGGTAATAATGTCGTGTAAGTGTCAAGCAACCACTGGCGCCTCCCTGGCGAATGTTACTAAATGTTTTTGAGAGAGATGGGGTGGGGGTGGGGGAGACAGAGGGGGTGGGGTGGGGCAGACAGAGGGGGTGGGGTGGGGGAGACAGAGGGGGTGGTGTGGGGGAGACAGAGGGTGGGGTGGTGTAGGGGAGACAGAGCGGGTGGGATGGGGTAGGGGAGACAGTGGGGGTTGGATGGGGAGGGGGAGGCAGAGGGGGTGGTGTGGGGGAGACAGAGGGGGTGGGGTGGGATGGGGTGGGGGAGACAGAGGGGTGGGATGGGGAGACAGAGGGGGTGGTGTGGGGGAGACAGAGGGGGTGGGGTGGGATGGGGGAGGCAGAGGGGGTAAGGGTGGGGGAGATAATTTATTTCGGAATTGTAAAAATCATACATAAACAATAAGTAGAACAGTTGGTAAAACTAGATACAACGCCAGGTTAACAGTGAAGCCAGTTAATGGTTAAAACAACAAAATAAAATTGAGTAAATATCAGTGAATTAGTCGCTGTCAACCCCCAAAATAACTTATAATGATTCTGCTATTTTTAATAAAACGCATGGTGAATTCAGTCACTAGTTTAACTAGACATCCCGTAATTGGGAAGATTATGTGGGAATGTTTTATTGACGGAAAGGGGAGTGTGGGAGACAGTAGCGAAGGAGTCGGAGGGGGAGGAGACGATAGTTAAGGCGATGGGAGTGAGAGAGACGGGAGGGAAGGCGACTGGAGCATATGTTAGCCAGGAGACGGGAGGGAAAGGTGACAGGTTGATGAGTGAGAGACAGAGCCTGATAACAGTCTGCCACCAAGTGACAAGGCTGCAGGACAGAATGTGATGGAGGGGATCCATCGGAAGAGCTATTCCGAGGCAGTGATAGAGGGGGTGAGAAAGAGAGCGAGGGTGCTTGTGGGGGACTCAATAGTTAGGAAGACCGACAGAGTCTTAAACGAGGGAGATGAAGTTGTAGTTTGCTTGCCTGGGGCCAAAATAGAGGCGATAACTGAGAGGGTCAAAAACATCGTGGGTTCGGGCAAGGGTGGATCTGTTTTAGTAACGTAGAGAGGGCGAGTACAACTGCCATAGTTAGGAAATACGGGAATTTGGTCAGAACACTAAAGCAGACGCGGTTGAGCAGGTAATACTGTCAGGGATTCTACCAGTAATAGGAAGGATGGGTCATATATATCGAAATTGCCGGGGGATGGCAATTAACATGCTAATCGAGAAGCTATGTAGGGAAGAGGAAGTGGGTTATGTGGATTTGTGGGGAAGTTTTGTTGGAAGGGCTGATATGTACATGAAGGACGGGCTGCATCTAAGTGGAAAGGGGGCAGCAGTATTTGCGGATGGACTCACAGCAGCAGTAGACAGTGGTATGGGTAGCATAACGAATAGTTTTGGTTGTCAACACTATTTAAACTAGAAGCGCAGGGGGGTTACTTAGAGATGCCTCAAGCAGGACAAGAGGCCACTAGTAGAAAGTCTAAAAGAACCTTTGAAAAAACAATTGGCAGGTAATATAAAAAATTACAGCAAGAGTTTCTATGCTTATATAAGGAGTAAACATAAAGTTCGAGATAAGGTCGGACCACTGGAAAACAACAGGGAAAACATAATTTCAGAAGGGTTTCAAATGGCAGAAGTCCTGAATGAGTATTTCAGCTCAGTTTTTACCACAGAAGATATCAGCTCACTTCCAGTTCCACTTACTAAATTTGAGGGCAATAAATCAGAACATTTAGGGCAGTTATTTGTAATTCCTGAAATGATAGCAAAGACAATTAAGAAGATGAAAGATAATAAATCACATGGAGTTGATTGGATACCACCAAAACTGCTTAAGGAAATTGTTGAGCAAATTAGTACACCACTTGCAAAAATTTTTAATTTGTCACTAGAAGAAGGAATAGTTCCTTCAGAATGGAAACTACTATTTGATCGAGGAACAAGCCAGACAATTACAGACCAGTGAGTTTAACATAAGTTGTATGTAAATTACTCGAAACATTAATTAGAGACCACATGGTGGAATTCCTTGTAAAACATAATTTAATAAATAAATCTCAACATGGGTTCCTAAAAACAAGGTCATGTCTAACCAATCTCTTGTTTTTTGAAGAAATTACAAAGTGGGTAGATGATGGGTCACCAGTGAATGTTGTCTACTTAGATTTTCAGAAAGCTTTCGATAAAGTGCAAATATTATTACTTAAGCTAAAAGCCCATGGTATAGGTAATGATGTAATCAACTGGATAGAAAAGTGGTTTACACACAGAAGACAGAGAGTAATAGTAAATGGTGAGATTTCAAACTGGAAATCGGTTTTGAGTGGGGTACCACAGGGATCAATAGTATGCCCTATACTGTTTTTAAAATATATAATTGATTTAGAAGATGACATATCTAGCAAAGTACTGACATTTGCAGATGACACAAAAGTATTCAGAAAGGTTACAAATGATACAGATAAACAAAGTTTACAGGATGATCTAGATAAATTAGTTAAATGGTCAGAAAAATGGCAAATGTTATTCAATTTTGGGAAGTGTAAATGTATACACATAGGACATGGAAACATGGACGAAGAATATAAAATGGGGGATGCTGTACTAGGTAGAACCACACAAGAAAAGGATTTTGGTGTAACATTTAGTGCTGACATGAAAGTTTCAGAGCAATGTGGGATTGCTGCTTCAAAAGGAAATCCAATTCTAGGGCTAATTAGGAGAACTATCATGTATAAGGAGAAACAGCTAATTGTACCCCTGTACAAAGCAATATTTAGACCACATTTGGAATATTGTATTCAAGCATGGAGGCCATATCGTAAAAAGGAAATATACATGCTAGAAAGAATACAACGAAGAGCAACTAAGATGATTCCAGAATTGAGAGACCTTAGTTACGAAAGTCGCTTATTACAATGTGGTTTGACAACACTAGAGACCAGGAGACCAAATAGAAGTGTTTAAAATAGTGAACGGTTATGAGGATGTTGATAGGAATATGTTCTTCAAACTTAAAGAAGGCAGTAGAACCAGAGGACACAAAGCAGCATTAGTTAAGTAGCAGTGTAGGTTGGACATGAGAAAGTACTCTTTCTCGCAGAGGGTGATAAATGAATGGAACAAACTACCAAATGATTGTGTTAATGCTAGTAGTGTGAATATGTTTAAAATATAATTGACAGATATTTGACAAGGGCGGGCTACACATAGATGAACAAATTGTTGGACTCTCGATAAGCCAACGGCTTCCTTGCCCACTTGCCATCTGGAACTTGTTGTTTGGGATGGCAATCTTGTTAAATCTTGTTAAAATTATAACGTGTTACTAATTGAAATCGTAGCAACTAAAACAAAAAAAAAAAATTAATTCATCAGTATTGTTGTGCATTGTACGGATCTCAATTATGGCCACTGTGGCATGACAGTGTTAGCAAGATGTGCACACAGTGGCGTAATGCATTGCGTAAAGTATGGAAGCTACCATATGCTTCCCACAGAGATTTAGTACCTTTAATTGCTGAATGTGTACCTTTAGATGTGGCTTTGGTCTTTAGGTTTATGAAGTTTTACAGAACAGTAGCCTTGTCAGATAACATGATTGTTAATTATATTGCAAATACAATGACATTTGCTTATAGGTCAACTATGGGCCAGAATGTAAGACACATTATGTCCAACTATAACATGACCCACCATGAACTGTTGTATATGCCTATGAGTGTTATTAAGCATAAATGTAAAGAAATGTGGAATAGCAATGTCAATGCTACATACTATGACAATGCAAACATGATTTGTGAATTGGTTGAAATGAAAGATTGTAACAATGACACTGTCTTTAATAAGGAAGAATGTAATGCTGTGATTTCATATCTCAGCACAATATAATTTGTTTTCTAGCTGCTATTTCTAACTTACAATTTGTTTAATATGTACATGTTTGTGGATCTTGAGTCCGAATAAAGATGATAATAATAATAATAATACATTTAGGCACATCAGGTCCGCAATGACGTAAGATATTCGTAGCTGTGTGGTGGGTTAACGCAATAACCCCCCCCCCCAGAACAAGCGCACCTTTGTATCCATCGCTGCCCCAAGGCACGCTGACTTTACAATCGATGAAAGTGTAGATTAGAGAAAGGCAGCAGAAACCTGCACGTAATTTAACAAAGCCATAAATATTGTATTGACAAGAGTCAGACAATCGGCTACATCAAAGAAATAACTTGCTACAGGCTCGGCTACAGGCGACGGTTGACTCGTTCTGATTTTATGTTTGTACTTCCTGATTCTACATGACTTGCTAAACTACTTCGAGTGGCTCGGCGTTAGTTATTAGGCTTAGCGAGTGGTTCCTAATAACAAGTGGAACGTGTTTACAGTAGATGGTATTATAAGTCAACCTGCACAATGTTAAATTGTACCTGTCCGATTATCCGGGTAGATTCTAGAATTTGAAGTAGAGGGATATATTCTTGCATCCCTGCAATTATCATTATATCATTAATTTAAAGGCTGAAGCATGATTTCACAAACAACCCGGACATTTAAATAGAATTTGCAAAGGAGACGTTCTGCCAGCCTTCAAAAGTAATACAGTAAGCGGGGTGCTAGGGTAACAACAGAACATGCAACACATCTGTCAGATAAGTAATGTTTGTACAATTCTAAGATGTGATCAGAGGGCTTAACGTTGAAATCCAAACACTAGGACATTGATTTGAAATGTCACGGTGGCTTTATCATACATTTGGTATGAACACTGCTAGAGTTTTCTCTCTGCACAGTCAGTGGCGTATTTGATGGGCCGTTAGACCCTTTAGCTTTATGGCTCTATGGTAAAATAATAGGTGGCTAAGCATTGTGCACCCCCGCTCCATGCACCCCGCTCCATGCACCCCCGCTCCATGCACCCCCGCTCCACGCACCCCCGCTCCATGCAACCCCGCTCCATGCACCCCCGCTCCATGCACCCCCGCTCCACGCACCCCCGCTCCATGCAACCCCGCTCCATGCACCCCCGCTCCATGCACCCCCGCTCCATGCACCCCCGCTCCACGCACCCCCGCTCCACGCACCCCCGCTCCACGCACCCCCGCTCCACGCACCCCCGCTCCATGCACCCCGCTCCATGCACCTCCGCTCCATGCACCCCGCTCCATGCACCCCCGCTCCATGCAACCCCGCTCCATGCACCCCCGCTCCATGCACCCCCGCTCCATGCACCCCGCTCCATGCACCCCCGCTCCATGCACCCCCGCTCCATGCACCCCCGCTCCACGCACCCCCGCTCCATGCAACCCCGCTCCATGCACCCCCGCTCCATGCACCCCCGCTCCACGCACCCCCGCTCCATGCAACCCCGCTCCATGCAACCCCGCTCCATGCACCCCGCTCCATGCACCCCCGCTCCATGCACCCCCGCTCCATGCACCCCCGCTCCACGCACCCCCGCTCCATGCACCCCCGCTCCATGCACCCCCGCTCCATGCACCCCGCTCCATGCACCCCGCTCCATGCACCCCCGCTCCACGCACACGACTACTGCTTAGTGGTTACATGCATTTGTGACTTTTAATGTGTTTTATTTTTTATTTTATCTTATGTAACGCTACTACAGAAACCGAAGTAAACGGCAACAACCACGAAACAACGATCACAAGAGGACGGCAAAAGCAAAAAACGCCAAACAGGATTAAATAATAATAGGAAAACAATTAACTGTCAAGAAAGCCAAGCGGTAGAGTGAATTATTTTAAAACACCGTTACAAAATAATGCTAATGGTCCATGAAAAGCAGTTGAACTGCCGTACACTACACTTCACGTATGACCGAACACAGCGATGCTAACGTATTAATTACGGCAAAATCTGAATGTTATCAGATTAAGGAGCTCTAAAATTACCCACAGAAAACAGATTACATCAATTATGCATTCGCCACCAAGCTTATCGTGCCCTTATCTCAGCTCCGAAACTGATGACCCGTGGTGTAGATTAGACATTGACGTCATGACATTCTTAATGTGTGTCCGTGCCCTCGAGACACAGGTTGATAGTGGAGAGACGGCGACCGCCACCAACACACAACACGCTACACCTTGTTGAACAATGCGCAAACTTGGGTCCGACAATACGACAAGTTATTAGAACTTTAGTAAGCGAGTATACAAACATATAAACGTACAAACACTCCGGGCGTTGCAAGCGTGTACAGGTTTCAGGTCGTGTACACAGGCACAGGCCATGAACCGTCAATAAAATGGGATATGTGTGTGTGTGTGTGTGTGTGCGTGCGTGCGTGCGTGCGTGTGCGTGTGCGTGTGCGTGTGCGTGTGCGTGTGCGTGTGCGTGTGCGTGTGCGTGTGCGTGTGCGTGTGCGTGCGCGTGCGCGTGCGAGTGTGCGTGCGTGCGTGCGTGCGTGCGTGCGTGCGTGCGTGCGTGCGTGTGTGTGTGAATCTAAAATTTAAGCAAAAGAGGACATATATATATATATATATATATATATATATATATATATATATATATAAAATGTATATATATATATATATATATATATATATATATATATATATATATATATATATATATATATATATATATATGGGGCAATTAACTTGAAAAGTGAATTAATTAAATAACAATTCACTAAAAAAATAAAATGTTCAATTAAATTAAATTTAACTAACCTCACACATTTCTCGGGTCAATTAAATTAAATTAAATTAACAATTAAATAAAATTAACAAATCATTTTAATATTCAATTAACAATTAAATCATGCTTTGTTAGAAATGCAGATTACATTCATATGTGACTGCTTTTTGTAAGTTTAAGCACTTGGTGCAAGTTATCATAGAAATACTTGGTATTGTTTACACATTTAAAATAGTTCTAAAATCACAAGTACATGTTACTGTCACAATAGGACAGCGTTCATATACATGCATCATTTATACGCACCGAGTTGTTATTTACTCAGTATTTTACACTAAATCTCTATGCTTCCCCTTTATACACTAGCATTCAAATATTTATACAATATTTTTATGCATCAACAGAACTGGCTTGCATTTGATTTAAGTTGGAACTTTAAAAGGATCCCAAACTGAAGCTAATTTACCTTTCTCTGCATCTCCCCATTATCGGTTATGTGCACACTTGCATATGTACAGAACAAAATATAGATAAATAAAATATAGGTATAATTGGTCCACTTGGCTGCAAGTTGCCAGCCCCAAATGTTTACTTTAGACATATTTGCAGAAGCCATGATTAGCCATCAACTTTTCCCCTTATCAGAGGACATTCCATTGTCTATGCTCTCCAATGAGCTGTTGGTGTAGTACATGTTCTCCCTCCCATTCACACATGCCTGAAACCGATCTCTCTCATGTTAGTGACTGGAATAGTGTCAGCAGGCCTCCTGAAACACCTAGGTAACATGGCTGTGAACTATCCAGTAAGACCAACTGTTAAATGAGCAGTTAATTGAGAGTTAATTAGGAATTTGTCAATTAACTTAAATTAAATTAACTCCTTTTGGTGATGTTAATTAAAATTTTTAATAAAATTAGCCTTTCTTGTTAAATTAAATTAAATTAATCTTAATTGAGTTAATTCAATTAACAAATTAATAGTTGAAATTAACCCATGCGCGATATATATATATATATATATATATATATATATATATATATATATTTATATATATATATATATATATATATTTCTAAACTTTCTCACCTTTCTCACCTCCCGGCTTATCCACCGAGGTGGGTCGCCGTGGCCACGGAAGCTGCCCAGAGACGTCTGTCTGTCTGTCTGTCTGTCTCAATCTCATTATTCTTCATATCTCGCTTCACCACGTCCATGTACCGGAGCTTAGGTCTGCCTCTGCGCCGTGCCCCAGGAACAGTCTGGTTTAGGGCTATATTGGTTGCATCATTGCTACCTTGCCGTCTTACATGGCCATACCAGTGCAATCGTCGCTTCATCAGGTGTGATGGCAGGTCGAGTACTCCAGCTTTCTTATGCACACACACGCACACGCACACGCACACGCACGCAAACGCAAACGCACACGCACACGCACACGCACACGCACACGCACACGCACACGCACACGCACACGCACACGCACACGCACACGCACACGCACACGCACACGCACACGCACACGCACACGCACACGCACACGCACACGCACACGCACACGCACACGCACACGCACACGCACACGCATGTGTACATATATATGTACACGTGTACGTGTATGCGCACGCACGCCCATCCACCCACACACATATACACAAGGACGCACACACGCGCGCATGTGCACTCACATACACACGCAAACACAGACCCGCAAGCACGCACGAACACCCCTGTCTGCTATCAAAGTGATCAACTCTGTTGCATTAAGTTACGTTGTTGTTAACAGTGTCTTGACAACATACATGTGTAATTACTGTATACTGAAGCCTCGGGCAGTAAACAAGGCCAGCTCCGGTTGTTTCAGATAAGGACGGCAGGAAAGAGACATTGTTGAAAATGTCGATTTTATCCGCACTGTCTACACGTGTCTGTTGTAAACATGTTTTTGTTGCAAGTGGCAAGATATGTCTATAGCGGTTTGCCACGTAAGACTTGTCTGTGGGTAACCAATATTGCAACTATACAACGTGTGGGGGGGGGGCAGTGGCTCGGCGGTTAGGGTGCCGGACTGTCACTTGAGAGGACCATTGCTCGAGTCCACCTGCTTATGTGTCGAAGCTTAGGCAACTTCGTCCATTCCTTCTGCCATTTGTCCCTTCTGCTGATATCAATGCCCGGGAGTATAATAAATGTGTAATCTGTTGTAAACTCACTAACACTGCTCCAGATTGGGATATGCAGTGTACATGATGAAAGAAAAATAGGTGGCTTTGCCCAGACAGGATTGCGCGATACACAGGAACCGCTTCGAACATAAATTACACATATTTTATAAGGCATCGTGACAAATTTTATTTGCTCAATAAATTGCTGTATGGTATAAATACTAGATGTCACCATATATCGGTGATTCTTGAAAGAATATACGAATAGTTGACCATAATGTAGGGAATTTGATTCAATATATCTTCGGCCACGTGGAACACATATGTATAAATATAGTTTTCTTGCATGCCACAGGTCACGGATTCCGGTCTGCCAGATTGTTTATTGAACTATGGCCAGTACAGGGCGTAGACATGCTACTGATGCGCACTGTGTAAGCTTTGTGCATGTACATCTCCGCGATCTCGCCTTTGGTTGAATTCAAACCGTAAACGGTTCATAAGTCAATGGTAGTTCTAATTGAATTGACATGGTACAGATATGACACGCGGCGACGCCTCCTACACATTGACGCGCTCAACACACGGTCGTCGTGTGAAGTGGAATGTTCTTTTGATGACATTAACAAATGCATAATCTAAAAATAACTATGAAGGGGACTAACACGCTTTCAAACTGTGTTTAAGGCGTCAACTTGTAAACGCCCGTCGCGTAGTTAATGACGGGGTGTTTTATTGTTAACACCTGTGTTGAATTACAGGTTTCATAAACGTCTAGTCAGGCAGGCGTTTGTTGAAATATTTCTAAGCAGACATATTTGTGAATGGCCGTCGTAACCTAAAAATATTAACATATTAAACATTATTTTAAATAAAACGATGAAGGTTGTTCTTATAATTAAGTCTTACCAATAAGCCGCGTAAACACCCCACGGCTGCAAAGGATGTTGACAGAAACCTCACCTCACCTATCGTCTTCGCGCCCAGTGGCCCATCTCCTCCAGCTCGCTCTGTTAGCCGCTACACGTCTGGCCTCGTTCCAGCAGCTCCAGTATGCGTCTTTCACTTTGAACAGTTGATCGCCTCGTTGTCTTTAGTCCATCAACTTTCTTCTACCGTCGGGCGTCCAAGTCAACGTCGTCTCACATTTGCTGTTCTTGTTCATTCGTAGGATATGTCCTACCCATTCAGAAGGAAACCTAAAACCAAAATTAGGTGCTGAAATGCTGGTATACGTACATTCAAAAACATCTTAAAACTCCACCCTCAACTGATTTGGCCTATCGCAAATCCGGTTCGTTGATGTCCAAATATGTAGCGTGTGAACAGCTTAAGTAACATCCGGAGTTGATTTAATAAAAACAATGCCTATTTTTTTTAAATCATCGAAACATTTTACTTTAGGCGTTAGATCTGGTAAGGCTCAAAATAGTGGATGACCAAACATTAAATATTTTAATAATTTGTCTGATTATTTCACACCAAAAAAAAATTACGTACAAAAGCACAAAAGAACTAGCAGGCTGCTAGTGTAGGGTTTTTTCGCAAGATGAGTTTGAAATGAGACTAGCAAAAACATCAAATTGAGGTGGGACCTTTAATACAAACTGGCCAAGATCAGAGGAAGCACTTGACGACATTCCTAAACACACCCCAGGATTGGTCGGACCCCCATTCTCGTTGGAGGAGATACAACAGAAGTCTCTAAAAGCAATGTAGTCCAGGTCCAGGATCAAATAACAGCTGAAGTTTTGAAAACAGGCGGACAGAACATGGCTGAGATGCTCCTGAAAATATGTAATGCAGCATGGCATTAGGAACAGTTACCAACAGATTGGTGTAGAAGTTTCATCAACCCAGTACACAAGAAAGGTGCGAGTTGATTCCCTCAAACTACAGAGCAATAGCCCTGATAGCCAGCCCCGGTAAAAGTATTATGCAAGATTCAGGAAGAACAGAGGGACAGTAGATACTATGTTCATGGAAAAGCCCAATCAGCACCAGGTACCATTGCATTTCAATTTCGTGGATGTCAAGGTTGCAATTGATATTATCTGGAGATGAGCATTGTGGAAAATGCTGAGGTTTATTGGGGTGGATCCCAAGATGACACCAGTGGTTGACACTATGACTTTGTATGAATATGGTGAATATGCAGTCGTCATCAATGGTAAACTAACATAATGGTACAGAGTAGAAACAGGAGGAGTGAAACAAGGTTGACTGCTATCATCTACCCTGTTCTGTTTGCTCCTGGATTTCGCACGGTAGACCCGAAGTGCTTATGCAAGGAGTTCAAGCTAGATACCAACGTCAGCTTTGATATCAATTGTGCAGGTAACACAACACATGTGCACTGTGCTCGATATGCAACATCTCTCCACTGAAGAATGTCAAGTTGCCTGCAACAAATGGGGTTTGGAAATCAAGACACTCATATTTTATAACAGAGACATCTTACCAAGATTGAAATCCCGATTACTTGCGACAGTTTTACTTATATAGCAGTCGATGTCGCAGAGGCTTGGACACTGCGATCACAGGAAATACAGTTTCTTGTGGTTGTTGAGGTGAGTTGCCTGCGGAATATCAAGAGGTGACAGCAGGTAGCAAACTAGCCAGACCAGAGGGGACACATTCACCCTTGAACCCATGACAGATGTCATCTGACACAGAAGACGGTGGTTTGGACACGTTATATAGAGAATATTTTTAGTCAAGAATTCAACAAGATTTCAGCGACGAAACCGTATATGCAGTACACGGAGCAGGATGAAGAGTACACGGAGCAGGATGAAGAGTACACGGAGCAGGATGAAGAGTACACGGAGCAGGATGAAGCCGTGCAACCCCCGGGAAGACAGCGAAGGCTTAATGTGGCCTATGCGATTAAGTCCAGTTTAACAGTTGCATCTACAGGGAGTTTAATTTGGTCTTTAAATTTGTTTCTTTAAACTTTTGATTTTGCAGTGCAAAATAATCAATTTAGGTTACGTATTATAAATAAACGTTATAAATATTGCGGCATGCCAGTGTTACAGAAGTAACGATCAACTTATTTAAAATAACATTATCAGCGAAAAAATCGAATACACGTGATCACTTGTAAAAAAAACATTACCGTTATTATATCTGCATGTCTGAAGACAAACACTGGCTGGAACCACACTTGGTGAGCCGTGTTATTTATGTTGAAAGAAACAGGTACTTTACTTTATTATCTTAACTTGAAAAGAGGCGGAGAACACCGATGACTGTGATAAACAGTTTTATAATTCTTATCTCGAGTACCCGGATCGGCTGTTTTTATTTCCCCAGGGACAGGTTAAACGTGCTTATTAGTTCTACAGTCGACCGCATCTATACAATGGCTATACTGTCTGACCTGGCAACAAGGAGGTGGTCGTCCACTGCACCTATCGAATGACGTTGCGTGTTTGTCCATATTTCACAACCCCGTCACATCCTCGACAAATGTCGAACGTGACTCTGAATCGATTTGGCTGTTGTAATATTGATGATGCTTTCAGGAACACACATCGGTGGATCTCGGCCGGAAAATGTCCAAGTCTAACCATTTAGTGGAGTTTTCTCAGCACTAGCCAAACCGAGCTATATTTTTTCGAAACGCCGCCACGTATAAATTAATACCTTCTTCGTGGGGAAGTCATTAAATGGAATTTTTACTAGCTAGAAGGAATATGTAAAAAAAAACAGCAATTTACTTATTGATTAGATTACAATTATATTTGTACGACGACTCGATTCATATGTCCAAAAAGAGAGCTCTATAACACAAATACAGCACATTTAACAGGGAAGAACAAGAAAAATATGCATCTACTCTTCGCAGCGCAGGGGAAATAGTGTTGGGATACATTGATAAAGTACGACATCCCTCTGTGGGACAAGAGGCATACTTTTACTCAGAGTGTGCCATTCCTTCGTCTGGTTTGGAAAACACCGAATCTAGAAGCGTCAGACGTGAACATTAGTATACGGGCCAATATATTCATTTGGAATTTTACCTCCACAAAATGTAATTCATACAAAAATGGGTCAGGGTAAAATTAAATTGCTGTAAAAAAAATGCCCTGGTCTAAGTCTAATATGCACGTGGTTAGATACACGAATATCAAAGTTATCTGGTTAGGTAAAAAACGCTCATCGTTCCTGCGAATGTTACCATTAAAGTCACGTTCTATCGAGATTGGAAACCAGGCAATGGGGTCTTTGGGGCAAATAAACGCCCACTAAATAGGGTGACGTCAGTGGTCAGTCTGTATCACAAGACGCCGCCATATTTGTGAAGTTTTCATAAATGTAAGATAAGGTTATAGTGATATCTTTTAGATGTTTAATGATAATTACATAAAACATACTGATGCAATGCACGACATATTGATTATATATGACTTGACAAAATACGTATAGATAAGTATGTTGCTTGCACGATCCCGCTTTTTTGCGTGACTTTGGAATAATGTCCCAAGAAGAGCGGTTTCGAAAAGCTAGATTGTTTCGCTCAGTCATAAAAGTGGTGCACGTGCGAAAAAGCATTTGGTACCAAACCACGACCTGCTTTAATGTAGATTTGTTTTAATGAGGAAAGACGTGCAACGCACGCATTTCTCTTGTCACCTGCCCCTCAGATTATCCGAACTTAAATGTTCTCTGCTATTTGTAGCTTCTCCTCTTCTTTCTCTGTCAGTGCAAGTGATCCTAACCAATGATCCTAACCAATGCCACACACAGTTCATCCAAGTGATCCTAACCAATGCCACACACAGTTCCTCCAAGTGATCCTAACCAATGCCACGTACAGTTCCTCCAAGTGATCCTAACCAATGCCACACACAGTTCCTCCAAGTGATCCTAACCAATGCCACGTACAGTTCCTCCAAGTGATCCTAACCAATGCCACACACAGTTCCTCCAAGTGATCCTAACCAATGCCACATACAGTTCCTCCAAGTGATCCTAACCAATGCCACACACAGTTCCTCCAAGTGATCCTAACCAATGCCACATACAGTTCCTCCAAGTGATCCTAACCAATGCCACACACAGTTCCTCCAAGTGATCCTAACCAATGCCACATACAGTTCCTCCAAGTGATCCTAACCAATGCCACACACAGTTCCTCCAAGTGATCCTAACCAATGCCACATACAGTTCCTCCAAGTGATCCTAACCAATGCCACACACAGTTCCTCCAAGTGATCCTAACCAATGCCACATACAGTTCCTCCAAGTGATCCTAACCAATGCCACATACAGTTCCTCCAAGTGATCCTAACCAATGCCACACACAGTTCCTCCAAGTGATCCTAACCAATGCCACACACAGTTCCTCCAAGTGATCCTAACCAATGCCACATACAGTTCCTCCAAGTGATCCTAACCAATGCCACATACAGTTCCTCCAAGTGATCCTAACCAATGCCACACACAGTTCCTCCAAGTGATCCTAACCAATGCCACACACAGTTCCTCCAAGTGATCCTAACCAATGCCACATACAGTTCCTCCAAGTGATCCTAACCAATGCCACACACAGTTCCTCCAAGTGATCCTAACCAATGCCACATACAGTTCCTCCAAGTGATCCTAACCAATGCCACATACAGTTCCTCCAAGTGATCCTAACCAATGCCACATACAGTTCCTCCAAGTGATCCTAACCAATGCCACATACAGTTCCTCCAAGTGATCCTAACCAATGCCACATACAGTTCCTCCAAGTGATCATAACCAATGCCACACACAGTTCCTCCAAGTGATCCTAACCAATGCCACACACAGTTCCTCCAAGTGATCCTAACCAATGCCACATACAGTTCCTCCAAGTGATCCTAACCAATGCCACATACAGTTCCTCCAAGTGATCCTAACCAATGCCACATACAGTTCCTCCAAGTGATCCTAACCAATGCCACATACAGTTCCTCCAAGTGATCCTAACCAATGCCATATACAGTTCCTCCAAGTGATCCTAACCAATGCCACATACAGTTCCTCCAAGTGATCCTAACCAATGCCACACACAGTTCCTCCAAGTGATCCTAACCAATGCCACATACAGTTCCTCCAAGTGATCCTAACCAATGCCACATACAGTTCCTCCAAGTGATCCTAACCAATGCCACATACAGTTCCTCCAAGTGATCCTAACCAATGCCACATACAGTTCCTCCAAGTGATCCTAACCAATGCCACATACAGTTCATCCAAGTGATCCTAACCAATGCCACATACAGTTCCTCCAAGTGATCCTAACCAATGCCACATACAGTTCCACCAAGTGATCCTAACCAATGCCACATACAGTTCATCCAAGTGATCCTAACCAATGCCACACACAGTTCCTCCAAGTGATCCTAACCAATGCCACATACAGTTCCTCCAAGTGATCCTAACCAATGCCACATACAGTTCCTCCAAGTGATCCTAACCAATGCCATATACAGTTCCTCCAAGTGATCCTAACCAATGCCACATACAGTTCCCCCAAATGATCCTAACCAATGCCACATACAGTTCCTCCAAGTGATCCTAACCAATGCCACATACAGTTCCTCCAAGTGATCCTAACCAATGCCACATACAGTTCCTCCAAGTGATCCTAACCAATGCCACACACAGTTCCTCCAAGTGATCCTAACCAACGTCAAACACAGTTCCTCCAAGTGATCCTAACCAATGCCACACACGGTTCCTCCAAGTGATCCTAACCAATGCCACACACAGTTCCTCCAAGTGATCCTAACCAATGCCACATACAGTTCCTCCAAGTGATCCTAACCAATGCCACATACAGTTCCTCCAAGTGATCCTAACCAATGCCACATACAGTTCCTCCAAGTGATCCTAACCAATGCCATATACAGTTCCTCCAAGTGATCCTAACCAATGCCACATACAGTTCCTCCAAGTGATCCTAACCAATGCCATATACAGTTCCTCCAAGTGATCCTAACCAATGCCACATACAGTTCCTCCAAGTGATCCTAACCAATGCCACACACAGTTCCTCCAAGTGATCCTAACCAATGCCACACACAGTTCCTCCAAGTGATCCTAACCAATGCAACACAAAGTTCCTCCAAGTGATTCTAACCAATGCAACACAAAGTTCTCAAACATATTCCTAACACACGCCACATACAGTCCCCCAAGTAGTCCTAGCCCCAAGTACACGACATTTTCAACTTGCTTGATTATCTTTCCCACGATACATATTATATTTATTGTTGTTGTTGTTGTTGGTATTGTTATTAGTATTATTATTATTATTATTATTATTATTATTATTATTATTATTATTATTATTATTATTATTATTATTATTATTATTATTATTATTATTATTATATGTTGGTCTAGATCCCTTGGTCCTACCTCTACCACATCACATTTGTTCTCTCCAGGCCATGCTTTCTGAAAATAAATGTCGTATGCTACCACTGTCAGGTCCGCATTCAATATCTTCCTCGATAATTCATGTCTGGACATATTTTCATTGATCAAGTTCATTACCAAAATCTTCCCCAATCTGCTGAAATCGCTCAGGCTGTGAAGCACACCGCCTGCGAATCAGTAGTTTGTAGGTGTCATCAATGCAATTTTCGTTGGCGCCATTATCATCACAGTGACGGATGTGTATTCACTGCTGGACGGAATGAGGTATCTGTGCATAAAGCCGGACATCCCGCAATCCGTCGCTATCTGTGACCCAGAGACTTAACTGCAACTATCTGTAGCTGCCACTATGTGGTGGATAGTTGCTGCTGATAAGGACTTGTCCGATCTTATTAGCACCACGTGGTAATGATGATGGTAATGGCGAGTGTTGGTGTTGGCAAGGTGTAGATGATCTAATGATATACAACCGAGAGCAGTAATCTGCCTTGCCGAGATGTCGTTATTACGCTATGCGCTGACACGTCTAATCATACATTTGACTGCTTGACGTGACAACGAGGAAACACATTTCATTACAAGTCACTGCAGAAGTTAATTATTATATATGTTCTTTGCAGTTAAGATGAGAGATACGATTCTATATAGATGAGATGCAATTTACCGAGGTATCATTTACCCGTAACCCATAATTACCAACTCGACTACACTTGGACGAATGCCGAGGGAAAATCATGTCGAGCAACAGGAAGTATAAAAACAGCGATAGAGAATGTTTGGCGTCCTGCCTTGTGGCGAAGTTAGGCAAATCCTTTTTACGCGGTTGTTTATCTGATGTGTCTTGTAATAATTACAGGTGTTGTTTATCAGCTAATGATCAGCTGATCAAATGATCAGCATCTACAACGGCCGCTGGAGACATCGTCAACAAAGGACTGACGTGCGTCTTAGTTCTCGCAGCAAACGGCTCTAACGTACTATAGTCACACACACACACACACACGAAAACCACAAGATAGCAGTACGCGCAAGAAACAATCGAGAGAACATATCACTGCTTGTTTGTCAGGGTTATCTAGGCATCCCACTGCTCGAAAATACGATAAATGAGCAACAGTTGTGCATGTCCTGTAGTGCTAACTGATACGCTTGCAATCGGTAAAACATACGCAAGTTGCATTTGATATTTTTAAAAATTGCAACACTTGGAAATATGTTGTGATTCGTTCTAACAGTGGTTTAAATGACACCACGAAGTAGCGTCGCTGTATTGTGACCCGTGACTGCACGGCTGAACATATCAACGACACTTATGTAACATTTCCAAATAATGTAAATAAATCACGTTCTTTGTCATTATTAAGCTTTAATTTATACGCGTCGAATGCGTCACTTAGTGTATGATATCAGTGCGTGTACATATTGTGTACGTTGTGCCGACGAATGTCATAAATCGACAACATTCATAATCGTCGACAAAATATCACAACACTGCCGCCAAATGTCACAATCATCAACATATATCCAAGAATGACCACACATTTTATTTTCTAATCATGAAGCGAACTGTAGTGACTATCAATGAAAAATAACGTCTGCTGCACCATTAAAACAATCATCCCATTCTGGTGGTTACTTTTCACTATTATGCACATTTGTGTCAACGTGCAGGAACACATACAAATCGTAATTTTCAAGACGGCTACCAACTGTGTTTTGCGATTTGTAACTGGAATGTTTTGTTTCAATTCAAAATTATACAAAAACAACACCCGGAAAGTAACAAACCCTTCGCAAAATGTACTTAGCAATATGATCATACTAACAATATGATCATACTAACAATATGATCTTACTAACAAAATACAATTGAAGTAAACAAAGTAAACGTCTAACTGACGACAGGCAAAGCCACGGCCGACGACAGGGCCAGAAGACTCTCGGCGATAGGAAGCGAACTGGTCGTCATTTTTCCAATCTAGCTCTCACATCGCTTGTCGGACGATAATGTATCGTTGTTGATACCACGGGTTCAGTATAATCATATTAATAATAAATCGCCGACACCACTGAAAGTCAACTGTTGGCTGCCACCCATAAATACGTGAAAGGTCTAAAACTAATTATGACTGTTATTAATGTATGAAGTTGTTCTTTTCTTAATTTTATTTTAACATGTTATATTAAGATTAAAGATTCATAAACATCTGACACGGACAGAGGCCCGAGCATGATTTCTTTTAAAGTTGTCAACTTTGTTCCCAAACATTTACTATCGACGAGAGTGCCCTGCGTTACATTGGTTATCGACGAAAATGCCCTACGTTACATTTGTTATCGACGAGAGTGCCCTGCGTTACATATGTTATCGACGAGAGTGCCCTGCGTTACATTTGTTTTCGACGAGAGTGCCCTGCGTTACATTTGTTATCGACGAGAGTGCCCTGCGTTACATTTGTTATCGACGAGAGTGCCCTGCGTTACATTTGTTATCGACGAGAGTGCCCTGCGTTACATTTGTTATCGACGAGACTGCCCTGCGTTACATTTGTTATCGACGAGAGTGCCCTGCGTTACATTTGTTATCGACGAGAATGCCCTGCGTTATATTTGTTATCGACGAGAGTGCACTGCGTTACATTTGTTATCGACGAGAGTGCCCTGCGTTACATTTGTTATCGACGAGAGTGCCCTGCGTTACATTTCCGAGGTATCTGGATACATAGTTCCAAAAGTACCCTGCTGTAATCATATCATCAAAAGGCTTAAAACATGGCGGCCAGAAGTAATATTATTCAAGTGAACACGCGAATTGTTGTGTCATTTATCGCATATCACATGATGAGCGAAAAAGACGAGAAAAAACGACTGCATCAAGGCAGAGTGAAACGTTGACGCGCACACTGTTGTGTCTACCTGCGGCCCGGCCACTCGCACGCCACGCTGCCATTGACAGGCCGAACAAAGACGTCCTACCAGTAGTGAACTTACACACGTCGACTTTTTTCTAAATTATACTACACTCGATAGTTAATGCCAACATATAGTAAGGTACACAATGCAATTTTAAGATGTTTAACATCCAACATAGTCGTCGAGTTCCCTATTGTTCTAAACAGTACTGTGTATGACAGTGACATATGTACGAAAGTCAGTGGGTCATTGGAAGTGTAAATGAAATGTTTGCCGATGTAATAGAATCACATGCAGGAATGAGTATGGAACAAGGAGTATCGTAGGCGAGGAGCAGTGCACAACGAGACCGAATATTAAACAGCACCGGCATTTTCAAATTAAACACCTTGGTTGAGCTATATCTGACTCTTAGAAGTAAAACTGATTGATCATCCATCTTATATTCAAATTGCTGTCAGAATTCTCCTGTTGTAACAATTGTTACCACTATTCTATTATAATTTATACGTCTTGTTTAATTAGGGAACGGTTCCAGATACGTTCCAGATTGTTTACTGCCTAACGCTAGCTAGTTATCGTTTGTAGCGGGTTTCTTATGCTTGACGTCATTAGTGAAATCAACATCGCAGATACAGGCTTTTGACGTAATTGGCAGTATTAAAAGTCATAATTATCGTTTGTTATCTAACAACGGTTCTTGGTAATGGTCAGTCCCGTGGTCATATGTCCAGGAAGTAGCCGATGGGCAACTGATGTCGGGCATAGCTTTGTTTCAGATAGCTCTGCTGGTCTACATGGCCTGTTATTTCGGGTATGAAGGCCCGGGGCATAACGCAACTAATTTAAGGATCGGCTTTCATTAGTCGTGCCGTTAGTCACCCCAATGTCATTGGCTGGCGACTCCCTATGAAGGTCAGATACACTTCGATAAATAGGCGGGCTCGCAACCGTGTTCATTCAGACTTGCAACCGACCCGCATCGCTGGGACGTGGCGTAAGGACAGACACCACAGGTGAGTCAAATAAACGGTCTTATAAAGGGAATACACAACGTTTTTCGTTGGCTAACTGAAAGACGGTTTACGGGACATCGCGACACTGAATTTATTACTTTCTACAACATCTCGATTGGTTAAAATAACATAAACACAAGACATGTTATTATAACATCCATACAAGACGTGTTATTATTGCCATCTTGCATGTCTTAATATTTTCGAAAATACACGATTTCTCGATGACATAACATACTCTAGGTATACATATTATATAGACTGCTTGACGGCCATTGACGACATACAAATAATTCTTTAAATTTGAAGGTAAGATGTAACGTTTTTTTACCAGATGATTTGTTGGTCTGTGAAATTCACGTTTCATACAATTTACGAAGATAAATATATACTAAAGCAATAAATATTAAAACATGAATAATATTTGGGCATCTTAATTATACGACATCCGCGACTAGCTCCATATCAGGCAACTATCCCTTTAACATGTAACATGTAACCTGTAACATGTAACATGTAACCATCCCTTTAACATGTAACATGTAACCTGTAACATGTAACATGTAACATGTAACCATCCCTTTAACATGTAACATGTAACCTGTAACATGTAACATGTAACATGTATAACTATACAGCTATTTACATTATAACGTTATACTTCCAGACCATGATATATTTGAAAAAACATCTAAGATTGTCTAATGTTTGTTAAATACGGCAGGTTATGAGGTATCCTACACCCGTCAAGCAAATATATGTAGTTACGTTCCTTTGTAGATTTTGAAAGCGAACATAATTTAAACAAAACGATTAATTTTAACTGATCCACAAGGACGCAACGAAAAACTCAGGGAAGAGAACTGTTGATTGTAGAATGTCTTGAACGTGAAAATACCGAGTGGTACGTAGAATGAAAAACTGTGCAGAAAGGTCACTTTGTTAAATGGGTGACAATATCCGGTAATTTATTAAATGCGAGCGAAAAGCCGACTACATGGAAGACAACGGGAAAAACATCTAACTCCATGACAGGTGTGCACTTTGTAGGAAATATGACAAAAAAGCAGTTATGACATTGTATAGTGGGTGAGAAAGAAAATCAGGTAGTTCACTAAAATTGGTAACAAAGGCAAATAAGCCCAACAAAGCGTGCGACATTGTGCTGCAAACAACAAAGAGAGGACGGTTACAAAGTGCGGGTTACAAAGTGCGGGTTACAAAGTGCGGGTTACAAAGTGCGATCACAGTTAACGATAAGATTGAAGGATTCGTGACAATATAGACAACGTTGTAGCATGCATCAAGTTGATAAATTTTATGAACAAGGAGTTTCACTGTACAGCGAATTAAGACGGAGTGAAATGGAACTTGCCGTTAGAGTGGCCGAAGTGGAATGAAATGGTATTCCTCGATGACGTTCTCTTTCCGACGAACGGCCATAGTGGAAAGGAACGGTTCGAGCTATTGTTAGTTTCTCAAAATTAATGAAGACAAAAGAGCACCGAGGAAGACTGTAATTATACAGCTACGTGTACACTCACGCACAGTGGCAGGTTCAAGTTACCGAACTTTTAGCGGGAACCGTCACGCTTGGTACGACAAACTAATGTCACAAGTCTGACATTGTAGCCAAGCGACATATCACTAGCAGTGGCGACAGAAACGACTGTGTGACGGCTGCCGTGGTCTACAGTTTACGTTCGTGCTATAGCAACTGCAACTGATTCAAGGCACTAAGGCAACATTGGAAGCAAGGCGACATTGGACGCAAGGCGGCGTTGGGGGCAAGGCGGCATTGGATCCAAGGCGGCATTGGCAGCAAGCGTTCGGAGCAAGGCTGCTACGCGAACTAAACTACGGCAGACTCAGCGGGCATGACACTATATTGGCCGAGACAATTACGCACATCCGCATTAATAACTTCGTGAACACCTCTCGTTTTTAACTACTTTTAAGGATCCGCCTTTTAAAAAATGTGACAAACGATGAATTGGCACGTTATTATTGTTTATTTAACTAATAATATTATATTAACATGTTTTATGTATTATTATTATTATTATTTAAATTCATCTGAATGGACTTTGTCCAGATACACGGCGCTACATAAATGTACTTATTATTTTTATTAAGCAGGGTTATGTTGATATTTAAACCATCGTCAACATGTTTACAATTGTTAAATACTTAATAATTAGTAACAATGTGTTGTTGTACATTATTCATAGTAACAATTTAGGTCTATCGATGACGAAGAATGATTTTCCATCAAAATGGCACCGTGAGCCGACGTACGAGGATGCGCAGCCAACGGTGCTGAGGTGTGATTCACGGTGTTGTTGTGACGGCGCCGACAACACCAGGGCCGCCTTGTCCTCAACTGACGCACAGTGTGCGGTCACGTTGGGCAGGATGTGGGACATAACCGATGGCGCTGTTTTTTTTTTCACCGCCGGACGCACGACGTCAGTTTGTGACGTTGCTACCTGCGTAGGCTTCAGATAGCACATTTTGCCGCAGGACGAAATGCCTTTATGATAATTCCTATGTGATTTTCCAATCAGCACAGGTCTTTGTGTATATTATGCACAACATACAGCTTAGCTGAAATAATGGGGCGGCAGGCCTTCATACAGCGCGATGCCTAAGGTACCTACTCAGCCAACGGACCTTTGTTGACATCACGCGGCACCCTGTACAGTTGTGTCGAAATCACAAACAATAGGGGCCATAGTGTGGCTACGTGAGAGTGCGTATGTTAAACTATTAATGTCCGGAAAGTGGGATCACTGTTCAAATCCACCTGTCTAACATGACAGCTGCAGGTGGCGGTTTGCTCGACGAGTTCAGGAAGAATAGACTAGTTGTTTTACCTGATAACTACAGAGATACGAAGGCGTATGAAGAGGCTCGCCGATATGAAAAAGATGACGGCAGTGACGGCAGTGACTTCAACAAACAACTTCATCGTTCGCTGTGAATATATTTGAATAATTGCCGTGACATACATCGGTGCGGAATTTTTTTTTAGCAGTTTGAGTCGCATTTGAGAAGACGACGCACATGAAGAAAGCAAGTGATTGAACCGGAGACAGAGAGACATGACGCCCATGTCGTGTCAGTTGAAGGTATCGGGGACACAGGACGGCGGCAAAACAACTTCTATGCTGCTGATTGTTTCTGCGGAATCAGATCGTGAATCTAAGCGTCGCGCGTCTTTTCATAGGCCGCTATTAATTTTTTTTTTAAATTATCTTCAACTCAAACCACGAACAAAATAGAGTAACTAAATATTAAAGTCGATTCAAGTTCGTACTTTACTAACGCAAAAGTGATGAATTGTACCGCGTAGACCTACTTTATGTAGTTATTTATAAGGATCCACACCAACTGAGAAAAACTCACTTTACAAATCGAATACTGTAGTATTGCTGTCGTCATCCATGTGCGTGATGAAGGAAAGAACCGTGCGAGGGGTAGAACCTGCAGTGGTCAACCTGCAGTCAAGCAGTCGACTCACTCCAGGTTCCGTCTGGACCCACTGAGTAAACGATCTGCGGTATTCAGCTCGTGTAAGCTCACGGCGAGATACAACATAGATTAAATAGGCTGAATAGAAAATCGCTCAGGTTGCAATGTAGGTTGAACTGGAATGCACATAGGTCATGCGGTGCATCAGCACTTTTGCTGGACGTCCGACGTATTGTCCAGCAGGTTAAAGTGCAGGCGCTCACTGAGGTCAAATATGACCCATGACCCAAAGATGACATTTGGTCAAGTTAGTCTCTAATCAATACCGGCAATGACACACTGCATATATATATATATATATATATATATATATATATATATATATATATATATATATATATATATATAGAGAGAGAGAGAGAGAGAGAGAGAGGAGGGGGGAGAGAGAGAATCACAGAGACAGAGGGGTGAGAGAGAGAAGGGGAGAAACATAGAGGTGAAGAAAAAAGGGGAGGGAGAGAGAGGGAGGCAGAGAGAGAGGGGGTGAGAGAGAGGTGGAGGAAGAGAAAAAGAGAGAGAGAGGGGGAGTGAGGGAGAGAGAGAGATAGACAGAGGGGGAGAGAGACAGAGGGGAGTGGAGTGAGAGAGATAGGGTGGAGAGAAAGAGAGGGAGGGAGGGGAGAGAGAGAGAGAGAGAGAGGGAGAGAGAGAGAGAGGGAGAGAGGGAGAGAGAGAGAGGGAGAGAGAGAGAGAGAGAGAGAGAGAGATAAGGGAGTGAGAGAGAGAGAGATGGACAGAGGGGGAGAGAGAGACAGAGAGAGAGAAAGAAAGAAAGAAGAGAGAGAGAGAGAGAGAGAGAGAGAGAGAGAGAGAGAGAGGAGAGAGAGAGAGAGAGAGAGAGAGAGAGAGAGAGAGAGAGAGAGAGAGAGAGAGAGAGAGAGGAGAGAGAGAGAGACGGACAGACTTTGTGCATATGTGCTTTGCATAACATTCGTTGTTAGTTGCACTTAGTACTGCAAGTGTAGGTGACAGTAACCATCCTGCTTCGTCGCTGCGACAAGTAGACTGGGTCAGTGACGTGTTTGGGGGGATTGGGCCATGGCTTAGATGTTTGATACGTTGCATTCGTTTATTTCGATAAGCAATGTTGTCTCATATTAGTGATGAATCACAAAGGCGTGAGTGTTCGTGCAAGCTGAACAAATACCTTTGTTCTGCGTGACGATGTTTTAGACTCAAATTACATGGTTGATTCACGATGTGTACTGAAATGTATATTCCAGTCTACATGATGCATGTAATGTTGTAAGTGTTGTATTGTTGTAGCCTTGTACTTGTGCGTCCTTGTCATGTAATGTTGTAAGTGTTGTATTGTTGTAGCCTTGTACTTGTGCGTCCTTGTCATGCCCCAAAGGTAGCAACAAACCATCAATCAAGACATAATATTACTACTTGCTGTGGATCTTGGACCCTGATCTAATTTCGGTTTTTTTTTGGTCACAGACGTCAAGTGTTCATATATTTAGGTTGTAATATAATTCCTCTGACGGTGGAGAGCTACGGACCTATCATAACACATACGCTTCCGAGGAGTTTTGGTGGGTATTTGGGATAATTAAGAAGTTAGGATATAAGTTGTTATGATCGGTTAAGTTTGACATTTTGCTTTTTCAGACAATCACTTACGACATTTCGACATGGCGTATTCGACCCATTTACGCTTGCTTTTGGCGTTGGCGGCGATTTCAGCTATTTATGGTAAGATTCAACAAAAACGTGTGGAAAGATAGACGATTAATAAAACGAATTAGAATATACCCACTATTAAAGTATTGAAGATCAACTATGTAATGCCCATTTAAAACAACCATGGTTGCTGAGGCGGTGATTAATATTAATATTACTGTTTACACGTCATCTTACTATAAGCGTCTGTTATAATTATGGCGATGTTGCATCATGAGTTTATTCAACTGCATAAAAGAATAGGCAATTGTTGAATTATGTGAAAGAATAACACCGCGCAATGATTGTAGTGTCGTTGGATGTGTTCCATTCAGGTTGAATATGTAGTGTCGTTGGATGTGTTCCATTTAGGTTGAATATGTAGTGTCGTTGAATGTGTTCCATTCAGGTTGAATATGTAATGTCGTTGGATGTTTTCCATTCAGGTTGAATATGTAGTGTCGTTGAATGTGTTCCATTCAGGTTGAATATGCTCCATTTAGTGTTGGGGTATATAGGTTTGCCAGAGAGTGAAGTGTTAAGTGCATAGATTTGTCTTAAATTACAGGCGCTATATAATACCTGATATTTTATTTTATTTACAATATTGTGAACACAAACAATAGTATTGTAGGAATATCACGTGACGCTGACGACATTGCATCTTGTTCTTTCGTTTGACCACAGGTTACAATTACAAACGTGTGTGCTACTACACAAACTGGTCGCAGTATCGTCCGGCCCCGGCCAAGTTCTTCCCGGAGAACGTCGACGCTAATCTGTGCACACACGTCGTCTACGCATTCGCCAAGATGGAAGGCAACATGCTGTCTCCGTACGAGTGGAACGACGACGACACGGCCTGGTCAACTGGAATGTGAGTGGTCACACACACGATCGCCTACACTTGGATTAATACTGACCGGAACACACTCTTGTAACATCAGACGCAATATCGTCATTACCTCATTCTATGCACAAATAGTGCCTGTTATCCATTCAAATATATTGACATTTAACTACTACATCGGATCGTTTTAGGAAACAAGACAGTTCTCGCTCAATACCGTCGTCTATGACAAGTAATCGCAAACAGCACGTTCACAAATTAAAATGTAAATATATAGTTAACTATAATAACGGATGTGATGTTACCCACTGTTGTTGTCATCATAGTCGTCGATTTCATGATAATGATGACTGATATCACATTAAGCACCACCGTTTTCTTATTAGTCGTGGGTATAATCATAGCCATTACTTTAATGATATACTATACATGTTTATCAGGTACACCCGTTTCAACAACCTGAAGACGATCAACCCCTCGCTGAAGACGCTGTTGGCTGTAGGAGGTTGGAACTTCGGTACGGTTAAAATGACGGCCATGCTGGCAACGCCCGAGAACCGCAGACAGTTCGTCGACACGACAATCAAGTACCTGCGAGACCGCAACTTCGACGGCCTCGACCTGGATTTCGAGTATCCCGGCAGGAGAGGCAGTCCTAGTGGAGACAAACAAAAGTTCACGTTGCTCTGCGAGGTACGATACACCGGACACAAACTTGTGGCATTCTTGCTTGTAGTTATTCTTGCTTGTAGTTATTCTTGCTTGTAGTGATTCTTGCTTGTAATTATTTCGCCGTGATTCGGAGCACTCGCATCTGATGTGATCGAACTGCAGAACTATGTTTGATGCAACCTTTTTGTATGCACAAATCACTTTTACAAATAAACACTAATAGGAATATTAACGAAATACGTTTTATTCTGCGAGTGATCACACTGATTATATAACATTTTGGCTACCTTTCAAAATAAGTGAGATTTTTAACTTAACGTTGACACTTTTACTAATTATTGTTAGTTAATAAAGATAACCGCTTCATATACGCTAGATGTCGCTTGATGAAACTATTCGTTACTTC